>JAHZTW010000001.1:460772416-460797678 GCA_020283515.1 Alliaria petiolata | reverse complement strand
TTTTGAGCTCATCCAGAGAGGTCCAACTCCTGAGCCGCTCTGCCAAGTCATGCTTCGTGTTGGTGATCTTGACCGCGCCATCAAGTTCTATGAAAAGGTAATGCAATGCAGTGAAGAGGTTGTCTTTATGTTTCATATTCATTGGTTAGTGTTTTTGGATAAGGCAATTAACATTGCTGTTTTTCTAGAAAGCTTCTTGTTTTACCTCGCTTTTAATTCCCAATGCAGGCCCTTGGGATGAGACTCTTGAGAAAGATTGAGAGACCTGAATACAAGGTGAAGTAATCAGTGATTCAATGTAGACAAGTAATTTACCTTTCTGAGCTACGTTGTGACTTACTGAGTTTTTTTGTTTTTGGATGAAACAGTACACGATAGGCATGTTGGGATATGCTGAGGAGTACGAGTCGATAGTTTTGGAGCTGACCTATAACTACGACGTGACTGAGTACACAAAGGGCAATGCATATGCGCAGGTCTGGGCTTAGTCATGTTTATGTTGTCTTTAAACCGGTTCTTGTTCATTCTTTTGATGATTAAATGGTTGAATGTAATAAACAGATTGCAATAGGCACCGATGATGTGTACAAGAGCGGTGAAGTTGTGAAGATAGTCAACCAAGAGCTAGGAGGAAAGATCACCAGAGAAGCCGGACCTCTTCCTGGACTCGGCACCAAGATTGTCTCATTCCTCGATCCAGATGGCTGGAAAACGGTTAGTAGCCTATAAAAAAGTTTTTGCATCTTAGAAAGAGATGAATCTGGTCTGGTCCAATCATACGGAAACCAATATAGCGAAGATTCAAAGTATAGCTCTGGAACCTTGGGATTTAGATTCTGGTGTCGGGTTTTGTTTAAAAGATTTGGTTGTTCAAATGACAGGTTCTGGTAGACAACGAGGATTTTCTGAAGGAACTGAAATGAGGAGAGCGATGATGGTGGTGGAGATCACGACGCTGAGAAGAGACCATAATGTGATCATAAAATAAAAGAAGACTAGTAGTATTTGATCTAAAATAAGATGGTGGTGGAGATCAGTTTATGTCGTGCTATGTGCTCGCTTTCCTTTTCTCTTTACTTTGGTTTAAACTCTAAGGGCGTGCTGAATAAAAATATCTCCACCATCTGCTTTTGGTGTTTTTGGGTTATGGACGGTTTAGTAGAATTTAATTTTCCCATACCAATCGGTTTACTCGACTGGGGATGGATCGGTTCTCTTAGCTCTGGTTTTCTTTTCCGGAAATTTGCGGACCAATCATATCAATACCGTGCTTCGTATGTTAGACGGAAGGCATATTTGTCTAAGGCCACCATTGCCACCAATAAAATTAAGAGAAGGCCACAACTTTTTATTTTTGCCCGAATAATTAAGTTTATAGTTTTAGGCTTTTAGCTTAATATAATGTATTTAGGTTGTTTGTTTGAGAGAGACGCTCAATTTTTATTATCATTACAAAGGTTGAATGGTGTACTTTCAGAACAAATTTGGAAGATAGTAAAACTCGATATCTTTTTCTTTGACACACAAGACGAATCTTCTATCCACTTGAACGAAGGACAGTCGCAACATAGTGTTCTGTCTCTCATAATTAATAACTTGGGCAAAAAAAAAAAAAAATTAGAAACCAACATTAATTTGATAATAGTTCTTGAAGCTAATACTACTCTCTAATTAAACATAGAGTCATATTTAAATTCAGATCCTATAAAACCGAAAAATGCTCTCGTATCTCGTATACGTACATTGTCAGTCTTTAGTAGTACTTATACTAGGATAGAGTAAATCAGAGTTTGGATACGATATATGTCTTTAGATAGTATGCAATCTAACTACTACATGTCTACATCTTCAATATATGAAGTCACATGAAACTCAGCCACTACCGCTAAAAATGGGAAATCAAATTAATGGATCCAACTACTCACTACAATTATCATTCGAAAGCCATTTACGCATTTATGGAATATACATTCCATGTCGAGCCCTACCCACTGCGTGACCGGTTCTAAAACTTCTCAAGGATCGTGTGTATTTCTTTGGTCTCCCATTTAATTTGTCCATAGAAAAGCGGTGGAGTTGTTGGTCTTTTTATGTTTCTTATTTACCTAACCATCACGGCATCTCTATTCAATAACGTAAATAGGAATACTGATTATTTTTTTTTAATTACCGTGTTTTAAGCATCGGAATCGAATCTAATCAGGTTGATTATGTTACTAGCACGTGAATTACATAGTAATTTAAATGTGTACATTTTGCAAAAATTGGTTTCTGGTTACAAATAAGATGAAACCACTCGACTACAACCACACGTTTAAGAGGGTGTGTTTTGTTTCTATATGAAGGATGATGATCGTATCCATATTTTAAATCTTGTTAGAAATTCAACATCAAAAGTGAAAGATACCAACACTACTAGTACACTAGTATATGAAAATGATATGAATCAATCCCTCATTGTCAATTAGTTTTGTGTTGAAAATTCATAAATTATATTTTTTTTAAACTCCATTGAATGGAAAATTCGATAAGATTTATTACCAAACCTCCCAAAATTTAATTTACAAATAACATTTCATATCTGTCTAAATTGCTCAACATTATATAATATATCATTTGCATGCACAACGTTTAACGTTTCACGATCTAGAAAATTGATTGATGGTATATATGTTTAACCTCTTTGTATATAACTACATTTTGTTTGACATGTTTATTTAGACTAGTTGATATAAGTTACATTGTACTCATACATGGTCCTAATTAAATCCGAACCTATTCGCATTTATTTCGCACCCAAATTAGATATGTGTGTGTATATATACCTTACACATGGTCTTGTAACACAACTCACCATAAACAAAAGAATCTCTACCAACAAAGCAAAACATGAAAGCCACTTTCACTAACTTGGTTGTGCTTCTCGTCATTGCACTTGTTTGTGCAAATGTCGGTGCTAGGAAACTTATTTCCGGAGATACCCAATTCAAGGATGAAAAATCCTTCCTTGGCGGTGGCGGAAGCGGTGATGGCTTAGGGCTTGGCCTTAGCGGAGGCGGAAGCGGTGACGGCGTAGGGCTTGGCCTTGGCGGAGGAGCTGGTCTTGGTGGGCTTGGGATTGGGGCTGGGATCAACGCCGGGGCTGGACTAGGGTTAGGCGGAGGCAGTGGAGGTGGTGGTGGACTTGGCGGCGGCGGCGGTGGACTCCTTGGTGGAGGACCCGGTGGCGGATTTGGTGGTGGTCTTCCTTGAACGAATAGTCAAGTGTTTGTGTGTGTGTGAGCTCATTCTCAGCTTATTATACTACTCAAGTCATTTTCATTGTCATAATAAATTTAGTCAGATTGAATTAATCACATTTTCAGCTTTTATTTAAACTTGATTGTTAGAATCGGAAGAGGCCTTGGCTACTACTACTACTACTACTACTTAAAAAATGTACGTACCTAATGCTCGGAATCGTATTATGTGTAATGCCGGTTCAAAACATTATGTTTTTAATTAGTGCAACCTTTCTCATCTATTTTCTTTACATTTTATTGTTGTTTCTTATATACTACGAAGTCGAAAAAAAAAAATCCCATTACTTCATGGAGAAATAAAATATGCATGTCACACTTCCTACAACGATGAAAACATTTAGTAATTGACAAAAAGTAGACTAATTGGCCAAATAAGAGTTGCAACTTGCAAGAACCAAATCATAAAACAGAAACTATCAAGAGTCCCATATCTCCCCACTCAAATTAATTGGGTTGTTAATAAATTAGTTGATATCCTTTATAGACCAGTTTATGTTCTATCTTATTCTACATGTGAGACTCCTACCAAAAGTCTTTTGAAAGATAATGTGTGTGATCATTACTACATGCTTTGAATGCCGATCATCACATGATTTATGGTTGTAGAGAATAGTACCAAACAACAAGAAGTATAGATTAGCTTGAATATTAATTGTATCATATTTGCATAGTTGTTGATTCTAATTTTTATTTGTTTTGTTTTTGTCATAGTTGTTCTAAATGAAGTTAGTCGAAAGCTCTCTTATAAAAAAAATTGATAATTTAATTAAACCATGACAAAAGAAGTGTTATTTTGAATCCATATAAAACTTAGGAATAAAGAATATTTGCCTTATTCATATATCCAAAGATTGGGTGGCTCCATGACTCACATTCACAGAAGTAATACTTATATAGAAATGCTGACTTAAAGAATGTCTACAACTCCAAAAAGCTCAAACAAGAAAGTTGTATCAGCAAATACTACAAAGATCAAACATTTTTGGTTGTCTACTTTTATGTGATTTGCAATACTTATATAGAAATGTATAGATATGTTTATTTTTGATTTTACAAATTTAAAAAAAGAAGAAGATAAAGAGAGAACAATACTTACCACTCAATGGGGATGCGGTTGCATTGGCCTTTTCTTCGTTTGGCTGATGATTCCTCCTCCACCACCAACCCCTTGTCATTTTTTTTCTTTCCCAAATCTCCCTTTTAATTCAATTTTAAAACATTTCTAATCCCAATAAATATATAAAGTCCCTTGTGCCACTGATACCGATATTTTTATTTATTTATTCGCGAATCATCAGTTTATTGCAAATAACACTTCCCTACAAAGTAGTATCAGGAATCTGGGAGAAGCTCCAGAGGCAAAAAGACTCAATCTTTGTAAGATTTCTACGCGACCAATTTCAGTTTTTCTTTTCTGGGTTTATGTTTTTATTCTAAAAAATCGCGGATTATTTCGATTGGAAACAACATTTGTTGATGGTTTTTTTCTTCTTCTTCTTCGTCTTTGTGAAAATGGAAGTTCGATCTCATTGTTGATGATTCAGATGTTTCGTATATAATGAATCCGAATCTTATAGTTGAAGACTTATGGATTAAAAATGTTCTCTTTGTCTTTAGATTGTTTTGCTTTTTATTTGAATCTCCTTTCATCATTCATAGCTCAAGAGTTTTTTTTTATCACTTTTGGATTGGCTTCGAGCAATTTATCAACGTCAATCCACTGAATGTTGCATTGGATGAAGAATGCTTAATCTAAATCTGTATTCATGGTTTTTGATTTTGATTATTCTTTGGATCATTACTGTTGTATAGCTTGAGGAGAAGATGAGAGGTGGGAGTCTATGGCAGCTAGGGCAATCCATAACCCGTCGTCTTGCTCAATCTGACAAGAAAGCTGTGTCACGCCGCTACTTCGCCTCTGATGCTGACCTGAAAAAAACCGCTCTTTACGACTTCCAAGTCGCGCACGGCGGAAAGATGGTACCTTTTGCTGGTTGGAGTATGCCAATTCAGTACAAAGACTCGATCATTGACTCATCGGTTAACTGCAGGGTTAATGGGAGTTTGTTTGATGTTGCACACATGTGTGGTTTGAGCCTTAAGGGCAAAGATTGTGTTCCTTTCCTCGAGACACTCGTGGTTGCTGATGTGGCTGGTCTGGCTCCTGGAACCGGGAGCTTAACCGTGTTCACAAACGAGAAAGGAGGTGCGATTGATGACTCTGTGATTACCAAAGTGACAGATGAACATATCTATTTGGTGGTGAATGCTGGTTGTAGGGATAAGGATTTGGCTCACATTGAAGAACACATGAAGGCTTTTAAATCCAAAGGCGGTGATGTCTCGTGGCATATCCACGACGAGAGATCTCTTCTCGCCCTTCAGGTTTGGCTATTTGATCTTAACCAAAAGATTGTTCCTTTTTGTTGGTGTCTGTTATTGCTGTATACTTGTAGTTATAGTACCTTGCGATGTAGGGTCCTTTGGCTGCTCCAGTGCTTCAACACTTGACTAAAGAAGACTTGAACAAGCTTTACTTTGGGCAATTCCAGATCCTGGACATTAATGGTTCCACTTGCTTCCTTACCAGGACCGGGTAAAATCTCATGTTTCACTATACTCTTCATGTCAGACATTATAGTAGACAAAAGTTCAAGAGGAAGAGTTCTGAAGATTGTAATGAATGGGGTCTGTTTTGGTTTTCAGGTATACCGGTGAAGATGGGTTTGAGATCTCGGTTCCATCTGAGAACGCAGTGGATCTAGCGAAAGCAATCTTGGAGAAATCAGAGGGAAAGGTAAGGCTTACGGGTCTAGGTGCAAGAGACAGTCTAAGGCTAGAAGCAGGGCTTTGTATATATGGAAACGACATGGAGCAACACATATCCCCTGTTGAAGCTGGGCTCACATGGGCTATAGGGAAACGTAGAAGAGCCGAAGGCGGGTTTCTTGGCGCGGATGTGATCCTCAAACAGCTTCAGGACGGACCTACGATCAGAAGAGTCGGTTTTTTCTCCTCGGGACCACCAGCAAGGTCGCATAGCGAGGTCCATGATGAGAATGGTAACAAGATTGGAGAGATCACGAGTGGCGGGTTTAGCCCGAACCTGAAGAAGAACATAGCCATGGGGTACGTGAAGTCCGGTCAGCACAAGACCGGGACCAAAGTCAAGATCTTGGTCCGTGGGAAACCTTACGAAGGCAACATCACCAAGATGCCGTTCGTGGCCACCAAATACTACAAGCCATCATGATATGTGTGTCTTCTTCGTCTACGACTTGTCTCTTGCTTTTGTTAAATGACTTCTGTTTTCTTTTTATTCTGATTTGGCCTGAAAATGTGTACGTTCATTTTAGCCAAGCGGGCATTGCTTATTTCACTTTTATTGAAATAAATTTTTAACACACCCAAGACTAATAGACTCACCAAACTATGAACGTGTTAACAATTCTATGCATATCTAAGTTTAAGTTTAAATAAGTTGATAAAAATAAAGTAGTTTAAAAATATGAAAAATAAGTCAATAGTTATAATAAATCAACTTTGCAAATAAATCAATCAACTCAAAATATAAGTCGATTATTATAGAATAAATCGAAGTAAAATAAGTCGACTGTTGTAAAATAAGTTGAACAACATAAAATATAAGTTGATTATTGTGACTTATTTTATAATTGTTGACTTATTTTACTACAGTCAATTTATAATTTCGTGACCGTTTTTACCGAAACAAACCTTAATCACGTCGTCGCACCTATTCTGGTATGAATCTCTGACGACGTTAATGCTTCTAAAAAGAAGAGTTACAAAAGCTACAGTATTGTAATAAAAATTTTTTTTATTAAATCGACAACATAATCGATTAAAGCCGCATAATAAGAATTTTTTTAACGAAACACTCACTTTTGAAAATGTGGGTTTTAGCAGTGGGCAATGGAAATTATAAGATTGGGTAGCATAGAACAATGATAGATTTTTGCTGAACCAAATCTTGTTTACGTTATTGCACCTTTGTGAAAACTAATCTCCGACGACGCTAATGCTCTCAAATTCGAGACTTATGTCTACAGAAATAGAATTTCATCTTGCTTTTTAAAGTTTACAAGAGCCAATGTTAAAAAAAACAAAAAAAAAAAAATTCAAATCAATAGACGGCCGATTAATACACTAATTAGCTGCCTAATAAGGATTTGAATTTTTTTCTTCTTTTTTTTGGTTTCTTTTTAAACAATAGCTTTTAAAAATTTGAATTTTAACACAAGATTTGCAATGAGAGGTATAATAGTAGGGAGCATAGAGCAATGATTTTTTTTTGCCAAAACAAACATTAATCACGTCGTCGCACCTATTCCGGTATGATTCTCCGACGATGCTAATGCTCCTAAAAAGAACAATTAGCGTGGGTTTTAGCAGTGGGCAATGGAAATTATAAGAGTGTGGAGCATAGAACAATGATTGATATAAAGAAAACGAGAACTCGTGACCGATTTTTGCCGAACCAAATCATGATTACGTCGTCGCACCTTTGCGAAAACTAGTCCTCGACGACGCTAATGCTCTCAAATTCAAGCTTTATGTCTACAGAAATAGAATTTCATCTTGAATTTCATCTTGATTAGTGTACAAATCGGCCGCCTAATAAAGATTTGAAATTTTTTATTTTTTTTTGGAATTTTTTTTAAACAATGGTTTATAAAAAATTGAATTTTAACACAAGATTTGCAATAGGTGGTATAATAGTAGGGAGCATAGAGCAATGATTGAAACAAACAAAACGAGAATCTCGTGACCGTTTTTACAGAAACAAACGATAATCACGTCGTTGCACCTATTCCGGTATGAATCTCCGATGACGCTAGTGCTTCTAAAAAGAATAGTTACAAAGATATAGTTTTGTAATAAACAAAAATCTATATTAAATCGACCTCATAATCGACTAAAGCCGCATAATAAGAATTTTTTTTAACGAAACACATATTTTTGGAAATGTGGATTTTAGCACTAGGCAATGGAAATTATAAGAGTGGCGAGCATAGAACAATGATAGATATAAAAATAACGAGAATCTCGTGACTGATTTTTGCCGAACCAAATCATGATTATGTCGTTGCACTTTTGCGAAAACTAGTCTCCGACGACACTAATGCTCTCAAATTCAAGCTTTATGTCTACAGAAATAGAATTTCATCTTCCTTTTCAAAGTTTACAATAACCACTGTTAAAAAAAACCAAAAAAAAAAAAATTTAAACCCTTATTAGGCGGCCGATTAGTTTACAAATCAGCCGCCTAATAAGGATTTGGAATTTTTTTTTTTTGGGGTTTTTTTAATTAAACGATGGATTACTAAAATTTGAATTTTATTCAATGTCTTGATTCGGATTTACTTAATCCGATGTTTTGGTTTAATCCGAACGTCATACAAAACAAACGGAACCCGTTCGGTAAATTTACCGAACCTTTTACAAAGGAAACCGAACCCTTTACAAAGGAAACCGAACGCGTTCGGTAAAATCTCCGAACGTTATCTAGGCCACCGAACGTGTTCGATTCCGTTCAAAAAACCAAGAATGACTATTTCCTTTTCAAACCAAGGAAAGAAAAAACCAAAAAACAAACCAAGGGGTAATAATTTATTTCTTTTCCAAACCGCAAAAAGGAAAAGTGACCAAGGCTCTAAATTTTTTTTTGCATTTTCTTACATTTCGGATATTCGAAAGTGTTTGATTTTTGACAGATCATGATGATCGGCGATCAAGTGAGATCGTATGAACACTGTCGTCATGGATCATAATTGTTTATGGTCGTGATCATGATCGATTCGAATTGTTTCAGTAACTCAACACTTTCAAAAATTAACAAAATACGGGATAATAAATTTTCCCCTTTTTAAACATCAAATTTTCATTAAAAAGACTTACTTAAAAAGTAGATTTTCAATGTCTTGATTCGGATTTACTTAATCCAATGTTCTGGTTTAATCCCTTACGTCATACACAACAAACCGAACCCGTTCATAAATTTACCGAACCTTTTACAAAGGAAACCGAACCCGTTCGGTAATTTTATCGAACCCTTTACAAAGGAAACCGAACGCGTTCGGTAAAATCTCCGAACGTTATCTAGGCCACCGAACGTGTTCGGTTCCGTTCAAAAAACCAAGAATGACTATTTCCTTTTCAAACCAAGGAAAGAAAAAACCAAAAAACAAACCAAGGGGTAATAATTTATTTATTTTTCAAACCGCAAAAAGGAACAGTGACCAAGGCTCTAAATTTTTTTTTGCATTTTATTACCTTTCGGATATTCGAAAGTGTTTGATTTTTGACAGATTATGACGATCGGCGATCAAGTGAGATCGCATGAACACTGTCGTCATGGATCATAATTGTTTATGGTCGTGATCATGATCGATTCGAATTGTTTCAGTAACTCAACACTTTCAAAAATTAACAAAATACAGGATAATAAATTTTTCCCTTTTTAAACATCAAATTTTCATTAAAAACACTTACTTAAAAATTAGATTTTCAATGTCTTGATTCGGATTTACTTAATCCGATGTTCTGGTTTAATCCCGAACGTCAAACACAACAAACCGAACCCGTTCGGTAAATTAACCGAACCTTTTACAAAGGAAACCGAACCCGTTCGGTAATTTTACCGAACCCTTTACAAAGGAAACCGAACGCGTTCGGTAAAATCTCCGAACGTTATCTAGGCCACCGAACGTGTTCGATTCCGTTCAAAAAACCAAGAATGACTATTTCCTTTTCAAACCAAGGAAAGAAAAAACCAAAAAACAAACCAAGGGGTAATAATTTATTTCTTTTCCAAACCGCAAAAAGGAAAAGTGACCAAGGCTCTAAATTTTTTTTTGCATTTTCTTACATTTCGGATATTCGAAAGTGTTTGATTTTTGACAGATCATGATGATCGGCGATCAAGTGAGATCGTATGAACACTGTCGTCATGGATCATAATTGTTTATGGTCGTGATCATGATCGATTCGAATTGTTTCAGTAACTCAACACTTTCAAAAATTAACAAAATACGGGATAATAAATTTTCCCCTTTTTAAACATCAAATTTTCATTAAAAAGACTTACTTAAAAAGTAGATTTTCAATGTCTTGATTCGGATTTACTTAATCCAATGTTCTGGTTTAATCCCTTACGTCATACACAACAAACCGAACCCGTTCATAAATTTACCGAACCTTTTACAAAGGAAACCGAACCCGTTCGGTAATTTTATCGAACCCTTTACAAAGGAAACCGAACGCGTTCGGTAAAATCTCCGAACGTTATCTAGGCCACCGAACGTGTTCGGTTCCGTTCAAAAAACCAAGAATGACTATTTCCTTTTCAAACCAAGGAAAGAAAAAACCAAAAAACAAACCAAGGGGTAATAATTTATTTATTTTTCAAACCGCAAAAAGGAACAGTGACCAAGGCTCTAAATTTTTTTTTGCATTTTATTACCTTTCGGATATTCGAAAGTGTTTGATTTTTGACAGATTATGACGATCGGCGATCAAGTGAGATCGCATGAACACTGTCGTCATGGATCATAATTGTTTATGGTCGTGATCATGATCGATTCGAATTGTTTCAGTAACTCAACACTTTCAAAAATTAACAAAATACAGGATAATAAATTTTTCCCTTTTTAAACATCAAATTTTCATTAAAAACACTTACTTAAAAATTAGATTTTCAATGTCTTGATTCGGATTTACCTAAATCGATGTTCTGGTTTAGTCCGAACGTCATAACTTATTATTAAACACTTACTTAGTGTACAAATCGGCCGCCTAATAAGGATTAGAAATTTTTTTTTTTGGATTGTTTTTCTTTTAAACAATGGATTATAATAATTTGAATTTTAACACAAGGTTTGCAATAGGTGGTATAATAGTAGGGAGCATAGAGCAATGATTGGTACAAACAAAACGAGAATCTCGTGACCGCTTTTACCGAAACAAACCATAATCATGTCGTCGCACCTATTCCGGTATGAATCTCCGACGACGCTAGTGCTTCTAAAAAGAATAGTTACAAAAAATATTGTCTTGTAATAAACAAAAATCTATATTAAAACGACCTCGTAATCGAATAAAGCGGCATAATAAGAATGTTTTTTAACGAAACACTCATTTTTGGAAATGTGGGTTTTAGCAGTGGGCAATGGAAATTATCAGAGTAGGGAGAATAGAACAATGATAGATATAAAGAAAACGAGAATCTCGTGACCTATTTTTGCCGAACCAAATCATGATTACGTCGTCGCACCTTTGCGAAAACTAGTCTCCGACGACGCTAATGCTCTCAAATTCAAGCTTTATATCTACAGAATAAAATTTCATCTTGTTTTTTAAAGTTTACAATAGCCACTGCTAAATAAAAACCAAAACAATAAAAAATTAAACCTTTATTAAGCGGCCGATTAGTGTACAAATTGACCGCCTAATAAGGATTTGGAATTTTTTTTTTTTGGATTTTTTTTTAAACAATGGATCATAAAAATTTGAATTTTAACACAAGATTTGCAATAGGTGGTATAATGGTAGGGAGCATAGAGCAATGATTGATACAAACAAAACGTGAATCTCGTTACCGTTTTTACCGAAACAATCCTTAATCAAGTTGTTGCACCTATTACGGTATGAATATACGACGACGCTAATGCTTCTAAAAAGAATAGTTACAAAAGATGTAGTCTTGTAATAAACAAAAATCTTTATTAAATCGACCTCATAATCGACTAATGCCGCATAATAAGATTTTTTTTAATGAAACACTAATTTTTGGAAATGTGGGTTTTAGCAGTGGGCAATGGAAATTATAAGAGTGGGGAGCATAGAAAAATGGTAGATATAAAGAAAACGAGAATCTCGTGACCGATTTTTGCCGAACCAAATCATGATTACGTCGTCGCACCCTTGCGAAAACTAATCTCCGATGACGCTAATGCTCTCAAATTCAAGCTTTATGTCTACATAAATAGAATTTCATCTTGCCTTTTAAAGTTTACAATAGCCACTATTAAAAAAAACCTAAAAAAAAAAATTAAACCCTTATTAAGCGGCCGATTAGTGTACAAATCGGCCGCCTAATAAGGATTTGAAATTTTTTTTTTTTTTATTTTGTTTTTTAAACAATGGATTTTAAAATTTTCAATTTTAACAGAAGATTTGCAATATGTGGTATAATAGTAGGGAGTATGAGCATTGATTGATACAAACAAAACGAGAATCTCGTGACCGTTTTTACCGAAACAAGTCTTAATCACGTCGTCGCACCTATTCTGGTATGAATCTCCGAAGACGCTAATACTTCTAAAAAGAATAGTTACAAAAGCTACAGTCTTGTAATAAACAAAAAATTATATTAAATCGACTTCATAATCGACTAAAGCCGCATAATAAGAATTTTTTTTAACGAAACACTCCTTTTTGGAAATATGGGTTTTTGCAGTGGGCAATGGAAATTTTAAGAGTGGAGAGCGTAGAACAATGATAGATATAAAGAAAACAAGAATCTCGTGACCGATTTATGCCGAACCAAAGCATGATTACGTCGTCGCACCTTTAAGAAAACTAGTCTCCGACGACGCTAATGCTTTCAAATTCAACCTTTATGTCTACAGAAATAGAATTTCATCTTGCTTTTTAAAGTTTACAATAGCCACTGTTAAAATTAGTACACTAATCGGTCGCCTAATAAGGATTTGAATTTTTTTTTTTTTGGTTTTTTTTTAAATAATGGCTTTTAGAAATTTGAATTTTAACTCAAGATTTGCAATGGGAGGTATAATAGTAGGGAACATCGAACAATGGGAGGTATAATAGTAGGGAATATCGAACAATGATTGATAAAAACAAAACGAGAATCTCGTAACTATTTTTACCGAAACAAACCTTAATCACGTCTCACCTATTCCACTTTTAATCCACGACAACGCTAATGCCCCTAAAAAGAATAGTTACAAAAGCTAGTCTTGTAATAAACAAAAATCTTTATTAAATCGACCTCATAATCGACTAAAGCCGCATAATAAGAATTTTTTTAAAGAAACACTCACTTTTGAAAATGTGGCTTTTAGCAGAGAGCAATGGAAATTATAAGAGTGAGAAGCATAGAAGAATGATAGATACAAAGAAAACGAGAATCTCGTGACTGATTTTTGCAGAACCCAATTTTGATAACGTCATCGCATCTTTGCGGAAACTAATCTCCGACGACGCTAATGCTCTCAAATTCACGCCTTATGTCTACAGATATAGAATTTCATCTTGCTTTCTAAAGTTTACAAAAGCCACTGTTAAAAAAGTTGACTTATTTTACACGATTATGTGGGAAAACGTGATTTTTGGTTTTCACAAGAAAACTTGATTTTACGGTTATGGGGGAAAAACGTGATTTTGCGGTTTTGGCGAAAAACAAGATTATGCGGGAAAACGTGATTTCTGATTTTAGGGGAAACACAATTTTATGGTTTTGAAGGAAAATGTGATATTGTAATTTTGGCGGAAAACACAATTTTATGGTTTTGCGGAAAAACGTGATTTAGCGGTTTTGTCGGGAAAACGTGATTTTCCAGTTCTGGTGGAAAAACGTGATTTTGCATTTTTGGGGGAAAAATGTAATTTTGCAATTTTGGCGGTAAAACGTAATTTCATTGTTTTGCGGAGAAACGTGATTTCGCGATTTTGGTGGAAAAGCCAATTTTATGGTTTTGCGGGAAAACGTGATTTTACGGTTTTGGAGAAAAACATGAATTTAAAGTTTTGGCGGGAAAACATAAATTTACGGTTTTGGCTGGAAAAGGGATTTTACGATTTTGGCGAAAAATACGATTTTGCGGTTTTTCGCGGAAAACGTGATTTTGCAGTTTTGTGGAAAAACACAATTTTCGGATTTGACAGAAAAATGCGATTTTGCAGTTTTGACGGGAAAATGCTATTTTCAACCGTTGACTTATTTTATAACTACTAACTTATTTTATAACTATTGACTTATTATACACAACCGTTGACTTATTTTACACAACTGTTGATTTATTTTACACAACCGTTAATTTATTTTACACAACTACTGACTTATTTTATAATTGTTGACTTATGTTACAACCGTTGATTTTTTTTTACAACTATTGACATATTTTACACAACCATTGACTTATTTTACAATTATTGACCTATTTTACACAACCGTTGACTTATATTACAACTGTTGACCTATTTTACAATTGTTGACATATTTTACAATTGTTTACTTATTTTATAGCTGTTGACTTATTTTACATAACTATTGACTTATTTTACAATTTTTGACTTATTTTATAATTGTTGACTTATTTTATAACTGTTGACTTATTTTACACAACAGTTGACTTATTTAACACAACCGTTGACTTCTTTTACAATTGTTTACTTATTTTATAAATGTTGACTTATTTTACACAACCGTTGACTTATTTTACCATTGTTGACTTATTTTATAATTGTTGGCTTATTGTACACAACAGTTGAATTATTTAACACAACCGTTGACATATTTTAGAATTGTTGACTTATTTTATAACTGTTGACTTATTTTACACATGTTTACTTATTTTACAATTGTTTACTTATTTTATAAATATTGACTTATTTTGCACATGTTTACTCATTTTAAAATAATTTAATCGTTGTCTTATTATACAATTGTTAACTTATTTTATAACTGTTGACTTATTTTACACAACCATTGACTTATTTTACAGTTGTTGACTTATTTTACATAACTACTGACTTATTTTACAAAAAATGACATGTAAATAATAAATATAAAATATTAGTATGTAATAAGAATAATAAATATAACTTTAGTTTGGTTTCTATTATAAGGGTATTTGCATAAAATCGCGTTTTTATAACTGTTGACTTACTTTATACAACCGTTGACTTGATTTACAATTGTTGGCTTATTTTATAATTGTTGACTTATTTGGCGAAAAAACACGATAAGGGGGAAAACGTGATTTTCTGATTTTTGTGGAAACGCAATTTTATGGTATTGCGGAAAAACGTGATTTTAGAATTTTGACGGAAAAAGCAATTTTATGGTTTTGCGGAAAAACATGATTTTGCAGTTTTGTCGGGAAAACGATTTTGCGGTTTTGGTAAAAAACGCAATTTTCAGTTTTGGCGGGAAAACGTAATTTTATGGTTTTGTGGAAAAACGTAATTTTATGGTTTTGCAAAAAAACGTAATTTTATGGTTTTGTGGAAAAATGTGATTTCGCGATTTTGGCGGAAAACGCAATTTTATGGTTTTGCAGGAAAATGTGATTTTGCAGTTTTGGCGAAAAATAAGTCAACAGTTATAAAATAAGTTAACAGTTATAAATTAAGTCGAGAGTTATAAAATAAGTTAACAGTTATAAAATAAGTCGAGAGTTATAAAATAAGTCAACAGTTATAAAATAAGTCAACAGTTATAAAATAAGTCAATAATTGTAAAATAAGTCAATGGTTGTGTAAAATAAATAAATATTTGTAAAATAAATAAACAATTGTAAAATAAGTCAATGGTTGTGTAAAATAAGTCAACAGTTATAAAATAAGTCAAGAGTTATAAAATCACGTTTTTCGTCCAAAACTGTAAAATCACGTTTTTCGCCAAAATCGTAAAATCGCGTTTTCCGCCAAAACCGTAAATTTACGTTTTCGAGCCAAAACTAAAAATTCACATTTTTTCGCTAAAACCTCAAAATCACGTTTTAAAATAAGTCAATGGTTGTGTAAAATAAGTCAACAATGATAAAATAAGTCAACTGTTATAAAATAAGTTAACAGCTATAAAATAAGTCGATAGTTATAAAATAAGTCGATAGTTATAAAATAAGTCGACAGTTATAAAATAGGTCGACAGTTGTAAAATAAATCAACGGTTATAAAATAAGTCAACAGTTGTGTAAAATGAGTAAACATGTTTAAAATAAGTCAGCAGTTTTAAAATAAGTCAACAATTGTAAAATAAGTCAACGGTTATGTAAAATAAGTCAACGATTATGTAAAATAAGTCAATAATTATAAAATAGGTAAACGTGTATAAAATAAGCAATGGGCTCATCAGCTTCCACACGGTCTCCCGGTCGTGATCCGAGTAAATGAATAGAGGTTTCACATATATACTGTTAAGTTCTTTTCTCTGCAGCCAAGGACAACTCCTAAATATGTAACCTTATAAAAGTCTACTTACTCTTTAAGAAAGTGGCTAAAGTTGCCATCAGAAATAGATTCTCCCATATATGGAACAACAGCATCCACAGACCCACCTTTCATCATCAAAACGAATTTCAACATCAATAAACAAACCCCATCATTGACACTATTATTAATTGAGTTTGAAATCACGAGTATATCATACCGTTATCAGAGGAAAACGACCTGATACTAGTGTTTAATGTTTGGATGCATGACACAGTTACCCTGCCTGATGGCTGCAAAGGCTACACTTATTCTTTCTGCGTTAAGTAATATCACTTCAAAATCAAAAACATGATGGCTGCAAAGGCTACACTTATTCTTTCTGCCTTAGGTAAAATTCAACAATATAACCCACCTCATAGCCTTTGAGCTCAAATGGGAACCTACAAATCAAGGGAAAGAAAAAGGGAGATGAAGCAATTTAAATGGCTGTCTTTCTCAGTGTTTGACGGAGGAGTACCTAGATAAGAACGAAGACTGAAGGAATTCACCATTTGTGATCCTCTTGAGACAAGTGAAGTCTGTAAATTCAGTGTTTAAAGATGCTGTAAGTGTGAGGAATAGCAGGGGAAAAAGAAGATCAAACGAAATCCATTAAAATATCTTAAAACATCACGATGAATAAGAAGTAATCCAAAGAACATTTCAATGGATTTAATCTATTGAACATCTCACAAAAAGCAGATTCACAGCTTATAAGAACGCCAAAAGACTAATTCTTTTCAACACTAACTCAGATCGGGGAGGAAGAAGAAATGATCAAAACAAGATATCAAGAAGTACGGAGATATGACCAAAACATACCTCTTTTGCAAGAGCTCCACAGTACCGGGATGAGATGCCGTCGCACGTGTGCTCTTCCACGACTGTCCTAGAATCTGGACATTAAACAGATCATTTCAAACTCCACAGCTTAAAAGCACCCAAATTGGCGAAAATGAATGAGTTAAACTGGAGGAATATTTTTGGATGACAATATGAAAACTTCTGGAAACTCACCGAAGAAGCAAACGAGTGACCGCCATTAACGACCTTTCTCCGAACGATCGACCAAATCGCCATGCCTCTTTCAGCTCAAACCGTGAACTTTTGACAAGGAAAAAGCCAAAACACACAGTGGAAAGGAGAAAAGAAAAGAAACTTCTTCCTTCAAACGCAATTATCATCCTTGTAGTCATCTTTGACGCCCACTTCAAACGTAGCATAAACTATCAAAACGGTGCCGTTTCCATTTGACACCCTGACGAAATGTCCAAGCGAATCAAAAGTAAATACGTGGCGAGTCAGAAGGTGACAAGTAGACCTTCGCGTAGCAGATTAGTACATGACAGCAGCCAAAAGACCTCCGTTGACACGTCACCACCCCGCCGTGCCGTCGCTGCCAAATGGCCCCTCCCTCCGCCTCTCTCTCTCTAGTCTCTACTGTTTCGAATTTCTCGCAGATCAAAACGACAACGTTTAAATAAATCCGCAGAGAGCAGAGGATAAAAATTTGGGAACGCTTTATAAAAGCTTTTATCAGTCGTCGTGTCTTCTGTTCTCAGCAGAGAAGCTCCGGCGATGCGTTTACACACATTGAGACTCGCTACGGTTCCTATGACCTTCTCTGCATTCTCCTCTCGCCTCTTCCTCAAGCCATTTCCCAATACTCTTCTAACCCTAGGTTTCTTTTCCCGCCATGTTCAACCGCGTAAGCCTTTCCTTGTCAGGGTCTTCTCCGCTTCCGCCGCCGTACAAGATATTCCGGCCTCGGATTCCTCTGGTATTCATGTTTCCGCTCTCTTACCTTGTCGAATCGTCATTGATATGAATATCTCTGATTCGTTCTGGGTTTGCGACTTTTAGTTGCGAAGCCTCAGTGGAAGGCGGCGATTGATTTCAAGTGGATAAGGGATAACAAGGAAGCAGTGGAAATTAATATCAAGAACAGAAACTCGAATGCTAATTTGAAAGCAGTGCTCGAGCTATACGAGAACATGGTCAATCTCCAGAAGGTTATCTAATCCTCTACTCTACTCGTGGGAACTCTTTATCCCTCTGTTACACAATTAGCTCAACTCGAATTTGGGATTCTTAGTACTGCAAACATGTGAAGTCAGCTAATTATAAAAAATAAAATAAAAAAAATAATTTTTAATATCTCTCGGTTCAGCTAATCAACGATTGCAGATAGCAGGAAGTTGAGGGGATTCGTGAGGAAAGAAACAACGTTGCGAAGAAGATGAAAGGGAAGCTTGAACCATCAGAACGTGAGAGACTCGTGGAAGAAGGTAAAACGAAGGAATCCATTTTTGTTTGTCAGACTGTGTTCTTTATTAAAGATAATAGAGCGGTTTGCCTTCAGGTAAAAATCTTAAGGAAAGTCTTGTAACTCTGGAAGAAGACCTTGTGAAGCTTAAAGAAGAGCTCCAACATGTAGCACAGTCTATACCAAATATGACTCATCCTGATGTTCCTGTTGGAGGAGAGGATTCATCGGCAATAAGAAAAGAGGTTGTTAGTTTGTTCATATCTCCCTCAACTGCTTGCCATTTTGCTGCATAATTGTCAAAGGCTGTTTCTAAAAAAGTATTCACGACTTTCTTTGTAGGTTGGTAGTCCACGTGAGTTTAGTTTTCCAATCAAGGATCATCTTCAGCTTGGGAAGGATCTAGATCTCATTGATTTTGACTCTGCTGCAGAGGTATACTACACTTTGTCTATTTAAAAGGTGTCATTTTTAGGGTTGTCGGAATAGCGTTTTGGCGTTAGCTGATGGGCTAAGATCTCATCGATATGCATTTATCCTTCGTTGAAACACATTTAAGTACAAAAATTCCCCTATAAATTGTTGGAGAAACGTGAGCAGCTGATTTTTCCATATGTGCAATTGTATTTAGGTTTAAGCTTGACTTGAACATGTTGAGTTCGAACTAGTAGAGTTCACTTGAGTAGGTGAATGATCATATCATTGTATGAAGCATTATACTGATGACCAAGTTTTCAGTTTTCTTGTATGTTTAATAAAAAAATGAGCTGAAGTAACTCCCTTCTTGCTTTTACATTCTTTCAGGTAAGTGGTTCAAAGTTTTTCTATTTGAAGAATGAGGCAGTGTTACTGGAGATGGCCCTCCTTAATTGGACATTATCAGAAGTTATGAAGAAGGGTTTTATGCCCCTAACGACCCCTGAAATTGTGAGATCTTCTATTGTTGAGAAATGCGGTTTCCAACCTCGTGGAGATAATACTCAGGTTCATGCAAGACTTGTGTGTTTGCTCTTATTGATAAGTCGACTTTTTTTTTTTTGTTGCCAATCTTGTTTCTATTTTCCTGGATAGGTTTATTCTATAGATGGAACTGACCAATGTCTCATTGGTACCGCTGAAATTCCCGTAGGAGGAATCCACATGGATTCTATTCTTATTGAATCAGCATTACCTTTGAAATATATAGCATTCTCTCATTGTTTCCGTACTGAAGCTGGTGCAGCTGGCGCGGCTACTAAGTAAGTTGGAAGAAAGAGTTTAGCCCTTGTAGCGTCGGTCTGTTCTTGGCTTCTTCAATAGACGCATAGGTCATACTAAGTCTGTACTTTCTTGATTTCGAGCAGAGGTCTTTACCGGGTTCATCAGTTCAGCAAAGCAGAAATGTTTGTCCTATGCCGACCTGAAGATAGTGAAACCTTCCACGATGAACTCATTCAGATCGAAGAAGATCTGTTCACTTCTCTAGGATTACACTTCAAGTAAGATACTGAATCCGGATCCGATGTTTTCTCACCAGAGTTTTTGTATTCCAGTAATCTAACTTTGTATATGCAGAACATTGGATATGGCCACAGCAGATTTAGGCGCTCCAGCTTACCGCAAGTTTGACATTGAAGCATGGATGCCTGGTTTAGGACGATTTGGCGAGGTAAATTAAACAAACTCGTATTTAATTTGTATGGGACACTAGAACCGAGTTTTAGTTTCTTGTTTGAGCTTGGTGTTGTTACTTCTGATCTAGATATCGAGCGCGTCCAACTGCACTGATTACCAAAGTCGAAGACTGGGAATTCGTTACCGTCCATCTGAACCGCTTCAGGCGGATCCTAAGAAAGGCAAAACGAATCTTCCGGCTCCTAAGTTTGTGCACACTCTAAACGCAACGGCGTGTGCTGTCCCGAGGATGATGGTGTGTTTGCTGGAGAATTACCAGCAAGAAGATGGATCCGTGGTGATCCCTGAGCCCCTTAGGCCTTTCATGGGAGGCATTGAACTCATTAAACCCAAGCTTAGATAGTTCTTATGGTTAGCTATATGCTAGTCTTGTTGTAACTCATGATTTGAGGCTTGTTTAAGCATTATACAGTTCACATCCGCTGAGTTTTGTTGTGTTCTTTTTCTTCTCTTAATAATAATGGAAAGGGAAATATTTTTTTACTTCATTTCATAATATTATATGGTTTTGATTGCACGCCAACTATCATCTCCATCTCATAATATTTTAATAATGAGACGGTTGCCTCAATTTCAAATCTTTTACAAAATAGCCAAAAAGAGATCACAGTGAGCCCAAAGCAGAGCAAAAAACTAATTCTAATTGGCTAGAATCCTACATACACAGCAAAACCGGTTGGTTCTCTGCATTTACATGGCTCACACGACAAGAACCGGTAATTTTGCCTTTGGGAAAGGTAAACCCACGTCTTGTTTACTCTGATAAAACATCAAAGATGCTGAGAAAACCTTTCAATCAAGTGAATGGATAAAAGTTTGAGAAGAGAAGAGTGCCGAGAAGGATATAGGCTGCACAGTATGACCATATCAAGTACCCCCATTTACTATGTTTAGGAGATGCAATCAAATGCGATGCAAACCAGTAAAGAGGAGGGCTCGCTGACAAGAACCGTGTTGCAACCTGTAACCAAAATACACATGAGGTAAGGTTTATTACTCCTTATTTCTATTCTCAAGAGTTTTCGCCACTTTAAAGACTTGAGTTACTTGAGGATTGTAACCTGAACATGCATGACGAAGAACGCTGTGGCTGCCATTAAACCCAAGTGTACGACAAATGGGAATACATCAGCTGAAAAGTATCCTGATTTTTCTGGCGATATAGATTCCGCAACCACATTGGTCACATCCTTCTTTCTGCTAGGTTTCCGCTGCCTAATGTCACGGTTTCCTACAAATAGAGAGGATCCATCAACGTGTTTAATTATGGAACTATTAAATAAATAACAAGACGAAAAAAATGATACCTTCATTTGAAGAAGATTTAACATCTGCTTCAACTGCATCCTTCAGAGAATAAAGCCTTGCAGCGGATCTCTTTTCTTTCTCGGTAGCTTGAAAGCCCAGCGAAATGAAGAGCTCAGGCCGAGCCGTCGTGTAACTTATAATTGAACAAACAGCTAGAGACAGAATCGGGGATGCGAGCAGAAAGTTTGGGAGCTGTTTAAATTGAAAGTACCTAAGAAAGCCTACTCCCCTGTCACAATTCATGTCATCAAGAAAATTAAGCCTCAAAATCAAATAGTAGAAAGAAACTTGCAAGAACAAGAACAGGCTATTGTTCAAACTTACCAGTAATGACTTTGAATGAAGTTGTACAGCAAAGGTATCCTTGCTTTGCACCAAGGCCTCAATTCATCTAGCTTATGTCCATGACAGATGTTAAAGTATCCGTATGCTTGAAATGCGATAAAAGGAAGACAAATGGATACGCATCGAAGAAATCCAGTAACTAGAACCTGCACAGCCAACTGGGTAGAGAAACAAATTACTATGGTACCAGAACTCAGAAGAGCTAACACCAAACTAAAGAGCTAGGCTGTAATCATTCAGAGATTACATGATAGACCAAGCAGCTGCTATTACTAAATCTAGACACACATCAACCTCTAACTAAGGCGCATACCAGCGAATCACTTAAGTAAGATTCCGTTAAATGGAACAAAGAGCAAAGTAACTAGACAGACTGTTCAAGTTTTCCTTTTCTATCTTTTAGAAGGATCTTAAGTATAGGAAATAAAATGATTTTAGATTTTGCATGGCTACCCAAAAAAAATGCTTGACTTGGGACCGTAACTTTTGAAACTTATATGAAATATGTATAACTCACACAAACGCGCCTTTTCTGATCTAAAGCTTCGTATGCTCGATGCATCGTCTGGAAACAGATATAACCAGCATTAAGAATTCCATTGGATCTTGCACAGCCAGAGAGAGCAAACCAGAGAACGGCTACATTGCTGGTACCAGATAACAAGTGATACAAGCCTCCAATTGAAAAAAGAGCATACAGACTCTCTGAATATCTGAAATTCACATAGAAATAGTTCGATCATCAGCTATTTACCATTCTGATAAGATTGAACATTATTACAATCGAAAAATGAAATTAAGAGATCATTAAATGAATACATTACATTGATGAATAAAATATGGACGCCGGATTGAAACAGAAGATGATTGAAGCTCTGAATGATGCTTCAGTGTCCTTCAAGATAAGAACTGAAACCCTGTTAGCAAAGACTTATGTAAGACATTTCTNGAAGATGATTGAAGCTCTGAATGATGCTTCAGTGTCCTTCAAGATAAGAACTGAAACCCTGTTAGCAAAGACTGATGTAAGACATTTCTAAGAGGAACTCAGAACTGTTGATTGCATATGCAAGATGTTGAACTTGTAGAGCTCAAAAAGACTCATGACTTCACTTATTTCCAGAGACAATTATCGATTTTGGTTGAATGTCAAAGAAGTACCTGAATAGATAGATAGCGGCAAATACGAAGGCCAAGTTGCTGACGACGTAGCCAGACAACACCATTACAGCTCGAAGACCAATCAATGGAACCAAAGGCGCAAAAACTGAATCAGGAGACACATTTTTATCATCAGTGAGAGCTCGAAGATACGGAAATGATACAACAAAAGTAGGGAAGATCTGATTCCAAAACCTGTGCGAGAGAGAAGCGAGATGAAGAAGGGAAGCAGAGGCAAGAAGGCGTAGGTCTGCTCATACTCGTACCCACACTGCGTGATCCGGAGAAAATACACGCTGTCCCAGACGACGCTGTTTTCAAGGGTCTTGGACACTGCATTGGCTACAAGGAGCGGAGGAGAACCATCGGTGGCGTCTTTGTGATGCAGGCACGGCGGGTCGAGTGCGGCGGATGTATCGTATGGTTGGAGCAAGCTCCGCCACAAAAGGGTTAAGAACAGAACGAGGAGTCGCGAGAAGATGGCGTATTTGATCAGGATGCTTTCTTTCCTGGATTTCGAGTTTGATTCCATGGCTTTCGCCATTGATTACGCGATCGCCTTCGAGAATTCCGATCCCTAAGAGAGTAGAAAAGCCTCCCTAGTGTCTGTCTCTTATACACATCTAAAGATGGATCCGTGGTGATCCCTGAGCCCCTTAGGCCTTTCATGGGAGGCATTGAACTCATTAAACCCAAGCTTAGATAGTTCTTATGTTTAGCTATATGCTAGTCTTGTTGTAACTCATGATTTGAGGTTTGTTTAAGCACTATACCTGTCTCTTATACACATCTAGATGTGTATAAGAGACAGCATTAAACCCAAGCTTAGATAGTTCTTATGATTATCTTTATGCTAGTCTTGTTGTTACTCATGATTTGAGGCTTGTTTAAGCATTATACAGTTCACATCCTGTCTCTTATACACATCTAGATGTGTATAAGAGATGTGTTTGCTGGAGAATTACCAGCAAGAAGATGGATCCGTGGTGATCCCTGAGCCCCTTAGGCCTTTCATGGGAGGCATTGAACTCATTAAACCCAAGCTTAGATAGTTCTTATGATTATCTTTATGCTAGTCTTGTTGTTACTCATGATTTGAGGTTTGTTTAAGCACTATACAGTTCACATGCGCTGAGTTTTTTTGTGTTCTGTTTCTTCTCTCAATAATAATGGAAAGGGAAAATATTTTTTTACTTCATTTCATAATATTTGATGGTTTTGATTGCACACCAAATAATGAAACGGTCGCCTCGATGTCAAATCTTTTACAAAATAGCCGAAAAGAACATATCAATGACTTGCCAAAAGAGATCACAGTGAGCCCATAGCAGAGCAAAAAAACTAATTCTAATTGGCTGAAATCCTTTATAAACATCAAAACCGGTTGGTTCTCTGCATTTACATGACTCCCGACAAGTAACCGGTAAATTGGCCGTTGGGAAAGTTATAGTCTTGTTACTCTGATAAAACATCAAAGATGCTGAGAAAACCTTTAATTTAAGTGAATGGATAAAAGTTTGAGAAGAGAAGAGTGCCGAGAAGGATGTAGGCTGCACAATATGACCATATCAAGTATCCCCATTTACTATGTTTAGGAGATGCAATCAAATGCGATGCAAACCAGTAAAGAGGAGGGCTCGCTGACAAGAACCGTGTTGCAACCTGTAACCAAAATACACATGAGGTAAGGTTTATTACTCCTTATTTCTATTCTCAAGAGTTTTCGCCACTTTAAAGACTTGAGTTACTTGAGGATTGTAACCTGAACATGCATGACGAAGAACGCTGTGGCTGCCATTAAACCCAAGTGTACGACAAATGGGAATACATCAGCTGAAAAGTATCCTGATTTTTCTGGCGATATAGATTCCGCAACCACATTGGTCACATCCTTCTTTCTGCTAGGTTTCCGCTGCCTAATGTCACGGTTTCCTACAAATAGAGAGGATCCATCAACGTGTTTAATT
>JAHZTW010000001.1:460687043-460772229 GCA_020283515.1 Alliaria petiolata | reverse complement strand
CTTGAAAGAAAGAACCAAATATCTATGCTCTTCCTTGACCAGAAAACTTTAGTTACATCATAGAAGGACGTGTTTGCTACTTAACAATGTGTGACCGCTCTTACCCAAAGAAACTCGCATTCCAATACCTGGAAGATCTCAAGAATGAATTCGAACGTGTCAATGGGCCTAACATCGAAACAGCTGCTCGACCTTATGCCTTTATTAAATTTGGTATGTGTACTGTATATTCTCTTCTGTATTCATCAGTATCTTGGAAACATACCTTCCCGAGTTCCTCACTCTTTTTTTCCCTTTGGTTTTTTTTTTTTTTTGTAGATACCTTCATACAGAAAACCAAGAAACTGTACCAAGACACTCGTACGCAACGGAATATCGCCAAGTTGAATGATGAACTCTATGAGGTCCATCAAATAATGACGCGGAATGTGCAGGAAGTCCTAGGTGTTGGTGAAAAGCTGGACCGTAAGCCCCATCTATTCTTTCTCCTATGATCATCAAATCATTACGCTTTTCGAATCAGGAGAACCGGAATCAATTATTGTGCAACACATTTGTTATAATCAGCAGAGCAATATGCTGATCGTGTAATCATTTCCTCTTCTTGTTTTTTTTTTCTTAATGCAGAGGTGAGCGAGATGTCGAGCCGGCTAACATCTGAATCTCGTATATATGCTGATAAGGCTAAAGATTTGAACCGTCAGGTGAGTTTGATTGTACATTCCCTATATTACACAATGCAACATTGATCACACGTTATGAAATGCTATCATTTTTTATGATCAGTTTAGTTTATAGCTCGGGTTGGTTGCATATGGTTCTGAAACATTTTGATCTGGTAAAACAGGCTTTGATCCGGAAATGGGCACCAGTTGCAATCGTGTTCGGGGTCGTTTTTCTTCTTTTCTGGGTCAAGACCAAGCTATGGTAAGAAAGGAGGAACCTAAGGCTATTTTCGTAATTTAGCAGACTTCTCGGTGACATATATCGACCGCCTACGCAAATCTCCTGATTCCGGCACCCAAAATATCTTCTTTTTTTTTTCTTTCAAAAGAGAAACTTTGACACATTTTGTACTTCTGTAGTATGCAAACTTTATGAGACTCTTGTCATATTATCATCCATCAGACTCTTCAAAACCTTGATTGTCATTTTCTCAGGTTTCGACAAATTAAATCAAAACCAAAATCAAACTAACCCGGATTGTCTTTTGATTTCATTACATATTCCTAAACCGAAATGAAATATATGAACAAAAAATAGCTGCTCAAAAATAGAGGCTTTTTAGCGTCTGTGTGGTCTCAAGTGTCGTTTGAAATCTAGTGGACCAGCCAAATCTAATGAGGAAGTGTTCTTTAGCTCATCTGAAAGCTGCAATGCCCTCTGAAAATCTCCCGACTTCTTCAGACAATCGATCAATGCTCGGTAGACATAAACCGATGGTCGAATCCCTTGCTGTTTCATCTCATCGAAACGCCTCAACGATTCCTTTATGTTCCCTGATCGACCCAAACTGTCTATCACTGCCGTATAACTAAGCAAATCGGGTTCAATTCCACGCTGAACCATTTCGTTGTATAACACCAAACACATGTCGAACCTACAAGCTTTCCTCAACCCGTTTAATACCGTGTTGTATGTAATGATGTTTAGAGATACATCGCAATCTTCCTTCATCGATGACAATAACCTGAGCATCTCATTCACGAGTCCAGCTCGGCCCAAGATATCCAAAACCGAATTGTATGTGATCACATCTGGTTTACATTGCCACTCTCTCATCTGCTCAAGTATCATAAGGACCTTATCGATCTGTCGAGACTCAGCAAATGCAAGGATGGTTCTGTTTATCACTATTAACCTACACGGAAGAGAAGACTCCGATACTTCTTTGAGAAGACTCAACAAGTGTATGCAATCATCGGTGTTAATGAAGGCTCTTGCGAGGTTGAGATAACAATCTGAGCTCAAAGGCTTACCCGCTTGGACCAATAGCTCTCTGAAAGCTCTGCAAGAGAGCTTCGTATCGTTCTGCTCACCCGCTGCTGCAAGAAGGCTCTCGGAAACCGAAACAGGCAAGCAAACGTTCTTGTCTTGTAAGGACTGCAACAAGTCGTCTGCAGCAGAGAGATTTCCATCTCTTCTATACTTCTCCACAAGATTCGTGTAATCGATTCTGCTGATGAACTTGGAACCACTTTCACTATTGTCAGCCATTTTCTTCAGGAGCTCTTCGTCTTCTTCTCTTGTGTTTATCAAAGAGTGCATCGCGGAGAACGAGCAGCTCCAGCTCAATTCAGCAGGAGCTAATACCATATGTTTCTGCAAATGCCAATACACAGAAACCAAAGAATCAAATATATAGAATTTGAATCGCCATCTATCAACAACAAATTCATTAACTGAATGATTATATAGTGGAGGCTCCAAAACTACAGCCGATCACAAAACTACAGACTCGGGAAGAACAATAAGGTTTCGTAAAATTCGTATATCTCTATCGAACCAAAAGTTTGTAGAAACACTCGATGAGAAGTAGCAATCAGAGAAAATTTACGAGAGAGAATCATCAAATCGAATAAAACACGAATCACGAAAGATTGGGGATTTTCTTGTATTCGTACCATAGCAGTGAATGAACCTCCATAGACGGGGATTCTCTTAACGATCGACCACTTCGCCATCTTCCTCAGTATCTAACCTCCAGAGAGCTTGTGACATTTCCAGGTTCTGGTTCAGGTTTTGAGGGAAATTGTTTGGGTTACGATGACACATTCATTAGTTATTAGACCATTTCGTAATATATTTTGAAATTTAGGGACTCATAGGATAAATCGGCGAAATTTTAAAAGCAAAGGGAAGAAAGATGAACTTTGACAGATATTTCCTTACCGACTTCAACTTTTCTTCTTCGTGTTTTCCGACGGGAAAGTTCTCGATCGCTGTTGCATTTGATTTTCAGCTGAAAATTCGAAAACCCTATACGATCACATTACTCTCGTCTGATCAACAAGATGCAGCATTTACTCTTCGCGGTCGTGCTTTCCGAGGTCGCGGTGATAATGGCGCTTTCTTTTAAGACGCCGATTCGGAAGCTGTTGATCATGAGCCTGGATCGTGCGAAGCGTGGCCGTGGGCCGGTGGTGATCCAGACGGTTTCGGCGACGGTTTGTGTGGTTCTGGTGGCGAGCGTGTACAGTATGATGAAGATCCAGAGGCGCTGGATCGAGGACGGTGCAATGAACCCGACAGATGAGGTTATCATGGCAAAGCATCTCCTCGAATCGACTCTCATGGGTAATCTCGTCGCTTCTCTTCTTGGATCCGGTTCCGCTCTTCTCTCTTTTTGGTTACCCTGACCCAGAATTACTGCTTCTAGTAGAGAATTCGAGATCCATATATTGTTTTAGAAACTATGTTGCTGAGTGTATCCGAGTTACAGTCTCTCTTGAATGTTTGTGATCACTGTCTTGCTAGAGTGATGGTTTAGCTCTTGAATTTTTTCGATTTTTATCACCGCTTTTCCTCCTCAGATTCAACTTACTTCAATCAAATTGGATCCATATAGAACTGTGTGTTCTCATTTGGTAAACCTTAGTTGTTAGTGTGATTGATTAGCTGTTTTTCCCTCCTCTGATTCAACTTACTACAATCAAATTGGCTCTCATGTAATTAAGCCTTTTGTTATTTGAAATCGGCTTTCAAAAGTTTCAGTTTGATTTCTTTGGAATATTTGTTCTCTTCTGCAGTTGGTAAAAGCCTTAGATGTGTGTTTGTTTCCAGGTGGGTTTCTTTTCCTTGGGCTGATGATAGACAGGCTGCATCATTACATGAGAGAGCTGCGCATAAGAAGGAAGACGATGGAAGTTATGAAGAAGGAAGGAGTGGTTTTGGAAGGTGTAAAAGCCAGAGCTTCAGATGAAGTTAAAAGCTTGAAAGAAGAGATAACGTCGCTTAGGGAGAGGCAGAAGCAGCTGGCCTCTGAGCTTGAGGCAAGGTCTAAAGAGATCCATACTGAAAAAACCAGTGGAATTGCTCTAGAGAAGCAATCTCAAGGTTTCCTTACTGAGTTTAACCGGTTGTTTGACGAAAACCGGGATCTTCGAGAGCAATTGCACACTGTGGATTCGAGAATTTCGCGTTCAGTCAGCAAGAAGAATACTTGAGCCTCTCTCTACTCCCAACAATTTTTTAAAAATTTCCTTTGTGATCTGCCGTTTGGATAGTCTTGTTCCGAGTGTTGGCTAGAGTAGAGAATGATCAAACTCTATTCTATCATAGGAAAATGTAGGAGAAAATGTAACGATATATGAATTGAGAGTTTCTTATAATTATTGGTTGATTATTTGTAAAAAAAAATTATTGGTTGTTATTGAGCATCAGGACGGATATCTGAATTGAGTTTCTTATAATTATTGGTTGATTATTAAAGTTCAGAAAAAAAAATAGTAAAGACAATAGTTCATTGGCAAAAAAAAAAGTTAAAAGGTGATAATTATTTTGGTAAAGAAAGTAATTAAATGATTGCATGAGAAACCAACAAAATTAATTGATATAGATTGTGTACGTACGTAGTAGCTAGCCTCATCTCTTTATTGGAGAATATTAATGAATACGGAAGGAGAAGAAGAACGATGATTAATTTGGTGTAGTATCATAAGACGGTTCTGTTTGTTTTTCTTGTCCGTTTTTACCTCTTATCAAAATATTAATGGCATCCACCTAACATAAGAAATTTTAATTTTTTTTAGATCGATATTAGCAAAAAATATTTATTACACTAATGTATTTTTTATTGTTTTGCTTATTTTTTAACTTATTTTTGCTTAATTTTTGCTTTTGCTTTGCTTATTTTAATAAAGATAAGAATGGATGAATATTATTTCTATTGAATTGTGTATAAAGTAGTTATTTAAAAAAAAAGTCTAAAAAATAAGAAAATATTACATGTAAAAATTCAATTATTATTAAAAGTGAAAAATTATTTCATCAAAATCACATTGTCTCGATGAGATCAAATCAAACAAAGAATCCATATATATATAATAATCGTTGTGATATTATTATTAGAGCCTCTCTACTCCCAACAATTTTTTTTAAACTTCCTTTGTGATCTGCCGCTTGGGTAGTTTGGTTTGGAGTTTGTTAATAGGGAGTGCTTTGGGGTTTTGGTAAATCGCATCTTGTTGACATGGAAAATGATGGGGGAAAAAAAAAATCAGAGAATACAAAAAAACAAAGATAGGTTTGATTTCTTGTTCTGAGTGTTGGCTAGAGTAGAAATGATCAAACTCTATTCTATCATAGGAAAATGTAACAAGATATAAATTGAGAGTTTCTTATAGTTATTGGTTGATTATTTGTAAAAAAAGTTATTGGTTGTTATCAGGACGGATATCTGAATTGGGTTTCTTATAATTATTGGTAGATTATTAGTTACATATTATAAGTAAAGGTAATAGTCAAAGTTCACCCAAAAAAAAAAAAGTAAAGATAGTAGTAATTTTTTTGGTCATCGTAATAATTTGTGTATAACATGCTTCCCATTTATAATTTGATGAAAAGGTTAAAAAAATAGATATGACTTCAAGATAGTAATTAAATGATTGCAAGCGAAAGCAACAAAATTAATTGATATGTACTGTGTACGTACGTAGTATAGCCTCATCTCTTTATTGGAGAATATTAATCAGGAAGGAGAAGAAGAACGATGATTAATTTGGAGTGGTTCTGTTTGTTCTTCTTGTCCGTTAATTCTTATCATTAATTTCTTCCACTTACCCGCTTAATTATTTCCTTTCCTTGATAATATTTGACCTTGACACAAAACAGTAATGCATAAAGAAACCATCTTTTCTCCATATAGAATTACGTATGGCGCTGAGAGAAAATAATTCAACAGGCCATGTAATTAATTATGTAAATGGGATTGAATGTATATATGGATTTGGGAGGTATGATTTTCCTTTTATTCCATTTTCACCTTATGATAAAGTTATTATATACGAGATGCAATCGACTATATGTGAAATTAAAGTATTAATGGCATCCACCTAACATTATCATCAGTTATATGATTTTTCTCTGGTCATTCATACAAACGTTTCTTTATCCTCACAATCATACAAAGCCAAAAAGAACATATATTCTTTTTCTATGCATGCACTTCATTATACTGATATTTATTTATATATGTAACACACAAACATTTTGTTTTACGTATAAATGTGCATACACACACACACATGAAATGATTTGTCGTCATCACTCAATCATAACGTACGGTAATAACATAAATTTTCAATAGCATGTATTTCTTTTAAGTTCATGCATGCAGAATATAGATAATTAAATACTCCAATAGCGAGATAAGCACTCTTGTTTTGTTAAATAGGTAAAAAAAAAATTCATATGTTTATATGCATGTTATACATATACAAATGAATATTTAGTTTAGCTTTTGTTCAGATTTTTGTGTTTCCTGTAGGGGATTCTTAGGTTTAGAAAATAATAACTAAATTTAAACAAAAACTAATATAGCTCAATTTAGTACCCTTTCGATTTCGATCAGTTTGGATATATTATATATATAATTATATTCCCAATCAATTCTATTCTTGGTTTAGGCTTTCCGGATATAGAAAACAAATTAAAACCACAGAATATATAATTAAGTATTCCAATAACAATAATTAAGCAGTTTGTTTTGTTAAATAAATATGTTTTCATATGTTAATATGCATATTATATTTACAAATGAAAATTTAGTTTAGCTTTTGTTCAGATTTTTGTGTATTACAGAACTACAGAATTAAGTATTTGAACATGGAGAACATAATTCAATAGAAAATTAAATGCTGGAAAAAGACAAATAACTATTCGAGTATATGTTCTTATATTTATCGTCATCCACCTTCAATATTCAATATTCAGAAATAGGCAAGTATTACAAAGTTAAAGCTGTCAGGCAAGTGCACCCACACCTTCCACAGCAATTTAGCCACCATATCGTAGCCATCATTAACGTAGATTAGACAAAAACGTTAATCTGGAATAATCCCATCTAGTCGACGTCGTTAATGGTTTTAGGCTGTTTTGGCAGCAGACTATATATATGTAGGAAATTAAATTAGAAGATGGTGAAGCATTACTGTTTACTGAACCAACCAACCAACTTGTATTAAATTAAATTTATCTTTTTCATCATAGATTTTTTTATATTTACCGCTTAATTCTGTTCTTATTCTTGAAAATATTTCATTTTCTTTTACAAAAAGAAGATAATCATAAAGTTTTCTTTTAGTTTATACTTTATGGTGTATTTGGTGTAATGATATTAATGAATAACAAGTGCAGAAAAAAGGAAATCAAAACCCTCTTCTCATGTATATAAACGTTTGTATATGATTGTGAGGATAAAACAAAATGGCCATGTATGTGTTCAGAGTTAGGAACTAGGGAGCTATGGTAAATATGGCCATGTATTTTACAAGGAAAATGGTTGCTTACGTCCAAAATGTAATCCGAGATTCAATATTGCGACCGGATTCGGGACAATTATTTGAATTATGCCGTAACTTATAGATACAAAATTATTTCTGATTTTTACGGGTAAATTTGTTTTACCTTGTTTGTGTGTTTTCTCAGTTTTCAAACAATACCCAAATAAGGATTTCTCTTTGTGCATAGTCAAACCTAACTCCACGCGCAATAGTCGTAGCTTTACATCGCATTATACCATGTTTGGATCTTCATCATGTGAAGAAGTCGAACAATAATTAATGTGTTTAGAGAGAGAGAGAGAGAAGAGAAGAAAAAAAAAAGCACATGCAGAGTTACTTACTTACTTTCATCCGCGAGAGAGAAAATGAATATTACTTAATTCACAAATTAGAAAATGAAAACCGCGTGAGGTTCTCTCCTGGTTTTCTATAAATTAGGCTCTTCCTTCCGTCTCTCTCTTACTCACTACTCTTCCTGGTTTTAGCTTCTGAAAATTTCACAGCCCTAAACACACACACACAAAAAAGAGAGAAGAAGAAAAGAATGAGCAACTTTTGGACTTTAGGAAACGTAGAGTGCCTAATTCTCTCTAACGTAGCGAGGATTAGCTTAATTAACATGTGTATTACTTGGATTTTTAATTGATACATGTATATTGATATTGATTTTGATTTGTATATGTGTGAATAGGAGGAGGGACGCGAGGCTCACTCGCACTAACGCCAAAAAGAGAGCAGTAAGTAGACTTCTGTCTAGTCTCTCTAAAATTTACAAACATCCGCTGTATATATTATATATATATTTATTTATTTATTTATTTATTTTTAGTTTCAGAGTTATAGTAATTAAGTTCCAGTTTTGAAAGCATAATTCGTTTTCTTCTAATCCATGAACATGTGTATTTTCCAAGGCAAAAAGACATATTTCTTTTGATTTTTGATTTTATTTTAGATGTCTTGTTGAAAATTTGGTTTCTTTTCAGTAAAAACTTATTTTTTTCTTGTCTTTTTTTTGTTTTGATAAATGCTTTGGGATTTAAATTTTAATATAGCATATGTAATCGTAAATAGAAAAGGCCCAGAATTTTAAATTCTTACTCTTGATAGAGCCCAATATGAACCAATACGGATCCATTGAGTTATAGCCCAAAACCATAAACCTCGTAAAAACTGTGACGTTTGTCAAATCAAATAGCAACAACCACCGATAGGAGAAGAACATTTTCTTACCATGCATTTTTGAATTTTAGGATGATCGAGAGTAGTTGTTCTTGTTTTCTCAATTGCTTACTGAATTTCTTATGTTCATTATCGCATAACTAAATGTCTTTCTCTTCCTTAATCTCATATGTTTATTACAGGCGCTCAAGATCAAGGCAGACTTCATTGTTGCAAAAGATGGAACGGGAAAGTTTACAACCCTAAAGGAGGCGGTTGCTTCGGCTCCAGAAAATAGCAAGACACGGTTCATCATCTACCTGAAGAAAGGAGTCTATGACGAAATCGTGAACATCGGGAAGACTAAAATCAACTTAACCATCATAGGTGAGGGCATGGACTCAACGATTCTCACCGGAAATATATACGCTAAGGTTGGTGTCATCAAGACCTTCGATACCGCAACCCTAGGTAATATCCCTCTATTTTTTATTGTAGATATTATTGTTTTTATTTTATTTAATTCCAAGTTATTATATTTTTAGTATTCTATACTAAAGCCTGATCGTTACAACTACAGCCGTCGATGGAGTTGGGTTTATGGCGCAGGACATATGTATCCGAAACACAGCCGGGCCAGAGAAGGAACAGGCCGTGGCTCTCCGTGTGAGCGCCGATATGGCAGTCATCTACCGTTGCCGAATCGATGGGTATCAAGACGCGCTGTACCCTCACATGTACAGACAATTTTACCGTGATTGCCTCATCACCGGCACGGTGGATTTCATATGTGGAAAAGCATCGGCTGTGTTTCAACAGTGCGATATTGAGCCACGAAAGCCGAAAGAAGGACAAGCCAACATGATGACGGCTCAGTCATGCGACGATCCAAAGGAAAGGTCGGCGTTTTCCTTCCATAAATGCAGCATAAGGGCGAGCCCGGATCTAGCTCCGCTCAAAGGGACTGTTAAAACCTATCTAGGACGCCCGTGGAAGGTCTTCTCAACGGTGGTAATCATGAAATCCTTCGTTGATGACCTAATTGATCCGGCGGGCTGGTTTCCGTGGGAACACGATAAAGAAGCTCGTCTATCCACGCTGTTCTACGGCGAATACAAAAACAACAGTCCAGGAGCTGATACGAGCAAAAGAGTGAACTGGCCGGGATATAAAATAATAAAGAAACCGGACGAAGCGGCAAAATTCACGGTTGGACAACTTCTTCTACGAGGAGGTGGAGATATGTGGCTTAACTCCTTTGGAGTTCCTTACGATATCGGTTTTTGATTGCATTTTCTTTTCTCTATGTGATGTTTTTAGTTAACTATGTATTAGTTTACAAGATCATTAAAATAATTATTATGAATTATAAACTAAAGATATGTGTTGCTTATCAAACAATTGAAGTCTCATATACTAAGTATATATTATTTCTCGAACACTATCACTTTTTTTCATGATAATACGATCCATAAATTCAGTATGGTCTTTGACTTAATAATACAACCCTAATCAATTTCGTCATCATCCAATTATGTAATGTATTTTTTTTTTTTATGAAACTACTTATTGCTTATAATAAATGTTTAATAATGACTATTTAAATCTATAAGCATTTCATAACCTGTAAAAACGGTAACATTAGATATATGTGTTATTTTTGAGATATTCACCGTAAAAATACAAATTTAATACTTAAAATGAATATTGTTCTTACTATATGACCCAAATTTGAGCAATTTTGATTATTATTTTTTTGTTTATATGACTGAAAATCTATTATTTCAAAGCTATCATATACCAATTTAAAAGAAAGGAGAATCTCAGTTAATAAAAAATTACCCAAAAAAACTTATCTCAAATAAAATTATTTGGTTTGATTTAGTGTTAAGAAAAGAATTTATTACCTAAACTAAAACTTTTGCATATTTCATTCCATAAAAAAAGTTATCTTTTTTTACATTAATGAAATCTGCAATTTAACTTTAACAAAAAAAAGAAATCTACAATTCTTGAAGTTATCTAAACTACCAAAAAAACATTAATTGTTTTGACATATTGGTAAGATTAATTCATATACTTTTAGTATGGTAAATAATCTGTCAAGCATTTACAGTAAAAATAATATTTTCTAAAAATTTAAATTTGAAGATATGTTTGAGTCTTTTATAAATCAACGTCTCGTATTTTAAACATTGGGAACAAACCAAAAATGACTGCATACGTCAAAAAAAACTTTTTATTGGTTCTTATACTACTAGTTATATCTCTTTTTGTTGACTCATCATATGGAAGATTTAATATGATGGTTACAAAAAGTGAAATCGACGATCTATGCACCAGAAAAGATATCAATAGTTCAGTTTGTTTTGAGGTTGTAAAACTAATTTCTGATATTGCGCTTCAGGATTTTTCAGGTGTCACCAAATTTTTGATCAATTATAATTCTAAAAAAACCTCAGTTATGCTAAAGCGATTCGAGTCACTCACAAACAGCACAACCGATCGCGATTTTAAAGGTTCCTATCATGTATGCTCTGGAACTTTTGATATTGCTATTGGTTCTTTTGATACTGCCCTCGAAGATTTAAAAGCTAAGAAATATGACATCGTAAAAGTCAACATTGGTGGTACGATGGGTTTCGCGGGTACGTGTAGATGCGAGCTATCAACTATCAAGCCTAGTCCTTCTGAACTCATAAAAGAAGTTAATATCATCTCTGAGCTATCTAGCATAGTATTGACGATTCTAGAATGTTATTTAAAAAAAGAAAAAGGATTATTATGTGTTATGAATAATTATGCGGATGCCCATTATAAGTATCAAGAAGATTCTTGTCTCTAAGTTTTACTTTATTAATTACTAAGTATACTAAATTACTAATTATCTAAATTTATAATAATAATAATATTTGATTTTATGTTGTCAAGTTGTCGATATTTCTTTTTAACTTATAAATATTTTATTATATATATCTGAAGGCATTCAAATATAAGTATTATATACAAAATAATTATAGTTCACCAGATCTTAAAGAATTTTAAATTATGATGTGTGTTATATTATCTTAGTATACAAATATTGATATCTCAAAAAAGTCGAATCATCAAAATTTGTATAATAAAATATAGTTTGAATTTTGGGTTAGTTAATTCCGTTCGCATCGGTTAATGCGGATTGAACATCCCTTAAATCGAGAGACCCGATTTTGTAGTATACAAATTATGATATGTGTTATTATCTTAGTATACAAATATTGATATCTCAAAATTACTAATTAATATGGGTCACTCATGAAGTTGAATCATCAAAATTTGTGTAATAAAATATAGTTTGAATTTTGGGTTAGTTAATTTCGGTTCGCGTCGGTTAATGCGGATTGAACATCCCTTAAATCGAGAGACCTAGGCAGACCCGATTTTGTGAAAAGTGTCTTCTCCGATCTCCTCAAAACGAGATTTATGACTCCGGCCGCCGCTGAACTTTCCCGACGTGGGGCTCTCGATGCCAGATATCTCCTAAACCCTAACCACGTCAATCTCAGCCTCACGTCTCCCTTCTCTAAAACTGAAACCAACTTGAGATCGCTGTGTGAGTGTGAGTTCTCAAATCCTCAGCTTAAGAACGCCGTTTCAGTTTTCCAGCAAGCGGTCGACTCCGGTGGCTCTCTTGCCTTCCCTGGAAACAATCTCATGGCGGCGCTGGTACGTTCTAAGAACCACGAGCTCGCATTTTCCGTTTACCGCAAGATGCTCGAGACTAGTACCTTCGTCAATTTCGTATCGCTGAGTGGTTTGCTTGAATGTTTCCTGCGATTACATCGTAAGACCGGTTTCGCGTTAGGTGTTCTCGCTTTGATGTTAAAGCGTGGGTTTGCTTTCAATGTCTACAATCTTAACATCCTCTTAAAGGGTCTTTGCAAGAATCTCGAATGCGGTAAGGCTATTAGCCTGCTTCGAGATATGAGACGGAGTTCTCTGTTTCCGGATGTTGTTAGCTACAACACTGTTATAAGAGGTTTATGCGAAGGGAAAGAGTTGGAGCTGTCTCTTATACACATCTAGATGTGTATAAGAGACAGCGTGTACGGTCATGGAATACATGTGTAGCAGCTGAGCAAACGTGGATCCTGCAATGCGGTTGCTAAGAGTAGCAGCTGTCTCTTATACACATCTAGATGTGTATAAGAGACAGAGCTTGGACCAGGCATGTAGATTGTTTGAGGAAATGCAGCGTGACGACATATTACCAGACATTGTGTCTTTCAATATTATGATCGATGGAAGTCTTAAAGCAGGGGATATTGAATCTGCAGAATCACTTCTTGCTGGGATGTCTCAAGCTGGTCTTTCCCCTGATTTATTTACTTATTCGAAGTTGATAAACAGGTTCCTGAAACTTGGACATATAGACGAGGCTATCAGTTACTTTGACAAAATGGTTGAGGGCGGCTTTGAACCTGATGCTCATATTTGCGATTCTGTGTTGAAGTATTGTATTTCACAGGGAGAAACAGACAAGTTGAAAGAACTTGTAAAAAAACTGGTGGAGAAAGATATCGTCCTCGACAAAGAACTGACGTGTACGGTCATGGAATACATGTGTAGCAGCTCAGCAAACGTGGATCCTGCAATGCGGTTGCTAAGAGTAGCGATTGATAAAGAGGAAGGGGATAAGTAAGAGTACGTTAGTCACGCTGACTTGAGGACTGTAAAGTTGGGGAATGGTTGTGCATTTGGAATGCTCTGAAGAGACATGTTGTAGATTAGAGTGACAGGGACAACCAAAGTATGGCTGTGGCAGACCAGGAAGGATGGTTGCAAAGAAGTTTTGGGACTAGCTTAGTATTTAGTCGTGGTGAGACACAGAAACTGCAATCTGTTAAAGCTCATTGTAAGGAAGTGGTTACTTAAAAAGTTCAAATTCAATTCATGGTTTGTATTTTTAGATCACATGGAATGCTAATAGATCCCTAAACATCTGATGATGGGGTGAACACAGTGAAGATGATTGGATACAATACAAGCATCTAGACCTTGGCAGTGCGGGTACAGAAGCTTATGTATGACTCTCTTTTGCTCCCATCTCATAAACGAGGGGAAAAATGCTTTTCCTTCTCTCTTTTTGTTTTGTGTTGTATAAGATGTTTGTAAGTAAGAAATAACAAAATTGAATAATGATTTCGCCGTACATATGAAATGAAAGTGGGATTTGGATTTTTATATTTTCATAACAATTTTTCTATTTCATCTAAAATTATCTAAAATTTCATTAAAATTCAACTGTTTTCATTTTCTCACAAATTATAGATTGAATACAACCTCCAAGATACGCGTTTTTTTGTTGATTTTTTTTTTTTTTTTAATATGAGTGAATTGTAGGAAAAAGAAAAAAATATCTTAGAAACGCACTAGTTCAAGCAAATAGACTTCTTTAATTTACGACAATAAACTTTTTGGTCTATCAAGAACAAATTCTATTTTACTTTCAGAATTTAGTTAAATTAATATGTTTTATTTAAATTAGTCAAACAGACTTGGTGTAGATCCAAGCTCCTTGTTCTAATGTAATTGTGTATTTTCTACTTTGTCGGCAAAATGTATTTCTAATTTGTTTTTGAACAAGTAGTCAATAAGGATTATTAAACTAATATTTTGGGTAAAGATCTAAAAATTAATAATGGAATTGCCAAAAATATTGATCAAACTTTTTGTATAATGCACTTTCCTAATATATATTTTAATACTGTTGAAGATATAGATTAATTAACCAGAAAATATATATCACGGAAGACTCTAGACCAATGCTCCACATGGATCAGCTGTCCAGTCACTCTTAGGTTCGATTCAGGCTTAATTTACTTATTGTGAGTTTAAAAAAAAGTTAGTGAAACCCATGACGAAACAACAAAAAAAAAACAAAACAATAATAGGAAAAATACAACTATCACTCCAAGTCTCCATTAATTAGGAATAAGTGGTTTCTAATAATAGTGATAAGTGGTCAAGAACAAGTGGACTAAAAATTAATGTGACCATGCATAAATGCGCTGAAGTTATAATAATCATCAAATTTCGATTCTTTTTTATGTTTTGAAGAATGAGTATTTGCAATTGGTGGTATGTAATAATATCAAAATTAGTCAAATACTATTTACTATGGTAAGTTATATATCAAAATCCTATTTTAACCTTATCTTTATAATTTAATTACATTTTCTAATATGATAACTTTGTCTTGGAACCAACACAGATAAGATCGTATTTTAAATGATAACAAAGTTACTTACTTGATTATTGGTATAATTTTGTTAAGTTAACCAAATCAGTTAATAAATAATTTATATTTTCTATAATATAATAATTAGTTAGCATGATAATTTTTATATTATCGTGTTTTCTATATTTATGATCTGATAATTCGATTAACATAATAGTTTTATGATATAATAACTCAGTTGACATGACAATTTTATGTCTTTTATATTATGATAACTGTTTTAACATGCTATTTTTCACACGATGTGCTAAATGGTTAACACGTTAATTGCATAATAATAATATTAGCTAACGATTTAACGGTAAATGAACAGTATTTTCGATAATGGCATTTTTCGTAATTAAACAAAACAATAAGAATATTTTTGGATTAAAATTTATTTCTCTATATTAATTATTTAATTTTCAGTTATCTATTACTCTTTACTTAATTAATTGCTCAACCATATATTTATATTAAAATCAACCTTGAAGAATACCCAAAGGGCCAAAACAATTGTTTTAGTATCAAATTCTAAGAAACAAAAATGAACCATATTGAATATGAAACTTCTCTTGCCATATTATAATCTTCAGCTCCTCGATCTCAACCAGAAACAAAACGCCTTTACCAACAAAATTCAGGTGAACTAATTAGGCTGGATCTCGTCTCTTGCAATCATTTTTAATCTAATTAAGCTACATAAATATCGCTGGAGAACAATTTTGTCTCTAATATTAACCCTAATTAAACAATCTTAGAATACTCGACCCCTCTCACGGTCTCACCATATATAAACTTGCTGAAATTTAAAAAAACAAATTCTTAGCCAAACTCCAAAACCATGTCTCCTTCGACACCTCGTCACAATCAAGGCTGTGAAACAGATCGAGCATCATGAGGAGGTTGGAGAAGGGTTTTTCGAATAGAATATGAAATTTGTAATGTTTTGTATTAAAATCATAAATTTTATGTTATTCGAAAATAATTTTAAAATATAAAATTCAGTTTTATTAAATTAGTGATTTGAAAATATACTTGAAAATTGAATGTTACTAAAAAATATTTTAAACATTAGATTTGTGGACGCTTTTATTATTTTAAGGTGTTTTAATGGAATTTCTAAGTTAAAAATATAAAAATCTAATTTTGTGGTTTTAAATAGGATTGTAGAGAGTTTTAATAAAAATCATAAAAACTTTTCTGATTTACTCCTCCCCTTAGAAAAGTGTATTGAACTAAGAATTAAGAAAGATTTGAATTTTTAGTTGATTTTGTGTGAATTATGTAAGTTATGATTTGTTATTAAATTTTTCTCGAATCTCACCTAAAATCTTAAAATTTGAATTTTTGTATTTTTAACTAAAACTTTTCAACAAAACACTTTCAAGTCACTAAAAATTCCCTAAAATTTACTTAAAATGTTTTCAATAATAATAGATTAGAAAATGTATTTTCAAATCTCTAGTCTAATAACACTATTTTTATTAATAAATCAATATTTATGTTTGAATAACATTTGATTTTGCATTTTAATATAATCATTACACATTTTAAATTCAATACACCCTTCTTCTTTTTTATTTCTTTTACAATTAGGGTTATAATTTGGTTAATTTTCTTAGAATAGAAAAAAACAAGACAAGAACTCTTAGAAATGAATTCTTAGGAGTAACAAAAAGTTTATTGGTATGGTCTATATATATATATATTTTTTTTTGATAACCTATATATTTACATACATTCTATTTAATATTAGGAAAAAGGGAAGCACAACATTTTTTTTAAAAAAAAATAGGGATTAAATAGGATACTCTGATTCTTTTAATAGAGCATAGTTTTTATTAAAAGTTTATTAAATGACAGTTAAGAACTTAAGATTAGTTTGTAATAATATACTATAATATAAAACACGTTCAATTATCAATCAATCCCAATGATCAATCAACCCCAATTATCAAATTTCTATAACAAAATTAAAGTATTCATGTTAAAGAGAGTGTCTGTTGTATAATCGTAACAAACAGCCATTAATGGGAATTTATTAAGATTAAAAGAATTATTAATCGTTGTGTGAGTGAGTAAACATGCCAAAAAGGGAAGGGTGTCATTAGAAACACGTAGGGAGACAAATCTGCAGTGGACCACTATCACATCAAATCAAGTATAAAGAAACAATCTTTTTTTTTTTACCAATCTGTATAAATCAACAGCGGGTTGTAAAATAAACAAACATCAACTAATGAATTTCAAAACGAACATTTCGTGGTAATTGTAATATCAATTTAGCAATATAGTTCAACCGATTTGCATCCATAACATGTGTCATGTGTGATGTCGAGACTTGAAAGTTTTGAGGACTGAAGATTCACATTGATGGTTGTTTCATTTTTTGAGTAATAGTTTTGGTAAAGAATAAAGATTTAAAAGTTTATAACGAATTGAAAATATAATTATTAAATATGTTTTATATAAATTTTGGAAGTTCCAAATCTTTGAACATAATTTTTCTCTAGTGTCTAGAGCATCTTTATTGAGGATCTCTCATAAAATATCTCAATCAATATTAAAAAATAAAAAATCTAAAAATGTGAAACCCATTCAAGAATCTCTCAAATGAAAGACTATTAAGTGTGTTTCTCACATTTTAATCTGATACTATGTATGTACAAGTTGTTTTCAAATAAATTAGTCTTGAGATCGTATCTAGCTAGAACTATATATATATACGCATGCAGTTTGGTAAAATTGCAGGATTAAAGTACTTGATTTTTTTTTGACCAAAGGATTACTTGATTTGATACAATGTCAACGGCTTCTGTACAAATATATAAGGAACCAATTGTCGGACAAATATGAAATCACAATTTGGTAGTGGATTAATAAACCACTAACTAACACGAGCAGTGGAACGTTACGTCCTAATTACTATAGTACACCATAACAAACACGATCGTCGAACCATGTGAAAATCTGAATCCAGGTCTTAACACTTTTTACTATAGTAGAACCACAACTTAATTAGGATTTTGGGTTAGTTATCTAGAATATGAAATTTGCAGGTGTTTATTTTAGCATTAAAAAAAAATTGTAGGTGTTTATAAAGAACCCATGTAGATATTTGTGACTTCCTAATATATCTGTAGATCTTTCTGTTTTTTTTTTCTCCTTATAGATGTTTAATGTTTTTGTATGGCGTTTAAAATATTAATCACAGTTTCAAAAATATTTTATGTAGGGGTCAAGCATTTTTTAGAACATTAAAAAAATAAAAACAGTTTAGGAATTAGGTTATAGAAAAAGATTTTTGTTAAGAAAACCGAGAAATATAGTTTATCAAAGTAAAAGAAAAAAACAGTACAAATGTTTAGTCGGACGAGACATCCGAGTTAATTTCAGTAATTAATTACTAAATATCTTTAAAAACTAGATATAAGATGAAAATATTATATTTAAGAATGATTATTCTTTAAAACAAAAGGTAAACTTCTTTGGACTAACCCATATCTTAACCATTTCTAAAGACCAGAAACCCATTAAAATTATTCTGTGAATTTAGAATATAATATAACAAATGTTAAAAATAAAAAAATACATATATATAATATAAAAAAGTTGTAAAGCTAATGTGCTCTATAGAACTTAGTGACGGATATGATTAAAGAAAAGCCACATGGTCACCTCTCTAATTAATCCCTCTTTGTCCGTTTCCGGTAAAAAAAAAAAAAATGTGTGAAAGGTTTCCACTTTCCGTAAAATTATTGGTAATTTTTTGTGTGTTAAACCTTTTTGGCCCCAACTTTTTGGCGTTAAATATATGGATTAACATTTTAGTGCAATTAGTAGTTATATAAAAATAAAGTAAAATATTTAAAATTATTTTTGATTAATTAAAATATGAAATATTATTTAACTTATGTAGTATATAGCTAACAATAAATTTCTTTGAATAGTTTGAATGATAATATTATGAATATTAATTAATTTGTTTTAAAAAATGTAATTTTAAATTATATAGAATGACAGATGTCATCTCTACATCAACAAAAAATGATGATGTGTCACTCATATGAAGAGAGTTGGTAATTCTTTTATATAATAGATTAGTAATACTAATTCATATTATCAATCAAATTTAATATTTAATCTATAAATTGTATATAAATTTATAATTAAATTTGCATATGATGATATTTCTCCTCTTTTAAATCAAATATCGTTTTATTGCTGTTTTCTATTTCACAATAAATATTTTTTTACATAAAATACATAATTTAATCTTAAAATAAAGTGTAATAGAAATTATGAAATAGAACACAACGACAAGAGTCACATTCTTAATTAATAGAAATATAATAGTTTTAGAACGAGTTTCTTAATTCCTGTGAAATATATTAAAAATGAAAGTAATTCTAAAAAAACGAAGTATATTATTACAGATTACGATTTTAATTTAAAGTTAACTCTTGTTAGCAAGTAAGTATGATAAACTAAAGAGATGAAAATCAGCATTTTTGACTTAAGGAAACAAAGAAAGAAAACGACAAAAAAAGACCAGGAAAGAAAACGACAAAAAGGACCAAGTAAGAGAACACTGCTCATGTCCATACAGATATGGCACAACCTTTATAAATTATAACAAAAAACATATCCAAAAAAGGAAACTCGGGACATCAAAACTTTTTAAAAGGAACACTAGACGAATATATATTTATATAATATATATCGTTGTGTAAACAAGCATCAATCAATCAATTGATACATACTGTATGATGCAATGAAAACATATATCACTACAATTGATCCCAAAAAAAAAAAAGACATATCACTAAAAGACGAATTAAGTGGAATATATATAGATCGCTGAATGGATTTCCGAATATATATCTTTTAGCAACAATGCTTTATAAATAGCGAGTCAAAACAAGTAATTATGCATCTCACATCAAGATTGAAGAAGAGAAGATATAATTAACAAAGATCATTGTACTCAATTTGTTCCCCCCAAAAAAAGATCATTGTACTCTTAACACATTTTAGTTAACATATAAAATCAAAATGTGGCGTTAAATTTGGGAGAATCTCATATGTTAACTAAATCCCGTTTTATGTTTTGCCTGCAAGAGATATATGTGTCAAAGACTAAGACTTTTGCACGCGATCTCATCTTAATATTGAACAAAAACAACCTAACTATCATAACATTTATAACCCAAAAAAAAAAACAACGTAACTAACATGAACTATATATAATTAAGACTGCCAACGAAGAAAAAGGAGTACTACAAAGAACAATAATATAATTCAAATACATGAAGTCGCGAAATCAAAGGGAAATCACTAGTAAGCCATGATTAATTAATGACCCTAATTTTTTTCAAGAAAACCCGAACCCCTTAGCTCCTCCATAATACAAGAACACCCTTAACTACAACATATGATCTGATATAGTATCACATAAGTGACTATAACAAAATAAAAATAAACAACAAAAACAAGAATGACAAACACAAAACCGATCAATAGCCCCATAAGTCATCATCGTTGGAATTCTCCGGAGAGTCATCCGACGGCCGAGAATCCATCCACGACGGCGGCGGCGCAACCATCATCCCTTCCGCCATATTAGCCAACAGATTAGGCATATTCAAGAGTTCTTCTTCGTCCATAAACTCTGTCCCACACCACGAAGAAGACGCCATGTCATCATATACGTGGCAGTCACGAGCTCTTGACGACAAACCACTACTACTACTCTTTTTCTTTGCCTTTTCCTCATCCTCATCTTCCTCACACCCCTTCATAGCAGCAGCAGCAGCCGCAGCACTTCGGATATCCGCCGCGGATGTTGATCCGGGAACCGGGTATGACCGGGCGGATCCCGGGAAGTTCAAATCGGCTTCTCTGCCTTTAAGAGCCATAGCAGCCACGTCGTAGGCGGCGGCAGCCATCTCCGCCGTGGGGTAAGTTCCGAGCCAGATTCGAGTAGTCTTTTTCGGCTCACGGATCTCCGAGACCCATTTTCCGCTCCGACACCGGATACCTCGGTACACCGAATCCTTTTTCCGGCTAGCTAAGCCGGCAGTAGCCATTGAATTATTAGTACGAGTAGTATTATAGCGAGTAGCAAGAGGGAGAAGGGTTTTTTCACACGTGCCCAAGCCAGAGAGATTTTGTCACACGTAAGAGAGGTGGCAAATTAATTAGAGAAAATGAAGAAGTTTTGGGTTAAGAGGGCCATTTTCGTAGGATTTGGATGGTGACCATCAACCACATATATATATAGATGATAAGTAAACACTGTGTATATGTGTGTGTATTATGTATATATTAATATGGATTATAAATTGAAATACTTAGGGTTTAGCAAGAGACTAATGTTTAAATATGAAAGGGTTATTTCGCTAATCTTTTTGTCAACACTCAACGCACAATTGCTATTCTCTTGCATTTTCTCACTAGGGGTTGTCGAAAGTTTGTTGGCTTTTGTTGGAGTTATTCTTGTAACAATAATTGAGAAAAAAAAAATTATTTACTTAAAAATTATTCTTGTAACAATCTATTTTAATATTTTTCTAATTTACATTGTTCCCATTTCTGTTTAAATTAATTTGTTAATAATTTTTTCTAATTTATAATTTATTGAGATTAAATAAATTAACTTGTTAATGATTCAATCGATTTTTTAACAAATTAGAAAAAAAAAAAAGATTCAATCTCTTTTAAATCTAATTTGTTAATAATTGTTAACAAATTATTTAATTGGTTCCAACCAAAAAAAAAAAATCAGCAATTATATTGAGTTTTTGGGTAACACCGCAATCGATTCTAAATTAAGCAGAAATGGATTAATGATGGAACTAATCATATAATATACCGAAAAGAAAAAGTAAAAAAAAATCGTTATTGTCAACAACTCCGGGTGAAACAGAAAGTTAAAGACAACCGGTACATTAAACCGGTTTTAGAAGCATATCAAGCATAGTCGTATTATCATTATGTGAAGATTTTCAGGTCTGGGCTGGGCATGTAATTTTTTTTTCTCTCTTTTGCAATTTAATTTGAAAGCCTTTTAGCAAAAAAAAAGATTTGTAGGTTTCCACTGCTTCGTTCTCTCGTATGTATGTATGTTTGACTTACGGTAGCTTTGGTGCCACTTGTACAGTTTCCCTCTATGATTTGTTGGCGAATTCGGCAGAAAATTTGATTATCCATCGAATAGAAGCAGAACTCACTCATTGGATCTGGAAGGTTTCCAGTTTTCACTTTCGTTGCAGAGAGAAGACTTAAATTGTAAAAGAGTTCTTAAGGTACACAAAAAAACCCTTGACCAGTTTTTTTTTTTGCTGTGTGTGAAGTTGGATGTAATGTGTAATGGGATAATTACGAGATTATTATGTTTATGATAATGATAGGGTTGTATAGATTAGTCTTAATACAAGATTCGTATATATCTCCTATATAGTTTGTACGATTGATCAATAATATACAACAGAGAATTCAGCTACCTTTGGCAATGTGCAGATATCATTGGTGAGGCGACTCCAGTTTTTGTCCACAAGCTTTCAAATACTAAACTTGGGCCATGCGGGGATTGGTTCCAAACACGTCTTCTCGAGACAGGTACTCTGAGAAATATGCTCTGTTCTTGTCTGATCGAGCCTTTTCTAGTCTCAGTGAAGGGAAAGTCTTTTATAGAGAGAGAGATTGAAGAGTGGGATTAACGATATTAAGGCGGATGATGCTGTTCCTCTGTTTCCAATCCATGATTGGGTCTCGTCCTCTTCCTACTGTCACAGATTTCAGTAGATTGTTTAGTAGTATCGCCATAACAAGAATTTACAATCTCGTGTTAGATCTCTGCAAGAAGATGGAATCGAATGGGGTTTCACATAACATCTACACACTGAATATTATGATCAACTGTTTTGTGCCGGCGCCGGAAACTCGGTTTTGCTTCCTCTGTTGTGGGAAAGATCTTGAAACTTGGGTTTGAGCCTGACACAATCACATTTTCAACTTTGATAAACGGATTATGTCTCGAGGGCAGAGTTTCCGAAGCTGAGGAGCTAGTTGATCGAAATGGTGGAGATGGAGCTTAGTTGATCGAATGGTAGATGGAATGATGATGAAAGGTTGTTGAGGGATATGATCACAAGGAAAATCACTCCTAACGTCTATCACTTTCAGTTCTATGATTAATAATTTCGTGAAAGAGGGAAAGCTTCTAAAGGCTAAAGAATTGTATGATGAGATGATCACAAGAGGCATAGCTCCTGATACGATTGCGTATAGTTCTTTGATTGATGGGTTTTGCAAGGAGAACCGCCTAGATGAGGCCAACCAGATGTTTAACCTGATGGTTTGCAAGGGATGCCATCCTGACATCGTAACTTATAGTATCCTTATAAACGGGTATTGTGAGGCTAACCGTGTTGACGATGGTTTGGAACTATTACGTAAGATTTCTTTGAGAGGAGTGGTTGCTGATACAGTCACTTAATAGCACTCTTATCCAAGGGTTTTTGTCAATCAGGAAAACTCAATGTTGCCAAACAACTCTTCCAGGAGATGGTCTCTCGTCGTGTGCCACCCCCCGATGATTGTACATTCAACACACTAATCCGAGCACATCTCCGAAGTAGTGACATAATCACTCCAGTGGAACTCATTGAGGAAATGAAGAGGTGTGGGTTCGCTGCTGTTGCTTAACACTACGAAGATGGTTGAGGATATGCTACCGGATGGTAGATTGGAAAAAAACTTTTTGGATATGCTTTCTTGAACGCTTGATCCTATCTGCAAGAGAAAAAAAGTCATGGTTAGTGTTTTTGAGCTATTTGGTCAGGTTATTTGTTCACATCTAAATAGAGCCTGATGTCTTCTCCTTGATTTCTTCTTTTCCATGGAAACTAGGTTGGACTTTGGGAGTTACATCAGCTGTGAAAAAAGAGGGAAATGAAAATGAAATGAAGCCAAGAGCCAGAGATCCAGAAGAGTTATGAACTTTACAATTGACCTGGAAAATTTGCAACTTTGTAAGGTCAAATCTCTGTTTTGAGAAGAATTTCTCAATGTCCTCTTTGTTTCTTAGATCCCTCTGTAATCAATCAACACCAAAATCGTATCAATCCCTCGTTTTAAAAAGGGATCCCCACAGCCACTAGTGTGAAAGCTAACAACTTCATGTCTAGAGGTAATAAAGAAAGGCTAAATGCAAGAAAATGTAATTTTAGGACTCATTGAACTCATTCGAGCAATCGTGGCAGGGATTTGTCTGAAAGAACTCCATGGATTCTTTCTAGTTATCGAGCTTGTCTCAACCTTGTGTCTATCTATCTGTCTTGCTTTTGTATTCCAGTCTTTTAATTGCTCTTCTTTAACCGGTTAATGGCCATTAGGCTTTCTAATGAATTTGTTGTCCAGAAAAGAAGAAAAAAGGACTCATTGGACGCAATAAACAACATGAAACTTGATTGGCTAAGTTTCAAGAACACAGCACTTTTTGGTTCATCTAGCGATTGGCTAAGTTTGAAGAGACATTTACGGTTGCCGCAAGGGTATTTTAGTACTGTTGTAACCGCATCAAAACGATCCAGACTGCTTAATTGCATTGCCGATATGACGTTTATCGTTTTGATCTGTTAATAATGCCATTTCATCATATCATATACTCGAGTAAAGTAATAAGCAAGAAAACCAAGTTTTTAGTACGATCGGTAGATTATTAATACACGGGATATACATATAATTGGCATAATTGCACATTAAAAGTGTTCACCTAAAATATAAGACAAATCGTAAGAGAAAGAAAGAAATAAAAGATGAATGAAGGACACGCGCATGTGACACTCACGAGACAGCATGAAGCCATAATTGTTATGGCCGACATGTCTTCTTGTCTGCAAGGCTTACACTTTTTATGTCTATTGTTTATCTATTTATTTCATCATTTCTTTGTGTATCCTCCTATGACCTATCAGTATCCAACATTCAACGTCATCGTCATCACTCTCCATCGTCACTATCGTCTACCCATTAATTCGCATACAAGTTTTGAGTAACCTCTATAATTTACTTCATAGGAGGATACACAAAGAAATGATGAAATAAACCTTTGTTAAACTTAAATTCTTCTCAAAAAATTGTGATGTAGTCACAAACTACCAATTAAAATTCAGATACATTCAATAGAAATTAAGAAGGCCCTCTTTTTAAAAAAGACTATTAGTGTAGGTTATGTTCTAATTTGTATTTAAAATATGTATATTTAAAGGATCAAACTTGATTAGGTAAAATTTTTTTTTTTTTTACATAGTGATTTAATTATCTTGAAGTGTTTTGAGTGGTAAAATAAAATGTGAAATGTGTTTTTAATAGGCAGTTTAGTACATGTTCTACGCAAATACTAACATAGTACTAAGAAATAGTTCCCACGGAAACCCCACGTGTTACTCACAGCTAATTTACTTAATATGGAAAAGAGTCACGTGTTGCATATCCACAAAACAAATATAGAATCTTAATCTTTAAACTAGAGATATTTGTGGTCCAACGTAGGAGCTGGACCCAACTTCCAGATTTTAATAATATCTTATCTATTAAGTTAAATAAAGCGAAATGGCTCTGTTTGACCAAAGATTCCAAGAATGTTCCTTGCCTGTGTTTCAAAACCACTAAAATTCTTAAATCAAAGGGTAACCATAGGCTCGTAGCAGCTATTTTTGGTACATAGTTAATTTATTATGGATTCGAGTGGAAAATTAAAATTTGCAATATATTTTTATCCTATACTACAATGGTAAACAACTAAATAAACCAGCTGAGTTGCAATATAATTTATATTGATTTTATTATAAAGTTTTTTTTTTTGAACCTTTATTTTAAAGTTCTTAAGTTCTCTCTTTCAGCTTAAGAGGTGTATTTCTTATTCTCCGCCATTTACTAACCACTTTTTCACTGTTCTAAATTACCAACTTTTTCTTTGTTAATATAAATTGCCAACTTGAGTCTATTGTACTGGGAAAATGTGTTAGATGCAGATTTTCATTCAATCTTGCAAAACAACGATGATCAAATACTTTAGTTTTCTCGTCTTGGTAATCAAATTTATCAACTACTTACCAGTTAAAGCCTATAAATTATATAGAAAAATGTTCTAGGTTTTTTAGAGCTAGATACGTAGTTTTTCCATTCAATTATGGAAAAAACAACGACAATCAACTAATTTTGTTTGTATCGCTTTGTTTGTCAAGTTTATCAGCTGATGTTCAGTAGACACGTTTTCTTAGTTTTGAAATCAATGCTGAAATCCAGCATGTGATCACCTACCTGATGGTATCAAAACAAACAACAATGGAGAGATGAACAATCTAATATTTGCGTGATCCCTTTCGCAAAAAAAATAAAATATTTGCGTGATCCAACAACTCTGTTCTGACTTGTATAGTATATATACAGGTTGGTTTACCCAGACACTCTGAATCTTTCAGAGTCTTTCACTTTAACAAAAAATCCATAAGCTCACTCTGAATCTTTCAGTGTCTCCCTTGTTTGATCTGTAAGGCTGTAAATAAACCATGTCCAGTAATGTTCAAGACTTTATCGTGGGAAAAAAAAACAAGACTTTATCATGGAACATTTGGTGTCTCACGAACTCATGATTTGTAGTATAATATTAGCTAGGGTGTTGAAGCCAGTTTAACATTTGGCTACTTCCGTATATTGAAAATATACATTTTAATAATTGTATTGATGATTTCTATGACAAATATTTATCATTTTTATGGTATAGAATCAACAAAGTAATGAAGGAACCTTTTGTTAAACTTAAATTATTTGTTATTTTTTAAAAGTAAATTAAAATAGTAGCATTTTTGGAACTTAACCTTGTTTTCTTTAAAATGGTATATATTTTAGGGTATTTCTAAAATATTTATGACTAAATTGACGATACAAAGACGTTAAAATACAACTCGCACGTTTACATAGTTTTCATTTTACAGAACTAAACGATACAAAGTTAAAATACAACTCGCACAGTCGCACGTTTACATGGTTTTCATTTTACGGAACTCAATTACTTTTTTTTTTTTTTATTATTATTGATTATACTTCAATTAAAATGGGACCGTTCTGGTTATTAGTTAACAGCTAATAACCACATTCCCTTTTTAATGCCTACGTGGCATCAAGCCTAGAATCAAATATCGGTGTGTTACGCGCGTACATTTCGCACTCTGTGGGTCCCATCACCGTAGCCTATATATTCCCCTCTCTTCCTCACTTGTCTGCTTCAGAACTCCCAACCAAATAACAAAACAGAGCATAAGTTAGAAAAAGACTTCTTATTCGAACAATCTTTAAAACCGTTTGTAACTAACCCTTATCAAGATCTAGAATCTACATCTGCTTTCAGATATACATTGAGATAATTCGATCCGTTCTTTAACAGTGATTTCAGTTTCTAGAATTTAAGCCGGAGTTGCTTTTAGTTTTCATTTTCCGGCTGATAATTGTTCTTTGGTAATGGATAACAACGCTGAGATCATTCTGGCGGAGATGAGGCCGAAGAAGCGTGCGGGACGGAGAGTGTTCAAGGAGACACGTCACCCGGTTTTCAGAGGTATACGGCGGAGGAACGGCGACAAATGGGTCTGCGAAGTCCGAGAGCCGACGCACCAGCGCCGCATTTGGCTCGGGACTTATCCCACGGCGGAGATGGCGGCGCGTGCACACGACGTGGCGGCGTTTGCCCTGCGCGGGAGATCCGCGTGTTTGAATTTCGCCGACTCCTCTTGGCGGCTTCCGGCGCCGGAGTCAACCGATCCGGATGTCATCAGGCGAGTCGCGGCGGAAGCTGCGGAGATGTTCAGGCCGACGGAGTTCGGGAGCGGAATTACGGTTTTGCCCTCTTACGGCGGTGAGGTGGGTTTGGGCTCTGGTTCTGGTTCGGGATCGGAGGAGAGGAATTTGTATGGATATGCGGAAGAAGAAGAAGAAGTCTCGACGACGATGATGAGACTCGCGACGGAGCCGTTGATGTCGCCGCCGCGATCGTATATGGACATGACTTCTAATGTTTACATGGAAGAAGAGATGTCTTATGAAGATATGTCACTCTGGAGTTACAGTTACTAAATGGGACCCACTTCTATATACATATAGTAATAGTATATGTATGTGTCAAATGTGTGTGAGTTACCGAGTGTAACTTGTAAGATTTGAGATTTCTCTCGAGGTTTTTTGTGCACTCTTGTTGAGAAGGTTCCTTAATGTTCTTCTTATAGATTTTAAAAAAACTATTGGGCTTTATGAATTACAAAGCAGAGGCCCAATTCATAAGTTAAGGCGATACTTTTTTTTTTTTGAACGAGTTAAGGCGATACTTTAAAGAAATGCTTATATCCCCAAAAGTGCAATTTACTATATTACTTGTAATAATTAAATATAATAATCAATCTTAACTCGAATTTGACTATTATTAGAGATTGACCATTGAATCATAAGTTTTTTTTTTGTTGACCTAGGAATATATCTACTCCCTCTGTTCCTTAAAAAAGGTATTTGTAGAAAAAATAATTGTTTCAAAAATAAAGTTCTCATTTTTCAATGAATGTTTTGGTTCAATTTTACTTGTTTTGTTCTCATTTATTTTTTTTTCTTTATTTTTATACATTAAAAGGGAAGGTTAAAACAGTATTTTAACAAATTTCTTAAAATTTTGTGAAAATTTTAGAAATACCTTTTTTTAAAAACAGAGGGAAAATTTTGTTTCGGCGACTTGGGATTATATTTAATTGATAGGCAGTTTAAAAAAAATAAAATTAATTTGCTTTCTGGTGAAATTTTGCAATTCCCGAAATGGCCTGCATGTCACCTTTACAATTAATAAACTTAGTAGTGCTATCTTGTAACGAAATTTATGGTAGGTCTCTTTTCATAAAATAACATTTGATATGAAGTTTTTTTTATCTAAGTTATTTAATTTTTCTTATATTGATTCCGGAGAACCCTAAAACTCTTGACGTCGACAAAATGACTCGTCTGACGTTGGATGAAGTTTCGGCGCGGAATTTGAGCGTGAAACACGTGACTGGCTAAAACGGGTATATATAAATTATAGTAAATGGTATAGTGTGGTTATTTTTGAAATTAAATAAAAATCTAATAGAGATATAAACATAAGATTTGTTTTGTTTGTTTTGATAAACAATGTTATGATAAATACAAAGGTAAACGGAAAAAGGGATATTTAGACCCTTAATCTCTGTTCCCAATAGTGAATTTTAATGCAATAAATTAAGAGTACTCTTTTTTTAAAGTCACAAAGTTCGTGAGCGTTAAGTTAGAGAGCGTAGAAGAAGAAGAAAAAAAAAATTCCAAAAGGAGAATTATTTTGTTCTTTCTCCAATTGATTTATACCTTTCTTCCTCTACTTGTCAATATCACTGACTCGTCCGCTTTTACAAATCTCAAATTTTTATAGAGAAAGGAAAGAAATCAAATTTCAATTTTCTATTTTGTAACTTTCTTGTGTTTTAGTTCTGTTTTTTTCTCTCTAGATCATGAAGAACAGCGAAGAACAAATGAGGTCACTATTTGGAATTAGTCTTTCTGATAAACCCAGATGGCAACAGTTTCTCATCTGTTCTTCTGGTTTCTTCTTCGGTTACCTTGTTAATGGCGTCTGTGAGGTTTGATTTCGATTTTTCATTCTTTTTTTTTTCCTGTAAAATACAAATCTGTAGTGTCAGAGACTTTTTCGATATTGACCGGATTTTTAATATATTTTTGTTTTGTTTTTTCCCCTAAGCTGATTTTGTATGGAAAATTCCTGTTTTGCATGCGGTGTTTCTCTGCATTTTTTCCCGAGAAAATTCATGAAAATTTCAAGGTTTAGAGAAGAATTCGGTGTTTAGAATATTTCATTAGAACAAAGACTTTTTACCCGGAAACAAAGGCGATAATTTGGCATGCAAATTTTTTGATAATTTGGCATGCAAATTTTTTGTTAATTTTGATAATCATACAATTAATACAAATGTATATATTAATTAATTTCTCCAGATTTTGCGTTTTTTTTCCTCTTGAGGTTCTGTATTTGCTTAAACATTAACCCGAATCATAATTAGCTGCCAATTTATTAAAATTTAATCCTTATTTGACTAAAATTTCGGATTTTTTATATACTCTGTTTTTTTTTTCCTCTTAAATTTGCAGGAATATGTGTATAACCGGCTCAAATTCAGGTATTTACAAAGCCAAACTTTTATATAAATAAATAAATATAAATTCGAATAATAGAATTATAATATGTGTGTGTGTTGCAGTTATGGATGGTATTTCACGTTTGTGCAAGGACTCGTGTACATTGTAATGATCTACCTAAATGGCTTCACGACGAAGCAAATGGTGAATCCATGGAAGACTTACGTGAAACTATCTGGTGTTCTAATGGGATCTCATGGCCTCACCAAAGGCTCATTGGCTTATCTCAATTACCCTGCTCAAATCATGTTCAAATCCACCAAGGTATATACATTAGTAAGATTTAACTTTTTTTTAATGGTACATAGTCCACTAGTGTCATTAGAGCCTAGGGTGGAAGTTTGGACTAATCTCTGAGATCAAATTCGTTCAATTTTGAGCATTGTTAGTGTATTCTCGAGTTTATATAACTGTAATTAGAATGTCATTGCGTTGGTTTTTCTCGGCTTAGGACTAAGTTCGGTTTATGATCCTAGACTTCCAACATCCTATTAGGAATGGTAAAAGAAAGAAAAACTCACTTTCTTGATACATCTTGGGTTATCGGTTAGCAAACTAGGTAAAAAAATTTCACGGCTGGATCATTGTAACGCAATATTTATAACTTTGATTTCTTCTCCTTTCTTAATTTAGGTTTTTCCGGTTATGGTAATGGGAGCATTTATACCCGGGTTGAGACGAAAATACCCGGTCTACGAGTACATATCGGCTATGCTACTTGTAATCGGTCTAATCTTATTCACATTAGCCGATGCCCATACCTCCCCAAACTTCAGTATAATTGGGGTTATGATGATCTCGGGCGCTCTCATCATGGACGCCTTTCTCGGTAACTTGCAAGAAGCAATCTTCACGTTGAATCCCGACACAACACAAGTAAAACAATCACAACTTCTCATTTTTCATAATACTCCTCTATCTCAGAATAACTTTTAAACGTTTTTTTAATTTGTCTTCGATGGTAGATGGAGATGCTGTTCTGCTCGACGGTGGTTGGTTTACCGTTCTTGCTTGCACCAATGATTCTTACGGGAGAGCTTTTCACAGCTTGGACTTCATGTGCTCAAGTAAGCGTTGTCTAATATAAATTTGTATAATATACTGTATTATGAAATCAAATGTATGCGTGTGTTTATGGACCTTAATTTACGAAAGTTTTCACAAGTAGCTTTTGTATAATAGCACGATATGTGAACCACTTTCAATACTTTAAATCTTATTTACCACTTAACGTAATTAATTATATACGAATTATTTATATATATGATCATTTGACTAATGTAAATGATTAACTAAGTTTTCTTTATTGACTTTTTTTGGTAGCATCCATATGTGTATGGAGTGTTGGTGTTCGAAGCCATGGCTACATTTGTCGGCCAAGTCTCTGTTCTATCCCTCATTGCGCTCTTTGGGGCAGCCACGACCGCTATGGTAAAAACTACTTTCATCTTCTTTTTCTACTGCACTTTAGGATATAATTAACCATATATCCAAACATCCATTAAAGCTAAATTAAAATACTACTTTAATTTTTATTTGTATGTAAATTAAAATATTTTTGTTTGTTTGTTTGTGGGAACAGATAACGACGGCGAGAAAAGCGGTAACGCTGTTACTATCTTACTTGATATTCACGAAGCCTTTAACGGAACAGCACGGCACGGGATTGTTACTGATCTCTATGGGCATTATTCTCAAGATGGTTCCGGATCCGAGTCCAAACCCGAAACCGAAACCTTCGGGTTCGGGTCAGATACCAGGGAAGTTGGAGCGGGTTAAGTTTGAGAAGGAAGGCGATGAAGAGAGTCGGCCTTTGGTCTAAATAATATAAAACGATGATAGAAGAGGTTTAAAATCAATTCTTGGCTCTCGCTTTCTCATTATATATGATTTTATCTTTAATATATTTGTGTTGTTAGAAAGTATATTTCCTCTTTGTAGTTTAGATCGAAAATATTCGGCAATTCAATTTGAAACATTATCAATAAACAGAAATGCAAAGAAAATGTTTGGTTTATCATTACATTTTAATTCTAATGGGATCTTTTATTTTTATTGACAATGTGTTCTCGTGGTGAATTTGAACATATTCTTTGATAAATTTTGTGATATGATATATATCTAGGTACTAGTGGCGAGGCAGAACTTTATTTTACCGGGGGCAAAAAAATTATGAAAAAAAATACCAAAAAAGTTACAAATATACGTTCACCAATAGTTTGAAATTTTTTTTATCACGGTTTCATTTGTTACATTTTTAAATAATTTTATTGATAAAACAAACAAGACAATCAATTAAAAACTGATTACCAATACGATTTCGTATCGTTCGTTAATAAATTTTTTTTCAGTAATCGATCCTTTCGTTATTTAGTGAAAATAACAAAATAAAAAATAAAAATATTCAAATTCATAGATTATAAATATAAAGCTTATATTTTTTCTATGAGTAAAAAATTTAAAATCATGTCATATGTAATTTAATAAAAACGTAAAACATAATCTAAAAAGATTAAAATAATTTTTAAAAAAATATAATTAAATTTAAGGTAAACAAGTGAGATGTTTTACTTGTTTTAATTTTTTGGTAAATAATAAAAAAAATTAAAAAAACATAGACAATGAAAAGAAATGACGAAAGGAAGGGTTTGTAGAGTTTGATTTTTTTTATGAGCTAATAATTAATTGAAACTAGTTAAAATGATGAATTATTTTTTTGTAAGTAGAGTGGACTTAAATTAAAACTGAGCCGAAAAACAAAATAAAATTATTACTCAATTTAAATATATTTTTTTTTTTTCTTTTATGGGGTCAACAAAATTTTTTTGATGAAATCATAAACAAATTTAAGCCAAAAAATATTATAATTTTTTTAATTAAGTGGGGTCAGCTGACCCCACTGTCCCTTTACTGCCTCCGCCCCTGTCAGGTACGTATATAAAGTCAGTATGTGTGTGGAAAGGAGTTAAAATGAGATTATCACTATATCACTCGTACAGCGTCTGTAGTCCAACGGTTAGGATAATTGCCTTCCAAGCAATAGACCCGGGTTCGACTCCCGGCAGACGCAATTTTTGCTTTAAGCCTTTTTTAAAACAAATTAATCATAATCAGATAATTTAACAAGAACTTTTCAGAAGAAATCGAAACCACACTCTATCTCCGAGATAACTTCGGTGGTTGTTTTTACGGTTGAGGTCAGTTTCCATGGAAGGTTTCACTACAAAAGAAAGACGATACATGACCAAAATCAGATGTGTACATACAATAATAATTATATTGAAAAAGAGTCTTCTTCTTTCGGTTTGTTCTAGCAGACGAGCGACAATCTGAGGGATGGAGCGGTGGGAATATGCGTGCATGAAGCCCATCTGATTATCGACTCCGTGACTGCAACATCCACCACCAACTGGTCTAGCTCGCCTAGCCCTATGGTCCGGTTCCTTTTGCTGTGCATACCTGATATTCTTGACCAGTTTCCTCTTTCCCTTCTTGTCTCCGGCTTTCCTGCTGCTTCTGTTTGATTCCCCCCTGCTTCCTCGCTCCTCTCAAGCTGTGAAGAAGAATCCAGTGAAGGCAGTAACCTCTTTGGGCTTGAGTCTGTAAACAATGGCATAAAGATTATTTAATCAGCTATTTCACAGTAGTTTTTTTATGGTGAAAATCCGATAAAGAGGATGATACTAATGCAAACTCTGTCCAATGGAACTATGAAAATAAACAGAGTTTATAACTTTTTCAAGGTATATGCAAAAGCTTTTGATATGGAAACGAAGAAAGTTGAGATCTCTTGATTCGCGGGCCTGAAGTTAGTGTCATTGCCATTTTTAGAAAGTATATAAACTTATCATCAAGTCCCAACATTCAAAGCCAAGAAGGAAGAGCGAAAGAGATACCTCGAAGTTTTCCATCTGTTTCAGTAATGTCAATGCTCTGTGTGATCACTGGGCTTGGACTAAAAAAGGTAAAGCTTGGAATAGATGGAACTCCAGTTGATGAGAAGCCAGCTGAGGTTGATTCCCGTTGTTTCCCATCAGAGGAAAACCCACCAAAACCGGAATTTGGCAGTGTGTTATCCGCAGGTAGAAAAGACGAGAACGATGATTTACAATTGCTATCTGTTGATTTCTCTAGCTGCCCCATGCTAAAGCTATAGTCTTGTTCCCGAGAAATGCATTGTGTGGAGAAAGAACATCCACCATTCTCCAATCCTTCACAGCCAAACCCATCCTGATCATATTGTTCTTGACTTGATTCAGGTAACTGTTCCATCCAAGAGTGAGCTGCAAACAAATGCACACAAATTTTCATCACTTTCAGCTGGAATTTACAAATCCATAGAGAACATAAAACGTATACGAACAAGTCATGGTTTCCAAGGATTCAAAGAAATGATCGGCAAGATGAAATACCTAGAACATCATCAGCTGATAACCTTTGGGAAGGATCAACACAGAGCATCCCGCGGATCAAATCCTTGGCGTATGAAGTTATATGGTCCCATGGCTCTGCAGAAAATCTCAAATCTGCGGCCCTGACAGCATCAAAAATCTTTGACTTAGTCTTTCCCCAAAAGGGAGGCACGCCACTGAGAAGAATGTACAAAATAACCCCTGCACTCCATACATCAGCAGCTTGGTTATATCCCCCTGATAACACTTCCGGGGCTATATAAAACGGACTACCAACAGTCCCGTTCAACTTTTCGCCTGGTCATAAGAAAACCAATATCTTAGAAAAACAATGTCCATGAAAGTTTCTGGTTTTGATTACTTATAAAAGAACAGTGTTATCTATCTTACCAGGCTTTATATAGGTCGCCAGACCAAAATCAGCCAATTTGATAGGAGATGAAGAAGACATCGTGGCCATGAGAATGTTCTCAGGTTTCAAATCTCTGTGGACAATACCGTTATCGTGACAAAACTTGACCACTTGCATCAAATGCTTAAAGAGCACCCTAGCACGGAACTCTGAATACCTTCCGTATTTCTCGAGCTTGTGAAAAAGCTCACCGCCTGCGCATAGTTCCATCACAAGATGCACGGAGTCCTCCTCCTCGTAGACAGCTTTGAGGTCCACCACATTGGGGTGCCCAGACAATTTGGCCATTATCGCAATCTCGAGCTTGATGCTTTTCATGTCGTCTTGTGTCACCAGTCTGTCTTTAGATATAGACTTGCAAGCAAGCCTCTCTCCTGTTAACTTATCAGAACATACTCTTATCACACCAAACTGACCCCAACCTAACTGTTCCCCAAGCACATACCGATCTTTTAAGTTGGAAACATTTACCGGGTTTAGAATGGTTTCAGTAAGGCTTGCAACTTTGTAGCAATTGCAGAACTCAAATAAAGGTGGGCTCGTATTCTCCTTATCAGCTATGTCCATACCCATATCCAAACGTTCACCGAGCAACAAAACCCCCCAAAAATCTAAGTTCTGCTTGCAAAAATCTAAGTCACAACCCTACTGATATATTCCTGTTCTTCTCAATACCCTGAATAAATATATTCCTGTTCTTCGAATCTTCTCTTTGGTGCAATAAAACTCCCTACGCAAACTGCATTCTCCTTCGGATCCTCCGTCTGTAAAGTTTTAAGAACTAAACCTCAGATTCAAGCACTACCGATCAACAAAGTAAGAGCAACTAAAATTGGAAATGGTTAAGCTTTGGTGTAAAACATTCCATTTGAGTTTCCAGATATGAACCCCAATTGTTTTTATACCCAATTTGGTTTGAGATAAAAACTAAAAACAAAACCCGTAAGTCATATTCGCTCCAGAGATCAAAGAACTACCTCACATCACAAAACTCAATCGAAACCCAAATGAAGAGTCTGAGCTCAAAATCCTACGGAATACACAGAACCCTCGATTTGGGTCATGAAAAGGCATCCCGATCTCGAATTAATCAACTAAACAGCCTTAATTTTAGCTAGAAACAACAAACACGGAAATTTGCAGGAATCTAAATAAGAAGGAGACCAGAAAGTTGGGCAACTCCTTCTACTTGAAAGGCAAAAACCCAATCAATCCAACCAAAAAGATGAGCTTTTTTGCCCAAGAGAAACTCATCAGGAGATTGAAAATTTCTGAAATTTCACCTTTTATTGCAAAGAGGAATCCCGTCGAAGAGCAAACAACAGCTATAGGTTGCAGCGAAGAGACCAGAACCAGTCCTCTCCTCTAGTCTCTCTCTCTCTCTCTCTCTCTCTTTTCTTCTCTTTCAAAAAAATGCCGTGTCAACTGGTTACCGGGAGAACCAGTTTCACGTTTTCTTATTTCGCAAGAGGTTTTTAATTACAAATTTAGACCACTCGTTTTTGTTTAATTCTAATTATCACCTCATACTTTTCAATTATTAGGTTGAACCATTCGGGTGGCGAGGAGCCATTTATTCACGTACCAGTATCACCCTCTACAATTCTGAATAAAATTAAATTATTCTAACAAATGTAAAATAATAATATAGAAAACTATCTTTTATGAATACCTTCGACTATACTATATATATATATATATATATATATATTTATGTCAATCAAGTTATGAAAAATATTTACAAAAAATATTATTATTTTCACACTATCCAATCTATTTTTTGAAGCTTTTAAAATATTTAGAATTGATTTCGGATTATTATGTGTTTTTCGAAACATATATAGCTGAAATTAGTATTATGTGAAGTCGTAAAAACGTTGTCAAAAAAAAAAAAAAAGTGAAGTCGTAGAACTAGAAACTTCACAACTGATTGGTTAACTGTCTCTTACAATAGTTAGCCATCAGTTAAAAAATGTTGTTTTTGAAAGTTCAAAAAAATGATGTTTTTGTATTTAAATTTTGTTATTAATAAAAGGTTGTGTAAGATTATCCTAGTAAATGAAGATTTTTAAGGATTTGAGAAGAAAATAAGATAAAAATGTAAATAACAATATTGAAACTTAATAGGGAAAAAATTATGGTAATAACAAAATTTATAGAGAAAAATTATATAGTAAACTATAGTCTTCCACTCTTCCCTATTAAATTTTATTCGACATTTTGGTTGGATTTGTCTACTAGAGGAAAGAGGAAAGAGGAAACATATCCAACGGCGAAAAAGATGGGACCTACACAAACAAGCTTTTTATAGTTCGTGACGATAATTAGCCAAGATCCATTGAATTTATGGCACGTGGCAATTACGAATCTAACGGGACCTAGCTGTCCTTCGACTTTTTTTTCCCTATTTGCTACGCTGTCTGAGTAACTAATTGAATTTACTTTGAATTTTATTTAAACCGAATTATTTATTATTTTGGGTAACTTATTAATCATTAGAGTTAGTTGATTTTGTCTATGCTTTTGAGAACCAAAGAGAACCCATATCTGTATATCTCATGTTAATTAGCTGTACAAGCATAGTGTACTCCACTATTTATTTTTCTTGTTTATTTCCCACTTTTGAAACCATTTTTGCATTTCATCTATGGTCTAAGAGGGAACATGATACCCGGAATCGAATATTCAATGTAAGATCTTAAATAATATTAATTATAATCCCATTTGCATCAAATGCTTGAAGAGCACCCTAGCACCCAGAACATTCCGTTCTAATTTCCTGTTTGAAATTTAATCCCATTTTATTTGATCTGATATATTCCTTCCGTTTCACAAGTGTCGTTTTAAGTTTTAATTTTTGTTTTACAAAGAGTGTCGTTTTGTATTTTCAATGTAAAATTTTAAACAAAAATCCAGTTTTAACCTTATTATAATAATGTAGTAATTAAAAAGAGAATTTTGTTTAGTATATTAATAAGGGATCAAATAAACTTTCTATTAGGTTTTTTAATATGTGTGAAAAGTGTCAAAATAACACTTATTTTGAAACGGAAGGAATATTAATTATAATATAAATATAACAATTTCAGAGATCCTAAGATAATTGTTGCAAATTATTTGTTGATAAAAAAACAAATATCATTTGTGCATTTCGAATATATAGAGTTTTGTGTTTTTCATATTTGATCAGCATTGAATATTTGTAAACTGTTGGCAAAAGAAGGATAAAGAGATTGTATGATGCAAATAGTTTGGCCCATGCATATAGAGTTTTAGCCCGTTTACTTTGTTAATTGGAATCGAAACGGTGCAAATAGTTTGGCCCATGTTTTCATAAATTTAACTGACACATTTTTTTCTGTCAAGAAACGGTGCAATCTCGAACCAGGCCTGTCTCAAACACACACAGAATGTTGAGTTTTGTTACTAAATATACACGACCTTATCAATCATGTGCTACATGATGTAGATCCAATTCTCTACATTGATTGCTTCAGCATTGTTGTTTACCATTTCAAAAATTACCATTGAGGATATACGTGTATAGATAGACTCATAGACATATAGAAGGAAGATGCAAATCTACTGTTTTTTTTTAAACCTGAATCAGTAACAGACTTAGAAATTTTCACACAGTTTTTTTGTTGTTGTTGGTAAATTAGTGGCATCATACAAGTCACTGTTTCTCTCTTTTCTGTTTTCTCTGTTGACCGTCCACTTAATTTTTCTTAATCAATAGTATATATATATTATGTGGGTTACAATCGGAATGATGATAACACTAACACGAACCAGCAAATGTTTTGGTTGGACTATTCATTTTTTTTTTCATTAAGTTGATGACATCATATATTTTCAATTTTAAAGTAAGTCAATAACTCAAATTACCATTACCAACCGACCATTAATGAATAGCAACAAAAATCTTCGGCCATTTGTTGACTCTGTTCCTTTATTTTCATATAATGTTCTTGTCTAATCAAATTTGTTTTTACTAAAAAGGTTAAAATAGCATAGCAAGCTGTTTATGCTGAAACTGATGATCCATAATGCTAATTTTCGTTGCATTATTTCCACCTAACATCTTGGGCTTATTATGATCACACGGGATTGAAAAAAGTTGGTGCATTTTAACTGTAACCAACTGTCTATTAATGGACGTTGGCATTAAATATTCATTTCATATTTAATTATTACAAATCTATATTTTCAGATTTCATTATTCATGTCCAAGAGAGACAGGTTGAGTATGGCAATTTCTTTAATGCATTCCCTATAAGTTTTATCGGCCATTGAGTTTCTTCTCTCATGATTCTCCATCTAATTTGCATTTTCTTTAAATTAATATTATTTATTCGTCTCTTTGGTTTTTTTTATCTGCTTCTTAGTTTGACACGTGTCCATGAAAGCAGACATATAATCTTGGTGTTGCATTTCCTCAGAATTAGATGGACTCTTTATTGCCTATTTGCCTCTAGCTCTTTATATAACGAAAAGGGTCGAAATATTAATTTCAACCGTACCATATATAGGTTATCACAAGATCATATATAGTTTATCATACATCTACATATAGGCTCATAGATACAAACTGAGAGTTTGACACTAAATTTTTTCTTAACTTGAATTATATAATAATGATGGATAGATTTTCGTCATGGAGATTGTTTGTTTCTCTCTTTCTTTTCATCCATTCACCAATTTGTTCTTGTGACAAAGGTAATTAATTAACATACATATATATTTGTGTACATTATATATATACATGTTAGTGTGAGGTTACTGTTTCCTTTATCGCAGCTCCAAACTACTCCTTCATGCGCGACGCGACAGGGACTCCAGCGACGTCGTACTACGATTACATCATCATCGGTGGTGGGACCGCCGGGTGTCCTCTAGCCGCAACGCTGTCTCAAAACGCTAGCGTTTTGCTACTCGAACGCGGTGGTGCACCATACAACAACCCAAACATCACGAGGCTAGCGGCTTTCGGAGCCGCTCTCTCTGATCTGTCTGAGGACTCACCGTCTCAGCGTTTCGTATCGGAGGACGGCGTCATTAACGCACGTGCCCGAGTTCTCGGTGGTGGAAGCGCTCTCAACGCCGGCTTCTACACACGTGCCGGAACCAAATACGTTAGGTCAGTGAGTGCATGTGTATACACTAATATATACGCATGCACGTCTAGATATACATGTATGATAAATTTTCTTTGTTTATAACTCCTGTAAGTATCTATAAGTAAATTATGGGTATCATTAATTTATCACACACAAAATTATGTTTAATAAACGAAAAGAAATTATATATATGAGTAAAATTTGCTAGGGCTCATGTATATTTAGTAATTAGTACAGAAGTACAAGATATTTATTGTTGTTGTCGCGTTTGTGCGGTGATGTTAGAATGGGTAATTAATACGAATGGAAATGTTGTTAGGAACATGGGTTGGGACGGAGCGCTAGCGAATGAGTCGTACCGTTGGGTAGAAGCCAAAGTGGCGTTTCAGCCGCCGATGGGGCCGTGGCAAACCGCCGTGAGAGATGGCTTATTGGAGGTTGGTATCGCCCCTAACAATGGCTTCACTTATGATCACATCAATGGCACCAAATTTGGCGGTACTATATTTGATCGAAACGGTCATAGACATACTGCCGCCGATTTGCTAGAGTACGCTGATCCCAAGGGTATTACCGTCCTTTTGCATGCCACCGTCCACCGGATCTTGTTTCGGACTCGAGGTACGTACTTGATGTAGTAATGTAGTACGGAGAGAATAAACAGATACAAATGTATGTAGATCTCATTTGAAATCCCTTGATTCATCACAATCTTTTTAATATTCATTTACCAACTATGATTAGCTAACTATCAAATATATTCAATAAATTTGCGTACACGTTTTTTTTTTTTTTTGACATCATTTGCGTACACGTTTAAGGTACCACAAAGCCTATAGCCAACGGAGTTGTGTACCGAGACCGGACCGGTCAGGCCCACCGAGCTTACCTAAAGGAAGGCTCATTAAATGAGATCATAGTATCGGCCGGAACCCTTGGGAGTCCACAACTTCTGATGCTAAGCGGCGTCGGCCCATCCTCACAATTACAGGCCCAAAACATTACGGTGGTGATGGACCAGCCTCATGTAGGTCAAGGCATGTACGACAACCCTATGAACGCCGTGTTCGTCCCTTCTCCGGTCCCCGTCGAGGTCTCACTCATTGAGGTTGTCGGAATTACCGGCGAAGGAACATACGTCGAGGCAGCTGGTGGCGAGAATTTTGGCGGCGGTGGTGGTAGTGGTTCCTCCACTAGAGACTACTACGCAATGTTCTCTCCAAAAGCAACACTATTAGAGTCAAATTCAATGCCCAAGTTATCGTCAGCCCAACCATTTCAAGGGGGATTCATTTTAGAAAAAGTAATGGGCCCACTATCCACTGGTCATTTGGAGCTCCGGACCCGAAACCCGAATGATAACCCAGTTGTGACTTTCAACTATTTCCAACACCCGGACGACCTAAAGCGATGCGTTCGAGGGATCCAAACCATAGAAAGAGTTGTGCAATCTAAGGCGTTTGAGCGGTACAAGTATTGGGATATGTCTTTCGAGCATATGCTTAACCTTACGGCGAGTACTCCAGTCAATCTAAGGCCGCGTCGCAGCGGTCCTGGAGCCTCGTTGCCTCCATCCGCCGAGGAATTTTGCCAACATACGGTTACAACAATTTGGCATTACCATGGAGGATGTGTTGTGGGTAGAGTGGTCGATGGGGATTATAAGGTTATTGGTATCGACCGGCTTAGAGTCATTGATATGTCGACCGTTGGTTATTGTCCCGGGACAAACCCTCAAGCCACGGTTATGATGCTTGGCAGGTGAAATAAATCATAAATATTATCTTATGCATGCATATATTTTTGACTAACGGCTATTGATTTTTCGGTGACTTGAATATTCGCATGCAGGTATATGGGTGTGAAGATCTTGAGAGAGAGACTCCCCAAGAAGTAGAGTTTTGAATCGGATCAGGGTTTTGTGAAATGTTGTTAGAAATGAAGTGAATCAAGGTCTTATTGTTCAATGAATTAAATAGCGGATTATATGTACTTGGTACGTTTTGTTCATTTTCTATTTTTAAGAAAATCACACTACATTAAGGTTTACGAGATAATTGCTCTCCAGTAACCCTATTAGTTAACCAGTAGAAAACTAGAAATTACAAATTACGAACAACCGAAGATACTGATATTTATTTGCCATCAGGTTTTTTTGTTAACAATACAAAATTTGCAAAAAAATAAAAATAAGAAATACAAAACAGAGCACATTGACACAGAACATAAATCAACAGCAAGAACGCACAATAAAATAAACACAACATTGTAATCCCATAAACCCAAATTTCTTAGACCCAATTATCAAAGCTTCGAAAGCTTTTCTGTTCGAAGTCCATTTTCAACCTTTGATCTCTGTCTTCTTGTTGGGTTCGAACACAAACTTGACAAGAGATTCCCTTATAGACAACAACTCCGGAAACTCTGTTTTCAACTTGGTGGCATCAAGCTCATTGTTACTCCTCGGAGCTACAATCACTTTCGCCTGTTCTTCCAATGTGAAGTTCTTCCACGTGAAGCTCGGATCGATGAAATCTCTGTACATCTCCAGGATCTCGTTGTGGCTCACGACCCCCGGATTGGTGAAGTTCCATATCCCTGTCAAGTTCCGCTTCGCCATCTCCAGCGAGATAGGGAGTAGCTCGTCGAGGATTGTCATCGAGTTTGGGATGTCCACGACTTTCTCATACCGAGCTATTTTGGTGATGAAGTTCCTCGGGTTTGAGAGATCGGACGAGATGGGCATTCTTACACGGAGTGTGCATACGTTTTCATAGTTCTTGAGCAGTTCCTCTACCTATTATATCATCAAATCAAGAACCATGATTAGAGCCCAGGTTCCAACAAAAACGAGCCATGATCTTAATATCACAGAACCAATCTGTAACATTACATTCCATAAACCCCTAAGTCATCAAATCAAGAACCAAGGATCAAAACCCCAACAAATATATAGTCAAACCCAGATTCAGATATCAACATTTCATAAACTCTAATCTATCATATATTTTTGATTTGAGTAAACTAATATATTTGGGTTCAGCCAAAAATCCACATCCTGAGAATAGAATTGGTATAGCTAAAAAACATGCCTTTTCAATGACTTGAAGTCTAAAACAGATCAAAGTAAAAAAGCAACGGGACGAATCTAAAATCTTTGTTAATTAAAGGGATTCGATGTGTAAAGTGGAAGAAATCTCTCACCATAGCCTTGGTCTTCGAGTAGAACGATCCGGTGAAATTAGGCGTGTCCTCTTCCTTGAAGCCGAGACCCGACCCGAGAGGATGACCCGAATCGTACTCGAATATACAACCCGTGGCGTAATTGATCAGGACGAGGCCTCTCTCCTTGCAAACGTCGGCTAGAGTTAGGGTGCCGACGACGTTTGTACGGATGGTCTCGACCTTGTGGGATTCGCACCAGTCTACGTTCGGTCGTCCGGTGACTCCGGCGGCGTTAAACACGTGGCTCGGCTTGACAGAATCGAGATCGGCAATGAGCGAGCGGCGATCCTCTAACCGGCCTGAACCGTAAGTGTAAGGGATCCCCTGAGATTCGCAGAGCTTGCCTACAATACCGCCGATCCAGCCAGTCCGGCCGTAGATTAAGAAGTTTAGAGACGCCGATGAGCCGTTTGCCTCCGCACCCATAATCTCTGCCGTGCTCGGAGATTTCACCGGGGAGACAGAGAAGAAGAAGAAGAAAGAAGAAGTGGTGAGAGACTGTGGATCTGACTTCAGTGATGCTATTTTTATCCTATTTTTAAGGGGAGAAATCTTCACTTTTTACTACATCATATTGTTTATTTTCACATATTGCCCCCAGAGTTTAAAATTTCTATCTGGCACCCCTCGAATAAGAATAACGCTTTTTACTGTTGATTAATAATTAATTATAGATGGTTAGGATGTTGTACAAGAAAAATATAGATGAACTAAAATAAATAAATTATTTTACAGGTTGGTAGTGTATACTCCCTCTGTTCCTTAAAAAAAGTTGTTTTAAAAAAAAAATTGTTTCAAAAAGAAGAATGTTTTCAATTTTCTAGGTGTAGTTATTGTTTTTTTTACTTAATTTACTCTTATAATATTTATTATTTTAAAGAAAACTAAAGTAATAACTAATAAAACAAGGTTAGAAAAGACTTTTTAAAAAATTTCTTAATATATGTAAAAAACCCAAAACAACTTTAAGTAGAATACAATTAATTTATTTATTCGTAGATTAATCGATTAGTCAAGGCAAAGTTATGACGTGGATGCATGATTAGACATGAAATTATTTTCTATATTACACCAAATTAGACCAATGGCCTTCAGAATTATAGAAAAATATTCACTTTTTTGTATTAAAAAATACGTAATTTCAATCACCAATTATGCGGAATCTTATCGTGTTAATTAATTCCTCACGCCAATGCCTTGACAGATCCCTCTGTCTGTCTGATATAATATTCTAAATTTAATTTCAATTTCAATTTCTTACCTCAGCTTTTAAATCTTACTACTATATTCCCCTATTTTCTGTACATAAAATATAACACCCTAAAAATTCATGGAAGTTTACCCCAATAACTTTAATACAGTCAGTTATTTCTCTTCGATTATGTTGAAATATACTCCCTATGTTTCTTAAAAAAAGTTGTTTTGAGTTTTTTACACATATTAAGAAATTTTTTAAAAAGTCTTTTCTAACCTTGTTTTATTAGTTATTATTTTAGTTTTTTTAAAAATAATAAATGTTATAAAGGTAAATTAAGTAAAAAAAACAATAACTACACATAAAAAATTAAAAACATCCTTCTTTTTGAAACAATTTTTTTTTTTAAAACAACTTTCTTTAAAGAACAGAGTATGATATAATAACTCTTCGGTGGCTCTTACAAACCTCAAAAGATTATATACACACAAGATAATCAACAATATTAATGATGGTCTAGTTATTATGATTATGATTATACAGTATAAAAGCGTGAGTAGTTGACCCAAAAAAAAAAAGCGTGAGTAAGGTTCACGAAATGATCACGAGTATATACAATTACTAAATTACCAGTTATTTCCATAGACAATAACAAATACTATTTTTTTTTGTTTTCAAAGCGAATGGCGACAACATAGTGCCAATCATTTACTTTTGTCTAAAATCTTTGTATATTAGACTTTCATCTGATATATGTGATCAATCTAATTTCATGTCACAAATTTTATAGTTGAAAAATATAAGAAGTTAATCCAAAAGTCCGGTCTTCTCCTGAGCATTAACTTGTGAACTGATAGAAGCGGTACGAGATGCGCTCGCACGTGGAGAAGGTGAAACGTTCTGCTCAGCTCGTTCTGCCAAAAAATGGTTCCTCAAGGCTGTAAGCTTGGGGTTAACCGACAGCAGCTCTTGCCAAAAATGGTTCCTTGTCTAGTAGTAACACGTTGCTTGCCTTTATATCTTTGTCGACAAGAGGAGCTGTATAAAATATCATATCGTCTCTTCAAATAGAAAAATAAATAAAATTAAAAGGGACAAAAGCGATTTATTGGTAAAAAGAATTTCACACACTCAAAAAAAAAAAAAATTACATGAGATAAGAAAACGAAAGTCTCTTGATCAAGAAGTAGTGTTGACTTCATGACTTGATTATAAAGAGATATATCACAAAATTTTAACAAAAAAAAAAAGAAAGAGATATATCACAATTAGGTACATACATACATTATACATACAAGTAGATGTATAACATAAAGCCGGGCCATAATCCCACAAACATAAGGCCACTGAAACTTCTAAAAATCCAAAAATATAACAAAACAAGAATAAAGCAAAAACAGAGAGAATCATATAAAAGAAACTCCGTTTGGGGTTTGCAAGGGCAAAAACGTAATCTCAACGGAAGTTGGCGGTGCTCTTGTAAGTTATACCGGCGTTCCAGTTAGCCGGAGCAACGTTCCAGGCATAGATGGTTTCACCGGTGGTGTAAGAAGTGACCCGGAAAGAGAGAGATTGACCATATAGAGAGGAAAAAGCTTGGTAAGAAGCTCCCCAATTGTGGCTCATGCTTATCCAATTCGTCCGGCTACCTTTCACGGCCATGCTCTTTATGTCTCCGGCGCCGCCGACATTCATAACAAAAATGAGAAGCCAATAAGCATTGCCTTGGAATTGAAACCTCATACCTCCAACTCTTTTGCATGGGACTCTACATATATCAAATCGCATATAACATATAAATTAGTTACTCAATTTTTGGAGTATGAAGTCGTTATGTGAAGATATACCTAAGTGTCGTATATATATTAAGATGACTATAGGGAGTACGGACGTGCCTCTTCCCAAATCTCAAATCAAACATACGTCACTTTTTTTTATTTTTTTGTAATTATAGAGTTTGGTTTGTAAACGTTTTCACAATTCTAGATATTAGCTGAAATATTTATTGAAGAAAAGTCAAGTCAATTTAATTTATACAAATATTTCTAAAATTGAGATATACCTGCGGTATGCAACAGGGATGATACCGGCCTTCCAATTAGCGAGTTTCATGAAAGCCGGTTTAGCCATATCGAAATGGGTTCTTGGAGGATTGCACCAACCACCATTGTTGGAGTCTTGGTACCAATTAGGAGGGCAAAGGTTGGTGGCTGTGACCACCGTTGATGGGTTTCCGTAGTAACAATGCGGCGACTTCACACACATTATTTGGAAACATTGGCCACAACCGTAACCGTCTTTGAACAACGTCGTGCTTAGCGCCGCCGTGGCTACGCCGTAGCCGCTGTTAAACAGGTTTCCGTACCCACATGCACCACCTGCATAAATATACTTATTATGTCATTTATTGTATGTATTGTTATGTATGTAATTAATATTTTTATTATCAGGCATGGTCTATAACACATGAACAATGACGCATTTATAGGAATAAATTTGGAAATTTTTTCTTTTGAGAATTTTCCTATGTTAACAAAAAAACATATATATATATATTTATTTATTTTTATCTTGGTGATTATATTGTATATACATGAGAAAGTGAAAATAATTTTCTTACGTACCCATGGTTTCACTAGCGGTCTCGTCGCCGTAGAAAGTGGCATGAGCGTATCTCCACGGGCTCGGCTTGTAATATCCGGCGACGAACTCACCGGAGATGGCGAAAAGGACGAGAACTATTGCAAATAATTTGTTGAAGCTCCAAGAACTTGAGATCGGACCCATCTTTAGTTTCTTTTTATTTTTCGATGGGTTTTCTTAGGGTTTGTTGTTTTGTTTGTTGGTTGATGAACTAATCAAATTAGAGACAATCTTATATAGAGGGGATGTTTAACGATAGTAGTGGTGGTGCGCTACGTGAGGGTCATGATCCCTTTTTCGTATTTTTATCGGAGACTTTTGTCCGTACTGACTGGGATTTGTTTTATTTCATTGATTTTTTGCATTAAAAGTATTAACTAAAATCTAGAGAAAACAAGTCAAATAATTGTTTAAATGAATTTTAGAATATAGACTGTATATATTACAAGTTGACGTGCAAGCAGGTTCTATAAGTGGTTCTTGTACCGACTTTATCCAAACTCCTACGTGCGTCTATGTATATTATATACTACACAATTATAATGAAATTCTTTTCAATGATTAGTTTTCTTGGGTCAATGATTAGTTAATAAAACCCGCAGACATTAGTTTTTTATATTGTCGCATTAGTTTTTTATATTGTCGATCTAATGAATTATATATATATTTGTAACAAGTATATTATGAATGAATTTTAGGTTTTTAACTTTCTACATATTTAGCTAGAGAGCGGAGCAGATTAAGAAGTTTCATCTCTACGGCTTGAGCTTGTGATCTTCAATACTTTCCTCTTTTGGAAACGCATATACATCCGGGTAAAGAAAGAGCTACAGAGATGCCAGTTTCAAAGAAAACTATTTGTTGGTAGTATAATGGTTCATTAAATGATTAAAAGGTGTTTTACAGTATTAGATGAGTTTGATTTTAAGGAAATACATGACCACAAAAAAAATGAAATATTAGAGGATTATTGTGTTGAATTTTCCGGAAGAAGATTATTGCAGTTGAATGGTTCATTTCTTCAAAAGCTTTTTAGATTACAGTCATGCAGTCAAATTTTCGTTAATTTCGTGTAATTATCACATACATGAATACGAATTATTACAGTCTCATAAAAATTCCCACTTTAAATTCTATATATTCCGACATAAAATTTGGTTTTGAGCCTAAACGGATGTACCGACCGAATATTTTAAAAGAGTTCTGATTTTTTTTTTTATAGTAAAAGAGTAATCTAATAAATTATAATGTTCCGATTAATAATTAATCATATCATCTTTGAATCGTGGGAAAATTATTTAAGTAATGTGGTGGGTGCTTACTTCTTCTTCTTTGAGAAATTGCATTCTTACAAGTATATAATATATATATCAAAATTGCATCCTCATGCCGTCATGTCATAAAAAAAAACACCATCATGCCGTCCGTACGGCTGTCTCTACGAGACTATGAAAATTACATACTCTACAGCTTTTGTGGTCAAATAGACTTATTGGCTTTTCATTTTTTTTTCTATTTATAAAAATAAAACGGTATATAATAATTAAACTTTTAAAGTAATCTAAAACTACGAATTTTTTTTTATGATTGAAGCGCTAAATTTAAATGAATACATTTTTTTTTACGAATTTGTTATAATTAAAACTTTTAAGGTTTCATTTTCTTACTCACGAAATACTAGAGAATTTGTTGTCCTTGCATAGCTTTTAGAAGTGCAAAAACAAAAACAAAAAATCGGACGTCATGAGATACTGTGTCAGGTCATAGTGAATTGTTGGGATTCAAATGCTCACAATCTCTCCTTTTCCATTGCAGAAGAACAAAGATGACACGCGATTTACGAGTTTTCTCTCACGAGGTACGGCGAATCAAACGCAATCGCGATTTCACTATAACTTTCATGTGGTTCACATATCAATAAAGAGATTAGGCGATCTTCGACTGCAAAGATAATAGCAATCTCTTTCTCTCTATATCTCTTTCTCTTGATCTTAATAGCAATCTCTCTCACCCTGTTTTCCGCCACAAGTCGTTGGACACACGAGGAAGAAGTTGATTTCTTCTTATACCACCGAGTGGGCTTTTAACTCATTTCTCTTCGTTTCAGGTTAGGCCCAAAAGACAATTCATGCCCAATATCCACTCAACCAACATCTGGGATTCATATCATTTATGCCCAATCGTAATAGCATCGTCGTAGTTTAAACCTTTTCATCACGATAAATACATTATTTATGTAGGGAAATTTTTGTTAAATAATTCTATTGCATCATATATATAGATTTTATGTGAAAATGCATAATAACATTATTTAATAGAAAATATAATACATAATAATAAATTTAAATTAATTAAAATGTACTGAAATTAGAATAACAAAAATAAATATATTACAACAACGAAGATTTAGATCAATATATTACAACAACGAAGATTTAGATCCTCTATCGAGTTCAAGTTTTGGAATAAAAATTTGTTTTCTTTTTTAAATTCTTTCAAGGCGTAGTTTTTACTTTAAATCAATGGTGTTGTCTTTGTGGACTTAAATAGTAGATTATTTACTTCTTATAAATTTCAAGATAATCATAATTTATGAAAATTTTGGAAGAAATTAAATAATTAAGTCAATTTTTAAATTTTGAAAAATGTGTATAATAAGCAATTAATAATAAAATAGAAAAAGAAGAATATAGTATATTCCTTTGAAATGTAATATAAAATTATAAATTGGAGATAAATTCAATTGCATTTTGAAATGAAAAATACAATTATAAATTAGAGATGATCTTAGCCCACTTGGCTGAGACCGGAGGTTCACACTCAATCGTGTTGAACGGGAAGATCAAAGGCTGGTTTGAGAAGAACGCTTTCAAGTTAGATAAAACAACCTCTGTGACATTGTTCAAAGACTCTGCCGTCATTACAGCAGAATGTGGAGACAAGACAACGTTTTCAAGACCAAACAGTTCTTCAGGCACTTTCGGTTCGTTTTCAAACACATCCAAACCCACTCCCCAGATAACTCCTTCGACCAAACAGTTCACCATCTCCTTCTCATCGATAAGCCCGCCTCGCCCGATGTTTATGATAACACCATTCTTCCCAAGCGTTTCCATCACCTCCCTGTTCACAATGTGGTGTGTTTCATCAGTCAGAGAGCAGCAGAGGATGAGTACATCGTTGTTGGCTGCTAAAGAGAGAATGTCCGGGTGGTAAAAGTATGGTACATATGGTTTCGGGCTTCTCGAGCTGTAAGAGATGATGCAGCCAAAGGGGTCAAGTTTTTTAGCGACTAGAGAGCCTATGCTCCCCAATCCAACTATCCCCACTTTCTTTTTGTCTAACTGCAGTTGAAGATCATAACCACATACATATATTGTCAGAAATTGGAATAGTTCAAAAAAATAAAAATAAAAGAAGAAATAATGTTGAAAACAAATGTTTTACTAATTGATTTTAAGATGTACCGTATATATCAAATTTCACATATCTCCATCCATTGCGTATATTCACGAATAGTTAGTGATTTCCTTACATTTTCTTGTACATATATATATATATATATTCTTTTAACAAATGGTTCTCAAAAATTGCAAAGAAAAAAATAAGGTTATGTCCAGCCCAGACCATAGTTTGTTTTTAAATTATTCCCAAAAGCTAAATCAATCCAATTGAACTAAACCATGAACCTACAGTTGAACCAGGCGTTTAAACCGATCAAACGATTAAAAGTTTAAAACAATTAGGAAAAATATAAGTTAGGAAAAATACCACTCACAAGTCACAAACAACAAAAGTTAACAAAAAAACTACATGATAACTAGAGACCATTGTTTAATAATATCTTTGCATGTTGTATATATAACTCAGGAAATATATTAAACAAACCTTAAACCCAAATGGATAGTCCCAGAGTCTCGTCCACTGACCAGAGCGGATGTATCGATCGAGGGCAGAAATGCGGCGGAGGACGCTTATAAGCAAACCAACCGCAAAATCCGCCACGTCCTCCCCATACGCGTCGCCGGCGTTCGTGACCGCGACTCAGCGACGCCTGCACTCGTCGAGGTCGACGTGATCGACGCCGACGCTAGCGCAAACCACTATCTCGAGAGAAGGGAGGTTTGATATGAATTCGGCGGTCATCGGAAGCCTACCGACGCTGACGACGGCTCTGACGGAGGCGGCGTGACTCGAGAGGAAGTCCGGGATTGGGTCCGGCGAGGTGTGTGTGTAGAGAACGGTGAAGCTTTGACTCAGAGGCTCATCTATAAAATCCATAGCCGGAGGCCTGTGAACGAGGACGACAGGAGAAACTAAAGACTCCTCCTCCATTTCGAGAAACCTTACTAACTTCTCTTGTAATCCACCGTCATTAATTTATATAAAGCTCAATTGTTGAATTGGTTAAGGTAAATAATTTTTGACAAGTCGTTTTTGATAGATTATAGACTTTATAGTATATATACGTGTGAGGACTTTGACATTAACCAGGTCTTTTACTCACTTTGGTAAAGTATCTCAATAATATAATATTAATATTTTTAATATATTTTATTTTCAAAAATTCATCACAATTTTTACTCTTTATTGGTAAGATATCCATTAAATATCTTACCAAAATAATATTTTTAGTATAATTAAATTTTAGAATTGTTATGTTAAATTTTTATATTAGGTTATAAAATCTTACATTAATGTTTTTGACATGTGTCTCATTGGAAGGGTTCTCATGGAGTTTTCAAAGTATCTAATATGAAAACCGATCCTCATCAATTTTTATTAAAAATATTTATTTTGTTTAACTTTTATTATATTTTATTATAAAATATCCATTAAAATACCTTCAACAGAGATGCTCTTATACATGCGTGTACGTAGTTCTAGCTATATCTATATAATTTATGGTTGCTTAGATAGTTAGACTTTTTTTTTGGGAAAATCGCATAAAAAATCTTAAAAGTGATTTCCACTTACACTTTAAATCTTCAGACTATTTCACTAGCATTATAAACCTTCAAACTAAAAAAATTAACACAAAAAACCTTCAAATTCGATTTTGAGTACGCTCCGTCTTTAAAATTAACAGAACTGTCAACTCCATTAACAGAACTGTTAACTCCGTTAACAAAAAATATTTTTCTAATTAATTTTATATATTTAATACAAAATTTATTTAGAATTTGTTTTATTTACTTATTTCAATTAAAATATGATTTTAAAAACCAATTAAAAAAAACATTTGAACAAAAAAAAAAACCAATTTAAAAAACAAAATAATTCTTCTTCTTCTTCTTCGTGAAACTACCTCCACCGCCGATCCTTTCTCACCAGATTTTTTCAAACCGTGAAATTGGCTTACTCAAACCCCTAATTCGATTTATACCCACTGATCTCTGATAATTTTTTTAACCAAACACAGATTTTTCGCAGATCTAATCTGATTATGACCAGATTTTTTTGAAACAAAATTAAGAAATCGAAACAGCTATCACACGCTTCAATCTCCGGCGGACATGAGCAAGCAACACCCTTCGGTAACGCCGGAGTAGTTGTGAGAGGGCAGGATTGTTCGTATCCGGCTATCAGAACCGCAAACGCCGAGGCCTTAAAGCACTTACCTACTCTCGGAGAAGACGTGGCGGAGCTCAGACACCCCACGACAAAGTACGCCGATTACCATACAACAGCAACCGACCCCCAGATCTTTACCACCAAGCATCAATTTAGCTTCGCCGACCAGACTCCCCTAGCCAAGAACAGACACCTTCGCCGACAAATGACGTCATCGGCAGAGCAAACGACGACCACCAGAATCTTCTTTGACAGCCGGCGCTAACCGTTTATTCTGTCACAGAAACGCCGTATCTTGAAGCCTTCGGAAGACAAAGACAATCTCCGACGAGCCTCTCCGCCGTCCTCCAGCAGAGACACTACATCGCTGAGGACCACCGATGCCCTCACTGTGGCCATGGAGCTTCCGCCGCGACCCGCTGCTCTAGAGATCCACACCGCCTCGGAGAAAAAAGCGAGGAACGGGTATTTGATCTCGGTAGAGAAAAGGAGGAAGATGACCACGAGAAGGAAGACGATAGAATTGGTTTTTTTTTGTTTTTTTAATTGGTGTTTAAAATCATATTTTAATTGAAATAAGTAAATAAAATAAATTTTAAATAAATTTTGTATTAAATATATAAAATTTATTAGAAAAATATTTTTTGTTAACGGAGTTAACAGTTCTGTTAATTTTAAAGACTGAGCGTACTCAAAATCTAATTTGAGGGTTTTTTGTGTTAAAATTTTTAGTTTGAAAGTTTATAGTGCTAGTGAAATAGTTTGAAGGTTTAAAGTGTAAGTGGAAGTCACTTTGAAGATTTTTTATGCGATTTTTCCTTTTTTTTGTATTTGTTTTTTTTTTTACTTTTTAAATGTTTAGGTAAAGAGGAAAAGGAAATCACAGAAAATGAGGGAGTATTGTGAAGGCTTTTTTGGTCTAATGGTTGGACGAACATTTAAAACGTGTTATAGGATCACTACACAAGTGAAGACATAATATAACTACCATCTCTAAAGATCTTGAGTTGATTCATTTATTGTTAGTTGGATTTGAGATGCGAGTTCATATTTAATCCATGACACGATCACAAAGTCTTATATATAAAAAAAATTAAAATTGAATTCTATATTTTGACACAAAAGTTAGTTTTCAGCCTTGGAATAACTCAAATCGGGTATAAGATAGTAATAAGAGTTAGTTTGTTTTCAGCCTTGTAATAACAACTAATTAGTTTGTTTCCTTTAGATTTCTTGCAAAGATTTCTGAATGCCTTCCACATCGTAAGGTCTTCTCTATTTATAATGTGACTAAGGTGATGTTTGAATATTTATCTTTTCTTTTTGGAATAAGAAAATTTTCGGATCGATAAGGCCGACCTAACGTTTTTCTGAATCAATAAGGATAAATGGAATATTTTCATTTATCCTGTCCGACCTAGAACAACAAGAGCCTTTTAGGGTTTCGTAACGGGCCGAGTTCAATTGATGACAGGTCTTTTAGAGGGAGTGTGAATTCCGGTTATAACTGTTAGCCCCCCAGTTCGACAAACGAAAGAGCATCGAATTTACCGAATTAGAAGGGAAATGGTTCACCGGGAATTGAGGTCGGGTCCTGTTACAAATTAGAATTTAAAATATATATATACTTTTAAATTGTGAGGTCGGAGAGATGTCGAACGAGCTTTAGCCTTGGTGCGTGGGATTTAAGGCCTAGCTTCATAGGTCCGCGCGTGCAGACCTAGATTTGACAAGTGTCAATCATGCGAAAAGCTGCCGATTAGAAATAATGAGAAGAAATGTGAAAATAGTAAAATAAGTCAACAATTGTAAAATAAGTTAACGCTTGACATATTTTAAAATAAGTAAACATGTATAAAATAAGTCAACAATTATAAAATAAGTCAACAATTATAAAATAAGTTAATAGTTGTAAAATAAGTCAACAATTGTAAAATAAGTCAACAGTTATAAAATAAGTCAACCGTTATAAAATAAGTCAACCGTTATAAAATAAGTCAGCAATTATAAAAATAAGTAAACAATTGCAAAATAAATCAGCGATTGTGTAAAATAAGTCAACAATTATAAATTAAGTCAACAATTATAAATTGAGTCAACAGTTATAAAATAAGTGAACATTTATAAAATAATTCAACAATTGTAAAATAAGTCATCAGTTGTGTAAAATAAGCCAACAATTTAACAGTTGTAAAATAAGTCAACGGTTATGTAAAATAAGTCAACAATTGTAAAATAAGTCAACAATTATCATTTAAGTCAACTGTTATAAAATAAGTAAACATTTATCAATTAAGTCAACAGTTATAAAATAAGTCAAACAATTATTAAATAAGTCAACAATTGTAAAATAAGTCAACAATTATCAATTAAGTCAACAGTTATAAAATAAGTAAACAGTTATCAATTAAGTCAACAGTTATAAAATAAGTCAACAATTATTAAATAAGTCAACAATTGTAAACTAAGTCTACAGTTGACTTATTTTAAAATAAGTAAACATGTGTAAAATAAGTCAACAATTATAAAATAAGTAAACATGTGTACAATTTCAGGGTTTTGCGCGAAAACGTGATTTTACGATTTTGGCGGAAAACACAATTTTAGAGTTTTGCGGAAAAACGTGAATTTGCGGTTTCGACGGAAAAAACAATTTTGCGGTTTTGGCGAAAAATATGATTTTACAGTTTTAGCGGAAAACGTAGTTTTCCAGTTTTGGCGGGAAAACGTAAATTTACGGTTTTGGCGGGAAAATTTGATTTTACGGTTTTGGCAAAAATTTGCGATTTTACAACTGTCGATTTGTTTTACAACTTTTGACTTATTTTAAATATGTTGACTTTACACTATTGTTGACTTATTTTACAACTCTTGACTTATTTTACAATTGTTGTCTTATTTTACAACTTTTGACTTATTTTACATATGTTGATTTATTTTGCACAAGTTGACTTATTTTACAAATGTTGACTTAATTTACTATGTTATTTTTTACACATGTTAACTTATTTTACAACTTTCGACATATTTTACTACTATTGACTTATTTTACAATTGTCGACTTACTTTACAAATGTTTACTTATTTTATAACTGTTGACTTATTTTACACATCCGTTGACTTATTCTACATAAATGTTGACTTATTTTACACATGTTGACTTATTTTACAATTATCGACTTATATTACAATTATCGACTTATTTAACACATGTTGACTTATTTTACAACTCTTGACTTATTTTACAAATGTTGATTTATTTTATAATTATTTACTTATTTTACACATGTTGACTTATTTTACAAGTGTTGACTTATTTTACACATGTTTTGCAGTTTTGGCGGAAAAATGTAATTTTGGAGTTCGGCGGGAAACATAATTTTATTTGTTTGCGGAAAAACGTGATTTTGCGGTTTTGGCGAAACACAATTTTATGGTTTTGCAGAAAAATGTGTTTTTATGGTTTTGGCGGAAGAACGCAATTTTATGGTTTTGGAGGAAAAACGTGATTTTACAGTTTTTGCAGAAAAGTGTAATTTTATTGTTTTGGCGGGAAAACGTAAATTTATAGTTTTGGCGGGAAAACACGATTTTACGCTCTTGGCGAAAAAAGCGCGATTTTACAACTGTCGATTTATTTATAACTGTTGACTTATTTTACAAGTGTCGACTTATTTTACAACTGTCGACTTATTTTACAAATGTCGACTTATTTTACAACTGTCGACTTATTTTACAACTGTTGACTTATTTTGCACAAGTTGACTAATTTTACAATTGTTGACTTATTTTACTATGTTATTTTACACATGTTAACTTATTTTACAACTTTTGACTTATTTTATATTTTTTTACTTATTTTGCAATTATTGACTTATTTTACATATGTTGACTTAATTTACACATTTTGACATATTTTACAAATGTTAACTTATTTTACATATGTTGACTTATTTTATAATTTTTGACTTATTTTACAACTGTCGACTTATTTTACAACTATTGATTTATTTTACGTTTACACGTTTTAGCTTATTTATAATGTGGCTAAGGTGGTCTTTGAATATTCCCCTTTCTTTTCGGAATAGGAAAATTTTCCGATCGATAAAGCTGACCTAATACTTTTTCTGGATCGATAAACAGTGTCGTCCCGGTAATTTTGGAGGCCTAAAGCAAAAAATCATACAAAAATATATTACCTTAACTAGCAAATATAATTACTTTAACTAAAAAAAATTAATTACAACAGACATGTTAATTTTTTAAAAGATTATAACGCTATATATATTTGTTGATTTAATTAATTTAAATTAATATTTTAAAATTGTAGAACATATAATTTGAATAAATTAAATCCATAACTTTTGATTTATAGAAGTTAATTCTCATTGTGGATCACATTAACATAACGGAAAGCCACTGTGGGTGAGCACATGACTGAGATTTTAAAAGTAAATGCGACATCACCAACGAACTCAAGAATTCTAAGCTCTACAAAACCACTTTCATCAACTTAAACACCGAATATGTGGCCTTAAATTCTATTAAATATATATGTGACTTAAAGCATAAGAAAAGGAAAGGACGGGCCTGTCGATAAAGATAAATGGAAATATTATATTTATCCTAACCGATCTAGATTAATAAGAGTATTTTAGAGTTTCGTAACGGGGCGAACTCAATTGATGACGAGCCTTTGTGCGAATCCCGGCTCTAACAAGCCTAAATAAATGTACCAAATTTTTTTTAAAAATAAACTGATTATCTAAAGAAATGTTATGTTTCGATTGGTACTTAACGAATCGTAGAGTAAGATTAATCGTATATGCGTCGTGTGAGAACTATTGACATAATGGGGTTGTGTATGTCGTGGATTTCTGTATTCACAGAAATTACAATAGTATTCCATAATTACACATTAGCATCTTGATTTCAGGATTGTCTGTCACCTCCTTGGGGGACTTTCTTTTTCTTAATCGTTCAATAATAAACAATAGATTGATTATTAGCAGCCCCTTTTTGATCAAACCGGACGATCTCTTAGTCCAACCGAACCGGGGAAATCAAAGGCTGGTTCGCGAAAAACGCCTTCAGGTTAGCTAGAGCGACCTCCGTAACATTGTTCAAAGACCCTGGCGTGGCCACAGCAGCATGTGGAGACAACACAACATTGTCCAAACCAAACAACTCCTCAGGAACTTCCGGTTCCTTCTCAAACACATCTAAACCGGCACCACCAATCACACCTTCGACCAGACACTTCACCATCTCCTCCTCATCAATCAGTCTTCCTCGTCCAACATTGATTATAACACCGTCCTTCCCAAGCGACTCCATCACTTCTCTGTTCACAATGTGGCGCGTTTCGTCTGTCAGAGCGCAGCAGAGGACGAGGACGTCGTTGTTGGCTGCCAAGGAGAGAATGTCGGGGTAGTACCGGTATGGAATGCTCGGTTTATGACTTCTTGAGTTGTAAGAGATGATGCAGCCAAAGGGTTCGAGTCTTTTGGCGATGAGGGAACCGATGCTACCCAATCCAACTATCCCAACTCGCTTTCCGTTTACCTGCAACAACACAGATTTATCTTGAATTTTGATTTGATTCATTGACCAGATCAACAGTCCAGAAGGCTTAATCTAATCCTTTGTGGTCCTAAACCCTTGACTCTACATTTTAACTTCCACCACTACGAGAGAGACAGAGTTCTCGTATCCAATCAAGCTTTATCATCTATGTACCTCACAATCTAAAGCTATCTATCTATTTGTTTTCGGTGCCCAGATCCAAAAATGATTGAAAGGTTCCTGTTACAGCTGTCTCTTATACACATCTAGATGTGTATAAGAGACAGTCTATGTACCTCACAATCTAAAGCTATCTATCTATTTGTTTTCGGTGCCCAGATCCAAAAATGATTGAAAGGTTCCTGTTACAGTTAGCTCAGAATTCGAAAATTGAGAGTTTTGATTCCGAACAAACCTTGGCCCCTAGTCGGAAATCCCCGGTTTTCGCCCAGTTACCGGACCGGACGAATCGATCGGCGGCCGGAATACGACGGAGGACGCTAATCAGCAAACCGACGGCGCAATCCGCCACGTCCTCCGAGAACGCGTCGCCGGCGTTCGTGACGGCGATGCCGCGGCGCTTGCACTCGGCGAGATCGACGTGATCGGTGCCGACGCTGGTGCAGACGAGTAGCTGGAGGGAAGGGAGGTGGGAGAGGAGCTCGGCGTCGATGTTAAGCCTGCCGATGTTGACGAAGGCTCGGATCGAGGAGGCGTGGCGTGAGAGGAAGACCGGGAGTGGATCCGGCGAGACGTGAGTGTTGAGAATCCGGAAGTTGCGACTCAGAAGCTCGTCCAGATAATTCAGAGACGGCGGCCGGTGAACGAGGATGAGCGGAGGATCCGAAGATTCTTCCGCCATTGAGTTTTTAATCTGAGAGGACTCTGTTCCGAGGCCTTCCTTCTTCTCTTATGGGACACTTCTACTTGCACCAACCAACTACATTGTTTGTTTGTTAATTACGGCATGATAAATCACTCTCAGTATTCTGATTACATTTATTAAAACTTGTATTATTTTTAGAAAATATAAATAGGACATTCTAACAACTACCATAATCACACATCAGTTCTTTTAAATCCTTAAAAGATTCAAACAATGTATATAGAATTAAAAACTCTTTTAGTCAATAAAACACAAAACAGATTCTTCAAAAAAAACGCGTTTGTAATTCTTGGTTGTCAAACAATGCAGTCTTTTATTGCAATAGAATACAAATTAACATACAAAGAGACGTTAAGAAAAATACATATCTAGCTATGAATGCTAACTAACTATGATGTTCTCATTTTGATTATCTTTTCTTGAAGCTCCGAGAAGTTAACATCTATTCCTTTCTCTACCTGCACAATTTTAAGAACTTTTTACTTATTCCCTTTTTTCTACATAATTCAGTAAAAATATATTATATGTTTTTTTTACCTCAGAAACAATAGTGTGTATGAATCTTTGGTGCAGCCTAGCTGAGATGCAGCTAACAACATTAAGGCATTGTTCTTGAGCCAGGAGTTGAAGAACACTTGAGAGACAAGATTCGTGTCTGAAACAGCAACTTGCTACGATCTCGATACCGAGCAAACAAGTCCTGACCTTAACATCGATGTGTGTGTCTCCAACACAAGAACAATATGATGATAATGATGATGATGGTGATGGCCATGAAGATGCTAATGATTTCATAGAACATTCTCCTCTACTTGAAGATGGATGAGTAATAGATCTCTTGATTCGGTCCCTTTTCTCGCTGACCTCTTTGATCTTCTTCTGTAAGTCTTTGATGTAGTTCACAGCTTCTTGAACGTGATCTGACGAAGATCGTTTACCCTATTTACGCGGTAGTTCATTTCCGTGATTAGTTTAAAGCCCTACCCGATAAAAATTAGGGTTCTAAAATAGATTTAACATTTCAAACCAAAATCAGATATAGTGGATTTGAGATAGCATTATCTTGTATAGAAAAGAAAAAAAAAAGATTTATATATGGATCTAATTAATAATGACGATAATTAAGAAAGGTAAAACGTATTTTACCTTAATGTATTGAAATGGCAATATATATCTTAGATTCTTAAAAAGAGACGTGACTTCTTGCCTTCTTTGTCTCTCAAGCTCTCTATGTTTTGCTCTCTTGTTCTTCGGCTCAGCATCTCCTTTTGTGATTTCATCTGTCATGGTCGTCTCGCGGATTCTTTGTCTTCCATCGTTTTCTGTACCGGCACAATGAATGATCGGATTAGATGGATTGGGTTCTTGGAATGATATAAACGTCGAAGGAGTTATCAAACTCGAAAATTCCAGTTCATTTTCATAGGCAAAATCTACTGTGAACAATGAAGAAGATGCAAAATCCATAGGAAGATGCCTTTTTTTCTTGTTGGTGGTTGTGGGAACTTTTTTTTGGTAATAAGAGAATCTTTGGGTGTGCTATGAGGTTTTTGTGAGTCATTTTATACTATCCAATATTTTTGTTCGTATGATTATCTTTTCATTCGTCTTTAATAAGACAGATGTGACGGCAGATTTGTAACCTCGAAGAATACAACGTTATAATCTCCGAAAGATACGAGTGCGTAGGCATACGAGTGAGTGGGTGATACTATTTAACATCTGTTTATATTTTTTGTCAAGAAGTGGGTACTAAATAAAAGATTTCGGAAGGCGTTTTAAAAGATTTGAATTGGGCTGTTCATTTAGTGGCTATTACTTAGTAAACTTGCGTACGGGAACATACATTTAAAATGTGCGTTATATGCATATCCTTTCGTTTCGTCCGACGACAGTAGATTCTTGAAAATAAAAACTCAAATAACTAAGACAAATTATTTCAAAATTTCGTTAAATTTTTAAATGCACTGTTGGATTTTTCTATTTAAATTTTGCGAAATGGTTTCATAGGCCGCCCAATAACATTATTGATGCAAGTTAAACCGAACACCCTTATCCGGCTGATCAACATTTTTTTTTTCTTTTTTGTGGAGTAAGTGACTCGAATAAACTCCATCTTGATATCCGTATTCCGGAAAAAAAACTTTTGTGTATAATTGAAGAAACCGAGATGATTTGTTTAAAAAGATTTACAATTTTTTTTGGGATTAGATCAAAAAAATTTGTGTGCATGTTATCATGTTATGTGATAGATGTAAATCCTAATCAAATTAATACCTATAAGTCTATAACGTTACATCCCCGACCACAATGTTTTAAAAAGTTTAGTGCCAAAATGATCGATCATTTGTAATTTTGTATGTGCAAGATAACATATTATATCCCAAATTAAATTAAGACTAAAGGAACCGATCGAGGACGTGTGTCTAGGGACGTTAGTCAAGAAAACGGAAATGAAATCTTCCAATCGAGTTAATTCATAGTATTATTATTATTATTTTTTTGAACATTTACTTAATTCCTAGTATTTTAACGTTAGAACTTGTATTATAAAAATAAATTATGTCGTTTTCAAGGTACTAAGGATCCCGAAATATATTGTTTATTTCTTAGGCCGCCCAATAACATTATCTAATCATAGACCTATTTTATATCTTGCGGTACTATCTTCATCAAAGAAAAAGTTGGTATTTATTGAATTTATGTCAATTTCATGCGTAAAGTTAAATGATTATTATATCAAATGGTAATAAGAAAATAAAATAAATTTTTTTTTTCTAGTCATGATGGCATGGCATCTAAACGAAAGAGTCTTCGTAGCATGGATCACACATTTTTTTTTTTTTTGAACCTTATGGATCACACAATTTTTGAAAAGGGGTTTACTCGATCATACTTTTTCGAGATCAAAAACCTAAGATATTCCTTTTCAAAAAAAAAACTAAGATATTGAATTTCTAATGACCGCATGGCAAAACTGATTAATGTTGGTATAAATCACGGAAAACATTATACCATAAGATCAACTGTTAATTCGGTTTAGATATGGAATTTGATCATAACAGCGCGAAAATCAAGCGTATAAAATAGATATATGAAAATCACGGGAAAAAAATTACTTAAAACTGTTCAAATGTTTTTTCAAAAACAAAGCATGGATGATATAGATCACATCTTTTTGGGGGTGGGGTTAATCGATTATACTTTTTCGGGGTCAAAGACCCAAGATATTGAATTTATAATGATCCCATGGCAAAACTGATTAGTGTTGGTATAAACCACGGGAAACTTTATACCGTAAGATATACTCTTAATCCGGTTTAGCTATGGAATTTGGTCATAAAATTAAGCGAATAGAATAAGTATATGAAAATCACGATGAACTGTCTCGTCCAACATTTAAACGCAGATGCTTATTACATCTTTAAATTTGAACCGTGATTTTTTAAGGTTTTGATTTTGGATTGTTAACATGTTTCATAGGCGACAAGTTAATAACGATTTGTTAGTTTTCCATAACAACCTTCTTCTACAAGACAGCTAATGTCGATATCTCTTTTAGCCCAAATATATAATACCTAAAAAGTAAAAACCAACTAATCACGATAGCTTTTGAAGCCACCTATACAAATTTAAAGGATTAACATTAGAAGATTCCTTAATCACAAGTTTCTCAACTATAATGGAGATTAAGAAGGATACAAATTAGAGTCTACATAATTGCGAATGATGACGTGGACACTTGAAATATAATAAATGATTTTTGCAATAATTGATGGATTTTAATGGATTAAGGGGGTTAGATATTTGGTCAGGATTAGGTCTGACATTTCCATCTTATCGAGATGCGGTCCATTTGATCTTCTTCCATATTACATAACTCATGAACATGACTCAACATGCCGATGACCATGTTGGCAGTTATGATGAACATATCACACCATTCACCAAAAGGTCCATGCATGCATGATCTGTAATTATGTATGTTTACATGAAGGAATAAGTGACAATTGCTCTAGCTTCTTCTATTGGCTTAAATGTAGCAACTTCAATGCCGAAAACCCCATATATCATTTCCTCTATAGTTAAATTTAAGTCGATATAGTAACCTCAAAACCAGAAGAAAAAAAAAATTAAGTGACCAGATAATTAAAAGGTTGTGCTAATTTTTTGTTCGTCTCAGTTTACTAATTAACAAAAAAAACAACTTGAAAAAAGAATATTGTGAACTTGCTACTCAAATGCAGTTGACTCAATACAGTGTTACACATTTCGGGAGAAACTAAAGTCCTGTTAGATTAAATTATTTATTTTGGCAATTTTCTTTTCTTAAAATGATTTATTATTGTAAACCAATGAGAACCGGAATAAAAGAGAGAAATGAAAATTAGAAATCTGGGAGGAAGGAATAGTGGGAGATGGCGATGGCGAGGAAGATCAGCAAGGAGGAAGTTGTAGAGAAGCTCAAGGACGACGGAGATTTCGACCGTCTCCGCCTCAAAATCATACGCCGCCTCAAGGAAAACGTAAACCCTCTTTATCTCTCTCTCACGTCTCCTGCATTTGCTCCTTTTGATTAGGGTTTATGGTCTCTCGATTCCCAATATACTTGGCGGCTTCAGGATTGAAGTTTGGAAAAGGAATGTGATTTTGATTTGTCTCAATTGCATCGATCCTTGTAACCAGCTGCTATCGGCCTAGGGAAATCTTAGTCAATTTTGACTTTTGACTCAAAATGTTTTTGAAAGTTTGCTCTTTGGTTCATATAGACTGAGCAAAGTTCTTCATGAGTACTCGGCTCTTGTTCGAACAATCCGATCTCCTGTTTCGTTTATTACTGTTTAATATGGCGTTGGATGTCAATTCAAGGCCAAAGACGGCATATCTTGCGTTAGCCCCCTCATGTTGTCACAGCTGATATATGGTTAGGTGTCTGGAAAGAAAAGTCCTGAGCTTCGTCTTCAGGGGAATTCGTGTTAATGTGGGTGGGATTCCTAACACTAGCGATCATTTTTTATAGGAAAAGTTTCCATTAAAGTTGCTCTTAGCCAAATCAGACCCTAGAGGAGAAAGTTTGCTTATTGATGTTAGATCATGGGCTATGGTTTGATTCTCTCCTTGCTTCTGTCAAGCATTACTTTTCGTCTTTTGCAATATTTGAAAGACTAAGGAACTTGAATCTGGTGGTGGTTGATGATCTATTACCCGGTAACTTTGAAGAGTCCTTGAAATCCACATCAATCCGTTGAATGGGCATTATCAACATCTCGAGCTTTCTTCTTCCCAACTGTTCTTTTAACGGTGTTGACTCGAGCTTTCTTCTCTCGGACTGCATGTGTTTCCATTGCGTTCTGACTAACAAAGCGGGTAACTGGATTGCAGGAGGAATTACGAAACAACATGATATCAGTTGTCAAGGAATCAACAGCTTTGAATCGACCGGGTGCTCAAAATATGAAAACCAGGCAACTCTCTGATGCGATATTCGAAGAAGTCGGGTAAGTTGTTAATAAGAGAGAGTTCCGTTCCTTCTCTTTCAGTGACTCTTGTTGTTGTATGTTAACTTGTTATGACAAGAGCATACTAAAAAAGTTTGGATTTTGTCTTCTCTTGTAGGAGCAAGATGTTGAGCCAGCTCTCGGATGGGTTGTGGGGGATAATAAGATCAGAGGACGGGATGAAGAATGAAATCAGAGAAACCGTGCAATCCGTCTACGCTACATTATCAAACCCGGGAGGCGTTCAAGATGGATCATCCACCAGAGAAGCGGAACAACGTAACATCCCAACACCGGTTCCAAAAGGTGAAACCTCGTCTTGTCCCCATTTAGAGGCGAGCAAACAGAAGAAAGAGCTGATTCATGTAGCTGTAGAAGGAAACAGAGCAGAAGCATGCAGTAGCAGTAGCAACAGAGTTAATAGCATTGACAACAACAACAACAACAGTGATGAAGAAGAAGATCCTGAACTCCCTCCTGGTTTTGGCTAAAATTGTAAAAAAAAAAAATTAGCCTTTGCTGCTACTTTTGTATCCATAAAACTCCTTCAATATATTATATGATGTTATTACCGCACTAAATGAATCAAATCTAAACTTTTATTTATAAAAAATCAGCAAATTGATCAATGGTATTTTGTCCACATTTCATTCAACTGCGTACTGTTTTTTTATTTTTGAAATTATTTTCGTATCTTACCGATTTACTCTGTTAATTTTTTAATTAAAAATGATAATCTTGAGGTACTTTGTGAATGTGAAAGGAACAAAAGATAAAAGCCGCATAAGCTGAAGAACGAAAGGAATGGCATCAATTCTGCGGTCAGTGGCAACGACTACAGCCGTCGTAGCCGCCGCGTCTGCGATTCCCATCGCGATCGCGTTTTCATCTTCTTCTTCTTCTTCTTCTTCTTCTTCCTCTACCAACTCTAAATCTCAGTCTCTCAATTTCCCTTTCCTCTGCCGCTCGTCTCCACGTCGCTTTGGGCTTTCACGAAGCTTCGCTAGCTCTCCCATGGCGACCGTTCCCGCTTCTGATCGTAATCTCCGTCAGGTTTGGTTGAAATATCTAGCCTTTTGAGCTACCCTATTTCCAATTTTAGCTTTTCCCCTTTCCTAATTCGATGATTAAGAGTAGCTGATATACAAATTACAATAAATTCGATTTGTAGGAGGATCGAGTCATGATGCCTCAGCTCCTTGTAAGTCTTTCTCTATCATATCTGGATTTCGGATATCATTTTTTTCAATTTCTGATCAATTTGATACAACAATTTAGGATTCAGCTACTGGGAACTTATGTTGTGTCTCTTAAATATGTTGTTGTTGTTCCTAGACCGAGTTTATGGTGGATATGAAATGTGAGGGTTGTGTTAACGCCGTGAAGAACAAGTTAGAAACCATTGAAGGTAGTATGAGATTCTTTTATAGACAACTTTAATTATGTTCTGTTTGGTTATGGTTATTTACTCTGTTGTTGCGTATCATGCATAATGGAAATTTGATCTTCAAAGGGATTGAAAACGTGGAGGTGGATTTGCCTAACCAAGTTGTGAGAGTACTTGGATCTTCCCCTGTTAAGGCTATGGCTCAAGCTTTGGAGCAAACCGGTCGAAAAGCTCGTTTGATTGGACAAGGTGTTCCTCAAGGTTAGATACCTCTTCTCGGACCGTTTCGGTTTTTTGCTTTAAAAGAAAAGTTTGATGATCAAAAGAAAGAAGATGTCTCTTCTTAGCTCAGAGAATCATGTAGGAGCAGTTAGATTGGGTTTATGTGAAGTTTGATTCTCAAATGAAGTATAAACAACAAGATGAAAAGATCTACCATCTGAAACTCTGCAATTTTCAGCCCTTGAATCACTCTTCAATGCACTGCCTTAAAGTATGAATGTGGGGATTACTGATACAATTTCCATGTCCTGTCTTTCTATCGACCTCTTTTCTCATTCGTTACTTTTACTTTGCGACGTGTCGACAGATTTCTTGGTCTCAGCTGCTGTGGCAGAATTCAAAGGCCCAGACATCTTCGGCGTGGTAAGGTTTGCTCAGGTTAGTATGGAGCTTGCAAGAATCGAAGCCAACTTTACCGGTTTGTCTCCAGGAACACACAGTTTGACTATCAACGAGTATGGAGATCTCACAAACGGAGCAGCCAGCACCGGGAACTTGTACAACCCGTTTCAAGATCATACCGACACAGAGGTTGGTTAAACTCACTCTTAATACATCAAATATCATCACAATACTTTGAAAATCAAAACCATTTCGTTTTTTCTTCTTCTTCAGCCATTGGGCGACCTGGGAACACTAGAGGCAGACCAAAGCGGAGAGGCGTTTTACTCGGGAAAGAAAGAGAAGCTTAAGGTTGTGGATCTAATCGGGCGAGCCGTGGTGGTTTACAAGACTGAGGATAATAAGTCAGGCCCGGGATTGACCGCTGCAGTGATTGCTAGAAGCGCAGGAGTTGGAGAAAACTACAAAAAGCTTTGTGCTTGTGATGGTACTGTCATTTGGGAAGCTACAAACAGCGATTTCGTGACCAGTAAGGTATAATAACAATAATAAATCAAACAATACGCAACGTTGACAATAATAAATTAAACAATACGCAACGTTTTGTAGCAACTGCGACTTGTATAAGTTGTATTGGATCAACATTTGAGTGTCTTTGTACTGTACCAAAATTTATGTGCAAGTGTGTAAACGGCTAAGAAGAGCCAAGCGATGGACGAAATTAAGTTGTCTAAGAAAATGGTCGTATATATAATGTGTAGATCGTTGAGTAATCAATAGGTTTCGTGGTGTAGTTGGTTATAACGTCAGTCTAACACACTGAAGGGTCTCCGGTTCGAACCCGGGCGAAGCCATTTTTGAGTTTTTAATAACGGAATAAATTGACCAAATGTTTTGGATAATGTTTTGTTGTCAATTTCTTACGGCCCCATGCAAATAGCTTTAGTCCCACTATTTTTGGGCCCTTTAAAATTGGGTGGCACATGGAAACAAATGGTTCCTACAACAGTCTGGCCTACATACTTTATTCTTGTAAACGTAAGAAGTTTTTAAATCATAGAATTTTGAGTACCAAGAACATGTAACGTGCGATAAATAGTCTACTATTATTTCATAAACCATCATCATATACTATTTTATTTTATTTTACATAAAAAGAGTTAACTATGACTTGAATTTGTAGTTTTGAAACTTCAATTTACAGAGACAAAAAGTTATCATCAGACTTTATACATTTTTTTGTAATTTCTCTGGTTTTTGGCTCGTTACAAACTTTTTCTGGTAAACTTCAATACATATTTATTTAATTTTATTTTAAAAAAAAAAATTTCTTTAACAAAAAAAAAAATTATTTAATTTTATAATATATAAAAGGATTAGTTGATTTGTTACCATAAATATATCTAATTGACGCGGCGTAATCATTCTAAGTTTCTTACTAAGAAATACATCATTTGTTACCATAAATATATCCAAGGATTAGTACACATCCATCATTCTAAGTTTCTTACTAAGCGACGCGGCGTAATCATTTATCATCATTCATTTGATTTTTTTGTTTATTAATTGAATTTTGTCTCAAGTCAATTTACAAAAGGAGACATTTCATTATTCGTGGAATGCTAAGAGACAGATAGCTGGTCCTTCTAAGTAAAGATAGCCTCCCTCCTGTTACACACATATATATATGTCTACATATGTATAGGTTATTAGTGTTTTTAGAGTTCTATGTGAATACTTCATGTCTTCTATGTATTATGTATATAATTTGAGATCTTATCTTCGCATTTAAAAACACTATTGTGCGATTAGAAAATGGGTATGGACCGATGTGATAACGAGATTATATTATGGAAAGATGCACGTCTTGAAATAGAACATATAACCTCGATCATTTATCGTATAATACAAAAAAAGATATCATGATTTCTGTGTTTCATCTTTCATAATTGGATTCCTTTTCAACGTGGGCCAATTTTTTTTTTTCATTTTTTTTTATGTCAACGAACATTTCTCATTTTGTAATTGACAAGGCACACTATTAATATATTCTCCACCATGTTATTTGTTTTTTTCCTTTCACATGAAGGATAATTTGGTCAAATCCTCGTGGTGCAAGTTGTTATTTCCTTTTTCATTTGTTTTAGATGAAACTGATATTACTAATTATCGAAGACACATTACAATCGCATGCATGATCGGTTGGCAAAATGGCAAGTGATGAAAATATAAATAATAATATAACCAACAGAATGCAATAAATAAAATATTTTACAGAAAACGCAGCATTAAATTTTGCGAAGAATATTGCATTTTATTGGCCAAGTTCCTTTTTCTGGAATATTGCATTTTATTGAACTTTTAGTGACTAGCTATATAAACTAAAAGAAAAAAAAATAGACAAACTAGAAGATATAATGTGCCAGTGGCACATGCCATGCACACATACACAGTCATTTTAATGACAAACTAAACTCGTGGTTAATGCTTATGTGAAAGAAAAACCGCGTTATTACTCCACAGATCTGATTTGATTTTGGTTTATGTGACAACCTTTATTAAAATGCTCTATGGTCAAATGTAAACTATTTTTAATGTATGTTTTAAAATCTAAACATAAATAACTATATATAAAACGTTGACCAAATTTGTTATACTATATAATCAAATAGATGATTCAATCAGTTCATTGATTTAATTTATGTATAAGAAAATTATCAAGTTTCAAAGAGAAAACTTATACTACCTAAAAAGTCTGAACTTCTTAAAATAAAAGACAGAAAAATCTAGGACTTATAACTCGATGAAAAAATATTCTTGTTGCACATTTAGTATGTACTGTATTGTATGGTCTTTCATTATATCACTATTTTATTGCCACAAGGGCCACAACTTTTAACATTTATCTCTAGACTGCAAGTTTACACTTGGAAGATACAAAAATCAAAAACAATACTCCGTGGAGTCTTTGGGATTAATATATTTTGTTGTTGAAAGGTTATCTTAAGATCTTATTATAAGACACAAAGCATCTAATCTATTTGCTTCTTAGTCTTTTACTCTCTTTTTTTTTTGTTTGGTTAAATATTTGCTTCTTAGTCTCTGTACTGTAATAACTTTATTACATGTCCATCAATTAAGTTTTGCTTGTGATTATCCCATTCTTTCAACAGCAGTGCCACTTTGTAGTATTAATTAGGGACAATAATTAAAACAAAACTTGGAAGGCGAGGCAATGGACGGCTAATAAAAATAATTAGTGGGGTTTAATTTAATTAGGCTGCGTCATAGAGGATTGCTTCCGTCGGATCTCAAATGTGGACCTACTACCGACACTTCTGACTCATGCTTGGACTCCGAACACAAGACTTCGAATCTTAAAATTAATTTTGTTAGATTTGTTTTCTTTTTCTTTATTTTTAAATAAAAGAATTCCCTCCAACTATCAGATCCAACGGCTGATATCACCCGAAACCTTTCCCGCTAAATCTGAATCTCCACCGTCCGATTCACATTCATCATCATCTTCCTTCTTCTTCTTCCTTCCTCTCACTCTCAGATCTCAGAAACCCCCAACAAAGATAAAAAAAAAACTCTCTCTCTCTCTCTGGCAGAAAAACGGAAGTAAACTTGCCGTTACCATTTTGCCCCTAACAAAAATATGGTAGAAGCACAATCATGGACGACGCGGCGGATGAGCAACCCGAGATTCGACGCCGCCGCAACCGCCGCACCAGTCGTCGTCGACATCCCCGGAACACCTCCTCACTCCTCCGCTTCCTCCACCGGAAAAGCATTCTTCCTCTCCTCCCCCACCGTATCTCCGGCCGTTCTCACGGCCTTGATAATCGCCGCCTGGTTCGGCTCGAACATTGGAGTCCTCCTCCTAAACAAATACCTCCTCTTCTACTACGGTTTCCGCTACCCAATCTTCTTGACCATGACGCACATGCTATCCTGCGCCGCCTACAGCTCCGCCGTCATCAACATCGCCGGAATCGTGCCACGTCAGCACATCCTCTCGCGCCGCCAGTTCCTTAAGATCCTCTCTCTCTCTGCGATATTTTGCCTCTCCGTCGTCTGCGGGAACACTTCGCTCCGTTACATCCCAGTTTCTTTCAACCAGGCAATCGGAGCAACCACGCCTTTCTTCACCGCCGTCTTCTCTTTCCTCATCACCTGCAAAACTGAGTCCACCGAAGTTTACTTAGCTCTCCTCCCCGTCGTCTCCGGCATCGTCCTCGCCTCTAACTCCGAACCTTCTTTTCATCTCTTCGGCTTCCTCATTTGCGTCGCTTCCACCGCCGGTAGAGCTCTCAAATCCGTCGTCCAGGTATGGAAACTAACCATAACCCGGTTTGGTTTTATCGATTTTCCGGCTTAGTATGTATTGAAACCGAAATCGCGTTTCGAATTTCATTCGGGTTGCGTCCGAATTCGGTTTTATTACATAACGCATCTCTCTTAAATCTCTGAATCTAGTTCGGATCTTAATTAAACCGGAATGAATTTGAGTTTGAATCTGGTTAGATCTCTTTTTCTTTTTAATCGGATTGGTTTGGTTTAATCGAAATTTTGTGTATTTGCAGGGGATTATCCTGACGTCGGAATCGGAGAAGCTACATTCGATGAATCTTCTGCTCTACATGGCTCCAATGGCGGCTTGTATATTACTACCATTTACACTCTACATTGAAGGAAACGTATTAAGAATCCTAATCGAAAAGGCGAGGACGGATCCATTGATCATCTTCTTGCTCGCCGGGAATGCGACGGTGGCATATTTAGTAAATTTGACGAATTTCTTGGTGACAAAGCACACAAGTGCTCTCACTCTACAGGTTTTGGGCAACGGGAAAGCCGCGGTGGCCGCCGGAGTCTCGGTTTTGATATTTAGGAATCCGGTGACGGTGATGGGAATCGCCGGATTCGGCGTCACGATTATGGGAGTGGTTCTCTATAGCGAAGCTAGGAAGAGGTCCAAATTGCTCAACCAGAAGTGAGAAAGTGTGAAAAGAGAGACTGGATTTAAACCGGTGAAGTAATTTTTAATTTTTACGTTTTATTAATTTTCGGTTTAGTTTCTTGATTCTTTTGAAATTCTGCTATTGTTTTGAACCGGTTTGGTTCGGTTTGAGAGGGGGAAATCAATTTAATTGTAAATGGTTGAGATTGATTTGGGGAAAACTATAATATGGATAAAGGGATATATATATATATATATCATAACAAAAGTGAAAAAAGTAGGGGGCAGAATTAAAAAGAAATAAGATTGTAATCTTTCTTTTAGTTTCTTTCAATTTATCTCTTTGTACTGTTACGTTTTATATTTTTGTCTTACCAAATTTATCGAAACATAGCGAGGAAAAAAAGTTAAAAATAATAAATTTCTTTCTTCCGTTAGGCGGAATCGCATTGTCATATGGTTGGTTAAATTTGCACATTATTTCATTTTGTATTTTTTTGGCAACTTGCCGTTTTTTTTTTCTTTTAGCCAACTTCGTCTTTATTTCACTTTTTCTATTTAACATTTTGTATTCTTATAATAAATTTGGAATTACCATTTTGATCTAAAAATTAGTAAGCTTAGCTTCAGAGTTTGTTCTCTGTTACAAAAAAAAAGTTCCATTTTATATGGATTATTAATGATATATTCCCATTATATATTTAAGTCACGAACTTTTTAACTATATACAGTATACTCTCTATTCACATATATAATTTTATTGTTTACTATAATTGACGAATCAGACTCTACTCAGCTAAACGAAACGTAACATCCAAAATTTAATCTGTATTAAATAGGTCTGATAAGATGTTGATGTTTTAGCTAATGTAGGTTAAGTTTATCTTTAGCCGTACTTGTCAAGGTGTGTCCGAGTATAATTAACCTTTGAAGGTGGTATATTGTTCAGGCTTCTATATAATTAATAGTACTCTTACATGCTCTTTATATATAGAATGTAAAAAATCCAAGTTGTTGTGGTTTCATTCTCATAATTGCATATGTATTTATATAAATCTAACGTGTTGGTTTTCTTCAAGAGTTTATGTTATGTTATTTTGTTTTTTGAAAAAAGTGTTAAACAAAAAAATAAGAGGAGAGCGAGAGAGATAATGACAGCTTATGGGGAGTTTGTCTTCTGGTCCAATCTATGCGAGGCTACTAACTGATTTATTATCACTTTTGTATTATTTTGTGTCTCATTCATTGATACAAAGTTTTTTTTTTATGGATAAAGGGAAAAGTAAAGCCAACAAAGGGACCAAATTCATGAGAAAAAAAACTCGTAAAGAAGAAGAATATATGCTATTCTTATTTTCTTCACATATAATTTGTTGCTCCACTTTTTGTTATTCTTTTTTTCCAAAATGTATACCAACTTTACGCTATGTATGTAATTGTAAATTTGTAACTACTAACTAGTAATTACGAATAATTTTCATGAATTTTATATCAAACCCAAACATTAATTGCTCAAAGTATTTACTAACCAAAATGTTGTAGGTTTCGCTAGGTTACAGCGACGAACTCGCTTTGAATACATCTAGTTAACCACCTCAAGATTCACTTAGAAATAGAATAAACTAAACCGAACAGGTCCAATTAAACCGAGTCAAATTTTGTTTCGAAGACAAAAGAGCAAGTAAGCAAAAAGGCATTTTGATTTTGGTTTGCATTTGAGTCATGTGACTAATGGAACGGCTCTTTTTTCTTTTCTTCCTTGTGTCATCGTCTCTCCTTTTCCAAGTTGTTCGGATCGAAACACTTTCACGAGAAACCTCAGGAACTTTCCGGGAAAGTATTGGTTCTCATGCACCGAAAATCACACCATTCACCAAGCTTTCTCGTGATTTCTTCTCCTTAACCACAAGCTTTGCTTTTAAACCTAGTCCGTTGCATCTCTATATATACTAATATACAAGAAATATCTTCTCCTCTGTTTCAAGTATCGAATTTCTCGGATCAATGGAACAAAAACAATCAACTTCCCGTTCCAATTTTGCCGACATCAATGAAGTTGGACCAGAAGAAGATGCAGAGCAAGAGCCGCAACAGCAAGAGAACAACAAGAGGTTTTCCGGTAACAGAGGACCAAACCGAGGGAGACAGAGACCATACCGAGGTTTCAGCAGACAGGTGTCGCTAGAGACGGGTTTCTCGGTGCTCAACAGAGAATCTAGAGGAAGAGATGACAAAAAGAGTTTACCGAGGAGTGGTCGTAGCTTTGCCGGGTTTGAAACAGGCGGAAACATCAACGGTGGAGATGGTCGGAAAGCGGATTTCAGTATCTTTAGGACCAAATCGACGCTCAGCAAACAAAACTCTCTCTTGCCTTCTGTAATAAGGGAGAGAGACATTGAGAATTCTTTGAAAGCTGAAGATAGTGAGACCAAAGATGAATCTATAAATGCAAATGTTTCTGCAGGAAGATACTTTGCTGCTCTTAGAGGACCTGAGTTAGATGAAGTCAAGGTAACAACTTCTTCTTCTTCTTCTTCTTCTTCTTCTTCTCTCATATTCTCTCTTTCAGGTCACAGCTTAGTGAGTTTCAATTGTATTCTCTTGCAGGACAATGAAGATATTCTGCTACCAAAAGAGGAACAATGGCCGTTTCTTCTAAGGTTCCCAATTGGATGCTTCGGTATCTGTTTAGGACTTAGCAGTCAAGCTGTCTTGTGGCTTGCACTAGCGAAAAGCCCCGCTACTAACTTCTTACACATCACACCATTGATCAACTTAATTGTATGGCTATTGTCACTAGTAGCCTTGGTCTCCGTCTCCTTCACTTACATACTCAAATGCATCTTCTACTTCGAAGCTGTGAAAAGAGAGTATTTTCATCCGGTTCGAGTCAATTTCTTCTTCGCTCCTTGGGTGGTTTGCATGTTTCTAGCCATCAGCGTACCTCCCGTGCTCTCATCAAACCGAAAATCCCTCCATCCCGCCATTTGGTGCGTTTTCATGGCTCCTTATTTCTTCCTTGAGCTAAAGATATACGGGCAATGGCTTTCGGGAGGGAAAAGGCGACTCTGCAAAGTCGCAAACCCGTCTTCTCATCTTTCTATTGTAGGAAATTTCGTCGGGGCCATCTTAGCTTCGAAAGTTGGATGGAAAGAAGTAGCTAAGTTTCTATGGGCAGTAGGTTTTGCACATTACTTAGTTATGTTTGTAACACTTTATCAACGACTTCCCACAAGTGAAGCTCTGCCTAAAGAGCTTCACCCTGTTTAATCTATGTTTATAGCTGCCCCATCAGCAGCAAGTATTGCTTGGAACACAATCTATGGCCAATTCGACGGATGTTCAAGAACTTGCTTCTTCATTGCACTCTTCCTATACATTTCCCTTGTAGTACGGATCAATTTCTTCACCGGGTTTAAGTAAGTCCAAAAAAAAGGTTTATTCAATTTTCTCGGTTTCATATGTATTGATGCAACTAATTGGCTAAATGACTATGCAGGTTCTCAGTGGCGTGGTGGTCATATACTTTACCTATGACAACAGCATCAGTAGCGACAATAAAGTATGCAGAGGCAGTACCTGGTTACCCTAGCCGGGCTCTAGCACTCACTCTTTCCTTCATTTCCTCGGCGATGGTCTGCGTTTTGTTTGTCTCCACTCTTCTCCACGCCTTTGTCTGGCGAACTTTGTTCCCAAACGATCTTGCAATCGCCATTACAAAGAAAAGACTTACTAAGGAGAAGAAACCTTTCAAGAGAGCCTATGACTTGAAGCGCTGGAGCAAGCAGGCTCTGGCGAAGAAAATATCTGCAGAAAAAGATTTTGAAGCCGAGGACGAATCGCATCACTGATGAAAAAGCCATGGAAAACAAAAGGATCTTTCTGATTGAAATAATAGTCAAGAAAAACATTTTAGATACAGAGACACAAGTAGGCGAGCAAACTTATTGTATGTAACTCGAGAAGCATGTTTAATAATAATATTACATCAATAGTCGAGCACTCAAAATCACATTCACTCCAAATCTAGCTGAAGAAGAGATCACACAAAATGGAAATCACGGTGTGACACAAATTAAACAGGCAAAGAAATGGTCCTCTGGTTCGCTAAGTTGGTCTGTGGTCGGAGGTCCCATGAAGCAGAATGTTGTGTTTCCTCAGGTTTGAAAAAAGGCAGAGTGATCTCATTGATCATTAATTCCCCACAGAACGGGCATTCGCTGGCAATAGCATCATCTAGCTCTGATCGAAGCTGCCTCACGGTAAGGAAAATATGTCAAGCCATTGATGTTAAGAAAAGAAAAGATAGAAAGAAAAAATACCAAAAAATGGAAACAAATGTCCCTACCTTGTCTGCAGTAGTTGTGCTAGTTATGGGTTCATCAGATCGATTACCATTTGTATCCCTCCGGGTTTCGCTACCAAGCAATGTCAGCTGCTTCTGCAGATCAAGTATATGCTCGGCCTAGACATATATTTTGGAAAACCAATCCAAAAATTATATCACGATTTTCACATTGGTACATAAAATTAAGAACTAAGAACTAAGCTAATGGTAAAGTAATTCTTTTCCCATGGTAGTTTCATCATAGCACAAACTCTAGAACAACTGGATATCGCTAAAATTTGCAGAATCTAATACGCAGAGGTAAATAAGAGGGAACTCATGGTTTTAGACTTACTTGCTCTTCGTGTGCACAGCTTGTGACGTGTGTGATCAGGCACTGTGCATGGAAAGAGTGCCCACAAGGAAAAACATAGAAAGGAGCCAGTGGTCCAGCTGAAGAATATCCCTGGGCCATTCTGAAATCCCCGGTCATCATCAAGATTTTACGTTTACAAACCTGGTATTACATTGAAAAGGATAAGGTGTGCTGATAATTTTGGTGCTTCCAAAAGCTTGATTCATAAATATATGATAAAGGCTGTTCAATCTTAGGATGATCATACCCCGCATTCCTCGTCGCGGTCAATTACAGCATATCTTTGAGTTAGGGCACTGATATCATTTCTAATGTTATCTGCACCACGTGTGGCATCATTCATCTCCTCTTTCAATTGTTCTATTTGCTTGTTGTAATCCTCCAGAGATGAGCAAATCGCTTCCTGCATAAGGGCAATGAATAAAATAACAAGAGAGCAGAAGCAACTTGTTTGGCCCAAGACAGAGCGTTTGCGGGTCCGGAAAAGAGAAGTTGACTAACCTTGAAGTCATCAATTAAGGCAAAGTCTGGGAAGAATGGCAAAATATCTTCAATCTTTAAAAGGCCATCAGTTTCCTTGAGAAAGGCAATAGCTTTCCTTATGTTTTCCCTTTTAGCTCCCTTTTCCTGCTTGACGACATGCTTTGCAACCATCAGCCACAGCTTCTTTCTCAAGTCTTCATCATCTTCAACCTTATCAGCCTCAGCCATAGCAAGTTCTGGGTCAATCTGTAAAACAGAAACCGTTTTACACCACTACCAGGAGAAAGTGTGGATTAAAATGGTCAACCAAACTTTCTGCGACAAACTGGAATCATAAATGTGGCGAATTCAGTATCTTTCAGTAGCACTTTTGTTTCAAAATGTCATAATCTAAAGATCACGCATAGAAGATGGAAGTGAATAATACTTGATTTTTGTATATAATGGAATTATTACCTGAAGAGCAAGGGCTACAGCCTCTTCATGCATAGACATCATGCTGTATATATGGACACAGGCACGAGTTCTCTTTTCCTTAAGACACAGGCGCAACGCATATTTGGGATCGTAGAAAAATTCAGGACCGTTCTCTCGTCCTTTCCCAAATTTGCATTGAAGGAAACGGAGGAGGGCACTGTCATCTTCCTAATTGGATATTTACAAAGAAAACCATTATGTATCACTTTAGTAACTTCTTATCATAATCTTACAAGTGGAAAAGGGACAATAACCCTCAATGTTGCTTGGCGGACTACGTACAGGCTTCTAAGGTTTTAGGGACTAAATCAAAGAAAAATTATCAAAGGGAACCAACCAAACCTGCTTGGCATATAATGAAAGAAGTAAATTGTGAATCCCTGGATCCTCGTTATGCAAACGGTGGACGCAAAACTCAAGATATTTTATGACTTCATGTGTCTCGTTCCTGCATTTTGATTTGAGGAGTTATTGGTGAAATTAATAACACAGCTTGAATGGACAATTAGCTGAAAAGTGGGCCATTACTTTGCATGAGGTTCGCTTGAGTAGCGCATCATTGCAGTAATTAGTCTCCTTGGATTAAGATTTTTATTGGCCATCCATGCTTCCACGGTTTCATACGCGTCAAGCATAATAAGGTCTGGCGCAAATTTATACTGAAATGTGTAAAACATATTTTAATTTCAGGACGAAACAAAGATTTGGAGACTATTTTTTTTTTTTTAAGATCCTGTCGTTACTTTTACACACCTGAAGCTCAACTGAAACTGAAGATTTCTGGAGCACCTCCAAAGCTTTCTTTGCTTCCCCTTGCTAATGGAGAAAAACAAATCTCGGTAAATTGAAAGATCTCGTATCTATATGGATAACAATTAGGATTATAAAACTTATCACGCCCTTCACCTGAATATAATGGTGAATTACGATTTCATACTGCTCCTTCAGGTTTGCAAAATATACCAATTCTTCAACTCGACCATAACTTCAAGAAAAGAAAGTGAAAAAGAGATTAAAAAAGGAGGAAAGACGGAGTTTCATACTGCAAGCAAATTATCCTAGGAGATGTACTTAAAACAGTCTTAAAGAGAATAGCTTATTCCAGAAAATGATTACACAACATCATCATAAAGGTCCAAGTGCTCACTGGCTTAAAGATAGATTTAGATACATTGCCTGGGATACTTGTGGAAATTACCTCTCCAGAAGTTTCATTGTGGTTGCCTCATCCAATACATCCTTGCAGTCACTCATGAAAGCACGGAATTCTTGAATGACTGAGTGATACTCTGAGTTACGATTTTCTATAGCAGTGTCATCTTCCAAAAGCAGCCTATTTATCTATATCCGTATTAAAGAACCAAAAAACAGGGAAATAAGATAGATAGACTCAGAAAGAAAACAGAAAACAAAATCAACAAGAGGAACTATGACACCAGATCAAAGGAAGTATATAACATTTACTGAAAATAAAAAACCCCAAAATCTGTGTTTAAGTGAGAACAGAGAATAAGTGGTGCATAGAAGCAAAAGCTAAACCTTGTCCAGATACAGCTCAGTTGCCCATGTTGATATCATTGTAATTTGGCATTTGTCATCCTTTGAAAGATTATCAAGCTTCCGCAACAGGAATGTTCTCAAAGCTTCCTGCAATCACATCAGGAATAAAAGGCAGTGAATATTCAAGCCCACATGTGAAACACATTTTTCTCTTATGAACAGCACGCATGGAAATAGAGATGTGATGTTTTCTGATGAGTTTTCTTTATAGTATATAATTTAAAACTAGCAAAGATACAAATGTAAATGTTTACCGGTTCGTTTATACTAATAAACTTCAAAGTGACCTCCTCAAAAGATATTACATAATTGATCTGCATAGAAAACAATTAAACACGTCAAAATTAATTATATCATGTTAGAACAAAGTAAAACAAAGGAACTAGAAATTACTTTGGCATAGAATGATGCTGCTCGTAGATATTCCTTGTTGGCGAATGCAGCTTCTGCCTACAAGAGAAGGTGCCCAATTCATACATAATCAAAACCAGAAAAATTCTTTCAGCAAACTGTCTATAGGCAGGCGACAAAAAAAATAAAAAAAAAAAAAGGAATTGAAGATATGCCAGGTATGACATGAGAAACATAGTCATATTAACTTAACCAACAGTAACAGACATCAAAGATCACCTGAACTAAATAAACTTGGTCTCTCTGGAGAGAGTCACGACAGTTTGCTAAAGCTGCAGCATAAACTTTCAAGTCTAGGTAAACCTTCCACATATCTCTGCCTTCGTCAATCACAGAAACCTAGAGAAGATATCCAAAGCCCAAAATTGAGAAGAGAATGTACAAGATATCAGAGAAATTTACGCAAGTAGTTAATTAAGATCACATTATAAACGAGTACAAGCCAAACACCAAAACAGACCTGGAAGATCGAATTCTGATCATAAGCATAGAAAAGCCCAGCAGAGGCATCGCTGCAGAGTCCAATAATGCCCCTCGAAGCTGAATCTGGGGTTATATCAAATTGGAGCTCTTCAATGATTTGTTCACTTATCCGATTCACAACCTGTCCCCACATTTAAAGAATGCAGAAACCAGAAAGTAAGCACACTAATGAAACAAAACACATATGTAGCCAGATCAAACTGCAACGAGGAAAGTATCAACCCCATGTGTCCAAAACATACCTTAACTTTATTCCCAATAAGAAGCAAGAAATGAAACTCTGAGAGTGCCATTGAACTAGGATTGACTGCTTCAGTGCCATCACTCAGTTTTGAGTAGTCCAACAGCGCTTTGCTCTCCACAAAGTTCTCATCACCATTTGGATAACTACCAAACAAGTTTCAGTCAAATTACAGAATGATATAACCGAAAAATATGAAAGAGGGCAACAGATACAAAGATCCCAGCATTAAATTCAGAGGGAGGGACATTGGTACTGTCATTCTACCTGTGCTGAGCTCCAAAATTTAGGCCACCATGATAGATTCCTGTTCCTGAAAGCCATGCAAAATGCACCGCTCTTCGTTGCTTTATAAAGAAATGCAGTTCACTGAAAGACAACAAACATAATATGTTCAAAGAGCAGGGTTACGCTTTGTGATTTCTTTCATACGCAAAATGAGCCTAAGGTAATTCAAGCACTTGCCTGTTTGGTATTTCACCAGGAAGTTCCATAAAATGAACTGCGCGTTCTTTATAACTAGCAAAAACAGACTGGAAGTAAACGCTTAGTAAATCAAAATTGAATGAAATAAAAGCTAATTCACAGATTCAGGAGATCATAGATATGGAAGCAACAGGATCTAAACAGTGAGAGGTCGGATCCAAACTTTTGATGTGATATTTGAAGGGAAGAACAATCATGCTTCCCCTATGAAGCCCAACCATAGGGAATAAACGTATCACTACTCCCTAAGTTTCCAATTCAATAACATCATGGACCTTACACTTAATCTCCTAATGTTACCATATCATTTCATGATTATAAATTGATTTTATTATCATGAAATTACATGTTCCCAAATAATCGTAAGATGGAGGACAGAAGTCATCGTATAGCAGAACAGAGTTTAGCTTACTTCCAATGTTCCAATCCCGGTGAACGAATAGAGTCGAGTGGGAGTTACAGCCATCACATAGTACCTCATTCCACTGCTTATGTTGGCTGCTTCCATCTACACATTTGTTTCAATAAAAGACAGTGATTGGAAAAATAAAGCCAATGAAGGAAACATGGTTTGGTCGGAGAGACTAATTCTCATCGGGGATTAAACTTTTTAACCTAAAACGGTAGTACCTGCAAAGCCATGAAGGCCTCGGGAAGTTCTTCTAGTTCAAACAAGAACTTGATGTACTTCTCTCTCTTGTCCTTCTCATCCACAGCCATCTCAAATAGCTGCCCATCCTGAGTGCCCAGAATGATCTCCTTTGTAGAAACTGAATTCAGGGAAAGACAAAATAAAATCAAATATCCATGTGAGAAAACGAAAAGAGAAGAAGACTCACTCATATAACAGCGAAGCATAACCTTCTGTTATCTGTTGTCTGTTCCAAGCCACGGCGTTAACCAGTAAACCTTTCAAGCGGCTCAGCACACGCGGCTTAGGCCACTTGGCATGAGTATAAAAAGTTTCAGCTCCTCCAACACCAGTCACTGTAGCAATGCAGTGGCTACCACCGGGATCAACAAAAACCTTGTGAATCGATTGATCTCCAGTTCGACCAACAGAGAGATCAATATCTATTATCCAAAGAAACAAACAAATATTAGATTTGTCATTTTATTTCTTTCATAAATCGCACTTTTTATCACTGAAATAGCAAACAAAGGATGGAAATGACTATACCAATAGAATTCCCAACTCCGAAATCATGCCGGATAATCCATCCTTTACTTGTTCCCAGAACGATTACATCGTTTCCAGCAGCCATACATGTGATCATGCCACGATTCTTAGTGGCATATCTCTCCAGAAGATCAACTGAAAACACTTGCCTTCCTTGATCCATCTCTTCCGCTCTCAATTAAAAAACTTCAAAAAAGTATTATCCAGATTTTGAGCTCTTGACCATCAAATCTACATCGGAAAAAAAATTACAAAAACAAAATTCAACAGTTGATAGAGATCAATTCTGGTTCTGAAACCGCAGAATGAACACATTGGGACATAATCGAATGAAATGTTGAAAATGGAAAATATCAGAAACTTCCAATACAAACAAAAAAAACACTCTGGAATTTGCCTTTCCGTTAGGTATCACAAACTTTAATAAGAAGGTTTATGCATTGCTTACAACAATCGGAATCGTTACATCCGTCGGCGATCAGATCGGCGACCAGGAGAAGACGTCGGGCTCAGATGGATTCTGAAACTGAAGGCGAGCCGTACGATACGAAAACGGCACCGTCTTTCGAGTGGCTTCCGACGTACAGTATTTTATTCTCTCTGTCTATATCAAGGCCGACTCAGTTAAACAACTGAAACGGTAGCGTTTTGATTAGAAGGTATATATATAAAACGCAGTGTTTCACTGAGTTAACCAGAAGATGAAACCAGCCAAACCGGTTTAATGGGATAAATTGAACGAAGCGCGCAATTAAAGATCCAAGGATGAAAAGGGTTGTGGAAAGGGCTTGTATTATTTTCGGCTGTTGTGTTATTTGCGGTATGATGTGGGGACGTTTATTATTATTTGTCGACAGCTTTGGGATATCTTACTAGAATACCTAATAGCCCTTACGGCTTATGAATCCATAATGGCTATGTTCTTTCCTTTCTCTTGGACTCGTCTCATCTCCATCTGGTTTGGCGGATTACTCTAGGGGTTTTCTGAGCAATCGAGGGACTGTTGGTTCAATGTCTCTTTGAGCTCGGACGAGCAGTTCAACATTCGCTTCAAGGAAAGCACGACTTGTCACCTTTTTTTTTGGAGGAACCATGCATGTCAACGATTCCTATTTTCCAGACTGAACCATTCATCTCTTCTTACAGCGACAAAGGCGAGGTCGAGCTTTGGAACAATTTTTTGAACATTGGTAAAATCAATGTAACACCAGGATCTTGTTGTCATTGTGTCTAACCGGGATGCTTTAGATTCCGTTTCAGTAATTTCTCTGAGAAAATTGTGGTGCTTGTTATGAACCGTATCAGAAAAGTTTGTGAAACATGTAAATCGAATCTTTTTTTATTTTTCCCGAGGAAATAAATAATAACAATTCCATTCAACAAACGAAAAATCTAAACCGGAAAATCCCCAAAATCACCAAAAGAATAATAAAACTTTTCCCCCTCTAAACCCACTTTCTAACCTCTAAACACTACGCTGCACATTTTCTATGCAATCTTTACTTAAAAGGTAAAGAAAAGAAAAAAGCTTCATCATGTTCCATATCCATTTCTGATTGATTCAAGAACCTGTACAACCTCAGCCATACTCGGTCTCTTCACTGGATTCTCCGACGTGCAAAGCATTCCTAACTTCATCACCTGAATAAGCTCATTCTCTTCGAACTCTCTCAACCTTCTGTCAAAACAATCAGAAGCCGAACCAGTCTCCAACGAATCCCTCACATAATCTCTCAGGATCATGACTTGGTTTTCCGACGGAGACTCCACCGGTTTTCTACCCGTTACCAGCTCAAGAAGAACCACACCGTAGCTATACACGTCGCATTTCTCACTCGCTCTCAAGCTCTGCTGAGCTAGCTCCGGAGCAATGTACCCAACCGCGTTGTGGAACTTTTTGGTCAAACCGAAACTGTCCAGAACCGGAAGAAACTTCTCCAACCCGTAATCCGATAGCTTTGCTTCGTACCTTTCGTCTAGAAGAATGTTGGTGGACTTTACATTGAGATGAAGAATCGCCGGTTTACAGTCATCGTGAAGGAAAGAGAGCGCTTTTGCGGTTCCTAAAGCAATCTGAAACCTTCTGTGCCAATTAAAATCAGTATTCCCATGGCTTGAGCTGGTTCCAGGGTAGATTCTCAGGTGTAGATTATCGTAGAGGCTACCGTTGGGGACAAATTCAGAGAGAATCAACTGCATTGTTGAGGAGAAGTAGTAACCTTGGAAAGAAGACAGATTCGGATGTTGCAAACCTCCAAGCCTTCCGATCTCTTGCTCAAACTCTTCTTGGTTTCTGATTCTTCCTAAAGTCTCAAGCTTTTTCACTGCAATGGAAACCCCGCCTTCGAAAGATGCTCTGTAGACCGATCCAATCGATCCCACGCCGATGATGTTTTCCTTGTCAAGCAGAGCTTTTGTACCTGCTTCCCAATCTTCATACTTTGAAGGCAAGTTCTTGCTGAAAAGAACAAGCTTTCCGATTATCACACCGCTTGAGTTAATTGAAGACGCCAGAGGAGTGGTTTCGACTGTAACTATCTCTTCGTCTTTTCTTTTTCTTTTACGAGCTCTTAGGTTCAAAGCAAGCACTAGGCAGACACCGAAGAAGATCACAGCGGCGGCAATTATAACAATGATAACCGAGATGCTTAGAGCTTTAGAGTTTCTGGATTTCGCTGTGGCTCCACGCGAACTGCAGGGAGTGACAAGAGGATCACCGCAAAGGAAAGGGTTGTCTGAAAATGCAGAAGATCCGAAAGCTTGCATCATCGGAACAAGGGGGATAACACCGGAGAGATTGTTGTAGGAGACATTGAAATGCGTTAGTGAATTCAAATTTCCGAGAGAAGTCGGGATCGGCCCTGAAAGCAAGTTCTGTGAAATATCAAGAAACTGGATTCTAGAGAGGCTTCCAAGTTCAAGTGGAATACTTCCGTTGAGACGGTTTCGATGCAGATCAAGAATCTCTAGGTTTGTTAAGTTTAATAGCTTTTTAGAGATCTCTCCTCCTAAATCATTCCCTGAAACATCTCTGCAACCAACAAGCAAAACGTTTAACAGCAACGTGAGATCCAAATACACTAACAAGAATTTTGATAAACTCAGCTAAAACATGGAGGAACGGATTATGATGCAGGGGACGGTTAACAAGATATTTTCCTATTTTAGTGTTTTCCTTTTCTAATTAGGATTCTAGTAATTTTCCTATTTTATGCATTAGACTTTCTCTATAAATAGAGACCCTAGGTTGTATGTTTTGGAGACAACTTTTATTCATAATTTTCAATCAAAGTCTTGAGTTTTCAAGCTTTACCTTTCTGGTGGATTCCAGAGCTTTTTCTTCAAGTTTGTCGCTTGCAAACTTGAGTATTCAATTCCAAGACTAACGCTTGTTGTCTTGGTGCATTCCGACTGCGTCAAGTGGTATCAGAGCAGGCTTTTTCCTTCTCTTTTCTAAGCTTGAACA
>JAHZTW010000001.1:460618218-460685806 GCA_020283515.1 Alliaria petiolata | reverse complement strand
CTCATATAACAGCGAAGCATAACCTTCTGTTATCTGTTGTCTGTTCCAAGCCACGGCGTTAACCAGTAAACCTTTCAAGCGGCTCAGCACACGCGGCTTAGGCCACTTGGCATGAGTATAAAAAGTTTCAGCTCCTCCAACACCAGTCACTGTAGCAATGCAGTGGCTACCACCGGGATCAACAAAAACCTTGTGAATCGATTGATCTCCAGTTCGACCAACAGAGAGATCAATATCTATTATCCAAAGAAACAAACAAATATTAGATTTGTCATTTTATTTCTTTCATAAATCGCACTTTTTATCACTGAAATAGCAAACAAAGGATGGAAATGACTATACCAATAGAATTCCCAACTCCGAAATCATGCCGGATAATCCATCCTTTACTTGTTCCCAGAACGATTACATCGTTTCCAGCAGCCATACATGTGATCATGCCACGATTCTTAGTGGCATATCTCTCCAGAAGATCAACTGAAAACACTTGCCTTCCTTGATCCATCTCTTCCGCTCTCAATTAAAAAACTTCAAAAAAGTATTATCCAGATTTTGAGCTCTTGACCATCAAATCTACATCGGAAAAAAAATTACAAAAACAAAATTCAACAGTTGATAGAGATCAATTCTGGTTCTGAAACCGCAGAATGAACACATTGGGACATAATCGAATGAAATGTTGAAAATGGAAAATATCAGAAACTTCCAATACAAACAAAAAAAACACTCTGGAATTTGCCTTTCCGTTAGGTATCACAAACTTTAATAAGAAGGTTTATGCATTGCTTACAACAATCGGAATCGTTACATCCGTCGGCGATCAGATCGGCGACCAGGAGAAGACGTCGGGCTCAGATGGATTCTGAAACTGAAGGCGAGCCGTACGATACGAAAACGGCACCGTCTTTCGAGTGGCTTCCGACGTACAGTATTTTATTCTCTCTGTCTATATCAAGGCCGACTCAGTTAAACAACTGAAACGGTAGCGTTTTGATTAGAAGGTATATATATAAAACGCAGTGTTTCACTGAGTTAACCAGAAGATGAAACCAGCCAAACCGGTTTAATGGGATAAATTGAACGAAGCGCGCAATTAAAGATCCAAGGATGAAAAGGGTTGTGGAAAGGGCTTGTATTATTTTCGGCTGTTGTGTTATTTGCGGTATGATGTGGGGACGTTTATTATTATTTGTCGACAGCTTTGGGATATCTTACTAGAATACCTAATAGCCCTTACGGCTTATGAATCCATAATGGCTATGTTCTTTCCTTTCTCTTGGACTCGTCTCATCTCCATCTGGTTTGGCGGATTACTCTAGGGGTTTTCTGAGCAATCGAGGGACTGTTGGTTCAATGTCTCTTTGAGCTCGGACGAGCAGTTCAACATTCGCTTCAAGGAAAGCACGACTTGTCACCTTTTTTTTTGGAGGAACCATGCATGTCAACGATTCCTATTTTCCAGACTGAACCATTCATCTCTTCTTACAGCGACAAAGGCGAGGTCGAGCTTTGGAACAATTTTTTGAACATTGGTAAAATCAATGTAACACCAGGATCTTGTTGTCATTGTGTCTAACCGGGATGCTTTAGATTCCGTTTCAGTAATTTCTCTGAGAAAATTGTGGTGCTTGTTATGAACCGTATCAGAAAAGTTTGTGAAACATGTAAATCGAATCTTTTTTTATTTTTCCCGAGGAAATAAATAATAACAATTCCATTCAACAAACGAAAAATCTAAACCGGAAAATCCCCAAAATCACCAAAAGAATAATAAAACTTTTCCCCCTCTAAACCCACTTTCTAACCTCTAAACACTACGCTGCACATTTTCTATGCAATCTTTACTTAAAAGGTAAAGAAAAGAAAAAAGCTTCATCATGTTCCATATCCATTTCTGATTGATTCAAGAACCTGTACAACCTCAGCCATACTCGGTCTCTTCACTGGATTCTCCGACGTGCAAAGCATTCCTAACTTCATCACCTGAATAAGCTCATTCTCTTCGAACTCTCTCAACCTTCTGTCAAAACAATCAGAAGCCGAGCCAGTCTCCAACGAATCCCTCACATAATCTCTCAGGATCATGACTTGGTTTTCCGACGGAGACTCCACCGGTTTTCTACCCGTTACCAGCTCGAGAAGAACCACACCGTAGCTATACACGTCGCATTTCTCACTCGCTCTCAAGCTCTGCTGAGCTAGCTCCGGAGCAATGTACCCAACCGCGTTGTGGAACTTTTTGGTCAGACCGAAACTGTCCAGAACCGGAAGAAACTTCTCCAACCCGTAATCCGATAGCTTTGCTTCGTACCTTTCGTCTAGAAGAATGTTGGTGGACTTTACATTGAGATGAAGAATCGCCGGTTTACAGTCATCGTGAAGGAAAGAGAGCGCTTTTGCGGTTCCTAAAGCAATCTGAAACCTTCTGTGCCAGTTTAAATCGGTGTTCCCATGGCTTGAGCTGGTTCCAGGGTAGATTCTCAGGTGTAGGTTATCGTAGAGGCTACCGTTGGGGACAAATTCAGAGAGAATCAACTGCATTGTTGAGGAGAAGTAGTAACCTTGGAAAGAAGACAGATTCGGGTGTTGCAAACCTCCAAGCCTTCCGATCTCTTGCTCAAACTCTTCTTGGTTTCTGATTCTTCCTAAAGTCTCAAGCTTTTTCACTGCAATGGAAACCCCGCCTTCGAAAGATGCTCTGTAGACCGATCCAATCGATCCCACCCCGATTATGTTTTCCTTGTCGAGCAAAGCTTTTGTGCCCGCTTCCCAATCTTCATACTTTGAAGGCAAGTTCTTGCTGAAAAGAACAAGCTTTCCGATTATCACACCGCTTGAGTTGATTGAAGACGCCAGAGGAGTGGTTTCGACTGTAACTATCTCTTCGTCTTTTCTTCTTCTTTTACGAGCTCTTAGGTTCAAAGCAAGCACTAGGCAGACACCGAAGAGGATCACAGCGGCGGCAATTATAACAATGATAACCGAGATGCTTAGAGCTTTAGAGTTTCTGGATTTCGCTGCGGCTCCACGTGAATTGCAGGGAGTTACAAGAGGATCACCGCAAAGGAAAGGGTTGTCTGAAAATGCAGACGATCCGAATGCTTGCATCTTTGGAGCAAGAGGGATAACACCGGAGAGATTGTTGTAGGAGACATTGAAATGCGTTAGTGAATTCAAATTCCCGAGGGAAGTCGGGATTGGCCCTGAAAGCGAATTCTGCGAAATATCAAGAAACTGGATTCTGGAGAGGCTTCCAAGTTCAGGTGGAATACTTCCGTTGAGACGGTTTCGATGCAGATCAAGAATCTCTAGGTTTGTCAAGTTTAATAGCTTCTTAGAGATCTCTCCTTCTAAATTATTCCCTGAAACATCTCTGCAACCAAAAAAGCAAATCGTTTCACAGCAACGTGAGATCCAAATACACTAACAAGAATTTTGATAAACTCGGCTAAAACATCGAGGAACGGATTATAAAAAACTCACAGTTCAAGAAGTACTCTGCAGTTGGATATATCCTCTGGAATTTCACCAATGAGATTGAGATTATGCAGATTCAAAACCTGTAGAAACTCCAAGCTTCCAATATCTCTCGGTATCTCCCCATCTATAGAATTATCCCCTAATCTAATAACCGAGAGCCTCTCCATCTTCTCGATACCTCCCGGGATACTCCCATTCAGCTTGTTAGACTCCAAGTCCAAAAGCTTGAGACTTTTGCAACCCGTTACACCGGTAGGGATCATACCGGTTAGCTCATTCGACGAAGCATCCAAAAACTCCAAACTTTCGCCGCAAACAACTATCTCTCCAATCTCCCCACCAAACCGGTTCCAAGAGACATTGACATAAGCTATGTTCTTGAATCTAAGAACCTCGAAAGGCGCTAACCCGTGGAACGAATTGCTTCCCAAATCGACATGGCTCAATCCCTGACATTTCGGTATCTCCTCAGAGACATCACCAGACAACAGATTGTTTCTCACTGAGATATACTCAAGCACCGGAATGTCGCAGATCCTAGGCGGCAACACTCCGTTAAGGTTATTGTAAGAGAAATCAAATCCTTCCAGGTTGTTACAGTTCACGATTGAATCAGGGATTGATCCGGAGAAATTGTTGTGAGACAGCGAGACGAACTTGGCCTTGTAGCAGAACTTAAACAGAGAAACAGGAATCTCACCGGAGAAACCATTTTTAGACAAGTCGAGAAACCTTAAGCTAGACAATTCACCGATAAACTCCGGGATCGGACCAGAAAACGCATTGGAACTAACATTAATCGTCCACAAAGTTTGTAACTTGGAGTAATCAACAGGTAAATTACCTGTAAACCTGTTGCCGAACAAGGTCAGAACTCGAATAAACCTTAGACCGGACAATCCCGGAGATAGGGTTCCGGCGAGACTAGTGTTCCACAGAACGATTTTGTCCACGAACCCTTCTGGGTTACAAGTGACTCCATTGAAGCTATTGCAGAGGTCCCCGTCGGAGACCCAAGAGGCCAAGCTCTTGAACGGATCGTCACTGATACTGTCTTTGAATTGAAGCAGAATGTCTCGCTCACTGATTGTAGCAGAGTAACATGGAGAAATTGAAATGAAGACAAAATTTACCAAAACCAGAAAAAGATAAACCCTTTTCATATTCGGCAGAAAAAACGGATCTACCCAATTGACATTGTCGGTTCTCGGATCCGAATCCGAACCCGATATCGAACCCGGTTCGTGAATCTACTACAATCTTTCTTCCAAGGAGCTCGAATTTGGGGTTCGTCCTCGAAAATGAAGAACACCAGAATCAAGACCAAGTAGCTGCATTTACGAACTGAAACCAAATGTTCCCAAATTTGAAGAGAGATCGAAACCCAATAAAACGAAAACGGTTGATTTTTTCTTGGGATTGAGCTCAAGCTAAGAACTTTTCAACTGCTTTTGCATTTACTTTGGTCATCCTTAACGGCTAGAAAAATTTACCGACCAAAGTCAAAACTCTCGAGAAACGACAAAAGAAGAATCACAGAGTCAAGAACAACCCAGAGATCAATAAACAGAGAATAAATAACATTTGGGGGGTTTTGCAAGCTTTCGAACCAAATGCACAGGAAAAAAAAATGAAATTTGCTCAGCTCATCTTTGCATTACAGAGAAGATAGTGTATGTGTGTGTGCCTTGGCTGGAAAGTAAGCTGGTGAAGGAATTAACTTCTTTCTCTGTCTCTCTCTCTCTGGCTTCCACCAAACGAAGAAGAAGCACGTGCCTGCTTTGTTCATCGCCTATATGCGCATACATATATGTGTTACATACACACATATGTATGGAAGGAGAGTGTCTGCTTGTCTGTACTTCTACCAAAGCATTTATTCTCTCCTTCACCAACCAAAATGCCATTAAACAATAAGGAAACGAGTAAATAAAATCTCGATTTTTCAACAAGAAAAAAACAAGAAGTTATGGTCCCATCCCAATTGTTAGTTTCAAACCTATCGAATTCACTTAATATTAGATTTAAAGGATCAGAAACTATTATGAGTAAAATATTTATTTTTTTGGTCTAGTTTTAGTAACATAGAATGACTTATTTTTGTGCTTTTTTACATAAATTGAATGAGTAAATATATTTATGTAATCGACATGATTTCTAATCAATCATTCAAAGTAGTAGGTTTTAATTTCATCAGTGATATGCTTGGGTTTATGCCTTAAAGATCCGTAAGTTGAGGTCTAAATCAAACTTTTTGGAAACTTATGGGTTTAAAAAGGGAAGAGAATTAGAGACAGAGACAGTTCAGTGAACAAAAGTAAACGTCTTTCTGTCATTTGTTTGTTTCTGTGGCTTCGTTTCTCTCTGTTTTACTGAGATCTAATCATTTTGTTCTTTTTTCCGCAGTTGCTAAATATTTTTAATCATGAGGCATAGAGGAGAGGACACACACAATCCCCAAGATGAGACATTATAAAAAAAAAATAAGAATTTGATGATCTAATAGATATACATTAGAATTCAAAATTCAGTTGATATATACAAGAACATAAAAAAAGCAAAGATATTCATTTTCAAATGAATATAAATAAAACAAAACAAAATATTTATGTAATATGATCAGTTCCAAGATCGTGTTAGATGGTGATACGCTGTGGTAACGATGGTTCTTTAAGTGTTTAGTGATGAAAAGAGTTCTTTAGTAGTGGATTTTATGATGTCTCTACTTCCTCTGATTGCATGGCGCTTAGCTTCTTCTTCGCATAGATTGTGCAGACTATAGTCGCGCTCGCAGTTGCACAGAAGCCAAGGACATTCACTACTATCTCCACAACCGAAAGACTATGTCTCTCGTCTGATGCAACTGCTAGTGTTCTTAGCATTATTCCCCTGCAAAATATACCAAGAAACTCAACAGTCTGAGATTCTGCAGAACATGCCTTAGCATAGAGACAGAGATAGAGAGAGAGAGAGAGAGAGGCATATACGTGTAGATCGAGACAAAGATCTCAGGTACCATTCCAACAAGAGAGCCTAAGATGTAAGGACCGTAGTGAACTCCAGTCGCTAATGCGCAGTAGTTGTAAATCATGTAAGGGAATGGAGAGACACGGATTAGCGTGACTGCTTGAAACTGATGAAACCAGGTTCCTTCCCCGGCGGCTCTAAGTATGGCTGCTTTTTTCGGGTACTTCTTCAACCATTCCTGCAGAAAAGGCCAAACTGATCATCTAAAAGGTACAAGCTTGATAAGTATGCAAACCAAAGAGCGCATAAGATCTAACTATTCTGGGATGCCGCTTACTTGCATCTTGTGGAGGAAGAGATGTCCGATTAAGAAAGGAAGAGTAACACCGATCGATGCTGCTGATAAAATCAATAAAAACCCGTTTCCATAGCCAAATGTAAGACCGGCCATCCACATGGAAGGAGAAGAAGGAAGAAGAATGCTTGGGAATAATGCCACTGAGGCAAAGAGGAGAAGACCGAGCACCGGGATGCTGAATGTGCTTCTTACCCAATTTATAAATGGAATCAGTTCCTGAAACATGATCCGTCATACACAGCAACGTAAATGAGGATAAACTTCACTTTCCAATATTAGCCTATCACTGTCCTCAAAAATTGCATGATTGACAATCATCAAGCAAAAAAATACCAGTTCAATGGATAACCATCTAAACACATACAAAATGCTGCAAATGCATATACATGTGACGCAAATTTATGTGAAAATCAAACATGTTCGATGGATATAACCAGGCTATACAGGGTTATCTTTCAAGCCTATAAACCTTACAGGACTAATGAATGATAGAGAAAAAGGCAAATCACAGACGATTCCTATTTTCCAGACTTGAGCGAAATCTTCAACCTATTGTGGCTGAGCTCATGAATCATCTGATGTTGATACGCTCTATAACGCCAATTTGGTTTTGAATGCTTAAACCTAAAATTTGCTCGATCTAAATACACAAGAACCCTAATTTTCAGCAAACGAAACCCAGAAAACAATGAGCTCATTAATCAGACGCATCAGAGAACCAGAATCGTTACGAGTACCCAAATTCCATCAAATGTAACCAAAAATCATCATCAGATCCTCGACGAAAAACAAAAACTAACCTTTTCGATCAAAAATGGACCAATCCATTTAATAATTACAAAGGCCAATACACCCAAACAAGCGACCAGGGAGATCAACTTCACCCAGAACCAGACAGACGTCGCCGACCCTATGGAACATCCCGATGATTCCGCCGGAGATCCTTCTTCTTCTTCTTCTTCCGATCCTCTTAATTTCACATAATCTCCATTTTCGGAATCCCCGATTCTCAATTTCAGCTCAGGCACCGTCTTATCGACGCCATCGCTGTACGTCATAGATCGAGCGAAGAAGATGAACAAAATTATTTTCAAAAAACAAAACAAAAAAAACCTCCCAACCCTCAAAAAATCTCAAAAGTTTCCGTCAGATTCGTTTTGCACCTCTGCTTTTTCCTTCGGTTTCCCGAGAAAACTTAAAGAGTAACGAGAGAATGAGACCGTTAGATCAAATTGAGATTGGGGAGAGCGAATGGGTTTAGAAGAAAGAATCTAAATTATTCGCTCATCTTTTTATTCCAGGCTTTAAAAAATAATATCCCAATAATTAGTGGTTTGCTTCGAATTATCATAAACCGGCGTCGTAGTCCGACACGTGGAGACGTGTGATTTGTTACTGGCTGTTTAGCGCCGATATTTAGGCAAGTTGCTGAGTCACTCGCTTTTTATTCGCTTTGTCGTCACGATAAGACCATGTTTATGTGTTTTTTCTTTCTTTCTTTTGACATATCGATATCCGATCAAACCAGCGGCACAGCCCGGCACAAATCGTATTTATATTTTTAGGGTTTTAGGTTACAACATAAAAGATGAAAAGCAGCAACGTAAACATTTAATTACTTTAAAAAAGAATAAAACGGAAATTAGTTGCTTAAAAGCAATACGTATACAGAATGAGAGAAACAAGACAATGAAAAGCAATCGAAATTGATACTCAATAGTACCAAATAATATTCAAAAGGAATAAATCCTTTCCTTCTTATAATTAATAGGTATATAGACAGCTGCGTTTCGAAGTTTTAAAATACTATTATATGAATTACAAACGAAGAGCATAAGAACCTTTTTTTTTTTTTTTTTTGACATCGCATAAGAACCTTTTTTGACAGCCGTTTTTATAACATACCTCGATTCAAATGTGAAAATTGACGAATATGCTACAAATGTATCTCCTGCTTCGCTTATTTATTTACGTACGCGCATTGTCGTCGCAATTCAATCAAAATCAAAAAGAGCGATTGTCTAAACGCGTCGAGGTACACGCGCCACTTTCCTTCTTTTTTTATCCGTTACGTCACTGTCAACCAGCCAGCGAAGCTGTCCCCACAAACCGAACTCGGTTCACACAAACCGATTATCTACTAAAACTAAACCAACTTTATCGTAATCCGCAAAGTCACAAAAAAGGCTACAACCCCACCCATTATTTCAACTTTATCTTACACAAAAAAAGTTCCAAATCACTCTCTGCCGTCCGATTATAAAGAATGATGACGTGATTACCCTCCATCGTTCCATCGAACGACTATTGTCAGAAGATGCATAAATTTTCGCCTGAGCCTTGCCGCATAGGAATAAATCATTCTCCCACAAGACAAGCGTAAAGTACCAAAAAGTTTCTTTGGTTAGGTTTGGTTTCTGTTCTGTACTTGTGTCAAATCTCTCTCTGGCGAAACCAAAGACGTTTCGGTTTCGGTCTCCGATCAAATCACCAACTTCTGTCGGAAATTTTTAGTGATATATACCGGGAGAGATTATCTATACGAGAATAGTCGTCGGGAAACGAAAGCGGGAATATCGAGAATTTTTCTCCGGCGGATTTGTTTTTGGTCGGAATTAGGTAATATCTCATTGGTTTCGTTCTGTTCGAAGTTTTTAGTTGCGATCAGATTTGTGTTCTTCTCGTTCTTCATATGATCCCTTAATCTATCTAGAACCGTTCGATTTAAGTTTTGACGGTGGAGATTAAAGAACTCGGAGATAAAAGGCTTGTATAATTTGCATCTCTTCTTTTGTGCCGCGAGGGGTAAAATAGTGGTACTGACAAATGACGCATTTGGTCTTCGACTTAACGAAGAGACTCATGGGTAGTTTCGTCATAATTGAGATAATTATTTATTTTAATTTAGTTATTATTTAAATGTGAGATAATTATTTAGCACTCGCGTGAGTAACAAGCCAGAATCTCTCCTACCATTTCTAATTGTATAGAATATGTAAATTTTCCTATATTTCCTCGACGATTCTATCGAAGAGAAACATATATATAAACCCTAGCCGTAATTGAAAAAAACATCGTTTGTTCATCTTGCATCTGTTCTTCTTCGATTCACGGTTTGTGTGTGTTTTATTTTGCAGTAGAGTTGGATTTTAGAATTGGGAGATTTTCGATTATGGGTTCAGAGCAAAACGACAGCACTAGCTTCTCTCCCTCAGAGCCGAAGCTCTGCGTCAATGGCTGTGGCTTCTTCGGGACTCCATCGAACATGAACCTCTGCTCCAAGTGCTACCGAGACATCCGAGCCACGGAGGAGCAAGCCGCCTCGGCTATAGCCGCCGTCGAGAAATCGCTAAACCCTAATAAACCCCAAATCCAACCACAACAGAGCCGAGAAATCGCTCCAGGCGTCGAATCCGAGTCATCCTCATCAACGAGCGGCGGCGATTCGTCAGCAGCTTCCGTAGATCCGCCTAAAACGACGGGGACAACGAGATGCTTGAGCTGTAACAAGAAAGTGGGCGTGACAGGGTTCAAGTGCAGGTGTGGGAGCACTTTCTGTGGAGCTCAAAGGTATCCAGAGAGTCATGACTGCGAATTCGATTTCAAAGGAGCGGCGAGAGACGCCATTGCTAAGGCGAATCCCGTGGTGAAGGCTGATAAAGTGGAGAGGATATGAATTGGTAAAATTCGGTCTTCTCTTTTGAAGTCTCGTGGTGTTGGTGTTTGGCTCTTTTCTGCTCTTGGTTATGGTTTGATTTGCTTTAGGGTTTCTTAGGAAAATTTAGGTTTCCGCTATGTAATTTTCATCATTTGAACAGTGGATTTATGTTCTGTAATAAAAAAATATTGGTCATATCCGACAGTTGTGTTCTTTATATTGGTCAACTTAGGTCTTTTTTACATGGCAAAAGTTGAATCATATGAAGTTATAGAATTCTTCCTTGTTTATTAATAGGGAACTGATGAACAGGTTGGGGTTTGTATGTAGCTAGCTTTGTAGATCTGAAACTGAAGATGTCGTTGAAGAGTTTATCTGTTTCGAACCATGGAAGGTATGGGGATGTCTTTGATGTAGGTGTTAATTAGTGTCCCGGTTTGAAAGAAGCATTTGATTTTGCTTGCTTCTTGTTAGCTGAAGAATGTGGTGTCCTTGTTGGGGTTTGTATATAGCTTATGGTAGATAAAATGAAGCTGTCCTGAATAGTTTATATGAATCGAACCATGGAAGCTTCTGAGATGTCTTGATCTTTAGGTGACAGCAGTGTCCAGTGATGGATTGAAATCATTGATGTAGCCTCCTGGCACTATGCTTGATAGACTTTGCTATTGCAGGGATAATAGCTTGATAATCTTCTGAAACTGTAAAGGCTTGAGGTGTGATGCACGGGTCGGCTTTTGGCCAGGATCAAGTTGTTTGAACTAGTAGGGATAGTCGGGTTTGTTGTCGATGAGTTGGCATCAAAGTCTGGTCTGTGAATCCACTTTCCCTTGGAATGATGCTCGTAAGATTACTTCCCTTGGCGTGTACGATCCTTATCTCTTTTTGGGTACGTTGAGAAGTTCTAAATTCAATCCTTAAGCTAACAGAGAATGTTTTGGTTCGTCAGTTTGGCGGTTTATGGCGTTAGCAGTTGCACAGTATTTGAGTTTGTTGTTGCGTTTTTTGTGAACACACAAAGCTATTTTGGTTGTTTAGATTCCTTGAAGAGGTTGAGCTTGATTGGTAACCCATCTTAGCAAGATGCCATGCAAGATGGTTAAGAGGAAGCTATTAGAAAAAAAGATGTTTAAAGATTAAAGCGTTTTGGTTGAAACGGACGGTATGGCGAGGCCTAAAACTATTGTTGAATGATGGTTATATTGAGAACAACTGAACAAGCGATTGAATTTGTAAAACTGGTCAAAATAGAAACTGTAAGGGTTTATTTAAAGCGTTTTGGTTGAAACTGTAAGGGTTTATTTATAATCGTTTGTTTCGACCACCCATATTTGTACCGTTTATTTCAATTTGTTTGTTCCATCAGTCCATTCGATAGATCATAGATAAAACAATTCAACTTCCAACCTCTTCAATTGCAACTAACCAAATTCTTTGTGTTTGGAAATATTGGAATAGTTAATAACGGTTGTTCGTTCGGATGTGTAAGCCATCAACAAGTATCCGAACTTAATCTTTGAATTCCATATAAACTAGTATAGCAAATTGCATGTTTTTTTAGAGTTTAAAGATTATTGGATCCTACTTTTAAAATACCATGTCACTGTTCGCAATCAAGTGCTATATATACATCCGACCTATTTTTACAGAAACCTCCATCAAAATTTCTATAATATGTCTTTGCAGACAGCTGATTTTTTATCCGAAATTTGACTGATCAAAACTGGATTTGTGACTGATATCAGAAGTTTAGCTAGATTGCTTAGCCTACGAGTTGAGATGGACTATGAAAAGATATAACTTATGTCTTTGCCCTTCGGTATGGTAAACTGTTCCTTTCACCATCACTTCTTGATGTTTACGTTAGAATTCAATTCATTGGTCCATTTTTCCGAATCTGATCAAACAATTTACAAAAAGCAAAGAGAGGAAAGTAACGCACTATAGGTTTATGTATAAAACCTAACAACAAAAAAAACATGTAGACTTTTATTTTTCAACTTTGAAGCATGTTTTGTACTTCTTTACTATATGCTTTATATTTTTTTTTCTAATATGAAAAAAATAGTGGGAAAATGAAGAGCTTATTGTGACATTGCACCTTTCTTTGGGAAACCACTTTCAGCCCATGATGCAATATCATATGGTCTGACATTGCATCAGTTGTATAACCTTTTGCAATTTATGATTCTACCCCAAAAATTATTTAATTTCTATATATGGAGTTGATATTTGATTGGGATATTTTCTGTTTGCGGTTTGCATTAGTATTACATGTCTAGTACTAATATATCATTGTCCAATATGGTCCAATAATAATAATAAAAATTCTTAAATCAGAAGGAGAAAATACAAAAGTGACTTTAAATTTTAGGGAAAGAAAACTCTTTTTTTGTTGCTTGAAGAAAACTAACCTCAGTAAGTCTCGTTGAGCAAGGTCCCCTACATAAGTACATATACAGTCTGAGTGCTTTGAATAATTTCCCTCTTTATACATCAATGCCGCAGTATATAAAGTACCGAAATGACATTTAAAAACTTCATTTGACATTTGATAAAACCATAGGGTTTTTTATAGGACTGTCTAGATTCCCAACCAGACGATCATAACTCAGCCGATAAACACCTCTATAAATCATCGTAAAACTTCTCTACATATATGCTACAAATTCGAACAACCAGATTCCGATTCCGATTCCGATTTGAACAAAAAAATAGTGAATAAGAATAGAAAAAAGTTTATCACTCATCACCAAAAAGACTTAAACCTTGAAATACCAGATTCCGATTTTTTATAGGATTGTCTAGATTCCCAACCAGACGATCATAACTCAGCCGATAAACACCTCTATAAATCATCGTAAAACTTCTCTACATATATGCTACAAATTCGAACAACCAGATTCCGATTCCGATTCCGATTTGAACAAAAAAATAGTGAATAAGAATAGAAAAAAGTTTATCACTCATCACCAAAAAGACTTAAACCTTGAAATACCAGATTCCGATTTTTTATAGGATTGTCTAGATTCCCAACCAGACGATCATAACTCAACCTGATAAACACCTATGTGTTAGGTTAAAGAAATTGATTAGGACTAATGTCGTTGCTCAATCCAATTATGAGTTTTTTTTATTCATTGCACTTTTTATTGGCTCCTCCAAAATTTTGAATGGAAAACTTTTTTCCTTGGGGCGATTTGACAAATATACTTTTCTATGGGGACCCTTGAATCCCTTTATTGTTGATATTGCCTTTTTTTTTTCCTTTTTTTTCCTTTTTTCCAGTCCAAAAACCTTTTGTTCCTTTGATCTTCCTCTAGTTATGCTTTAAAGGGAATTCAAATTTAATATTTTAATACACTCATTCAAATTAGTCCATCTTCATCAAACGAATTGGTCCAACAACTCCTACTACCAAAGTACCAATACCAATAAATAATGTATAATATATTTTGAATCCATTACATTACTACATCTCTGATCTCTCTGTAGTCTTGTATAAATGTGATTTGACAAAAAGTAAATTCGTAACGATGTATACGAAGTCGACAACTATAAAATGGTGGTCACATCTCTCGTGAAGGGTGTTGGAATTATAGAAATAGTCTTTTATGATTCACGCGGAACATCAACGAACGTATATCTCTAGTTACATTCACCGGGTAAATTACGGGACCAGTGAAAGGGCATTTATGTCAAACCATTAAGTATTTTTATTGTTCTGGGACCCCCTGATGGTTTTGTTTTAACTGTGTCACGCCGCACACGATTCCCTCCACTTCACACTACCACAGCAAACCTCTCTCTCTCTCTCTTCCCTCTGTAATTTTTTTGCAATTTTCCCGAGAAATTAAACTCCGAGAAAGAAAAAAAAAAAAGGAATTTTCTCGGGAACCAAATTGAGGGGGAAAACGGGAGAAGAAGCTTCTCTATTGTTTTTTCATAGACTCCGAGGGAATTTGTTTGGTCGTGTTTTGTTTTTATGCGTTTGGAGAGGAAATGTCGACGAGCACAGGAACCGGAGCAGCGAATTACAGAAATGGGACTCATAGAAGCTCTCTCAGGACTCAATCCTCTGGTTCTACTTCCGGTGGACAGAAATCTTCCGTCAAATCGAAGACGGTACTTAGGAAGAGCAGCCCCGCCGCACTCGGTGGCGGCTCTGCGTCCGGTTCCAAGGCTGGAAACAGTGGCGACGCCGGTGGTAAAATTTCCTCTGTTCATATTTTTTTTACCTAGAAATCTCACTGTTTCCGTTATTTTCCCCAATTGTCGTATTGGATAAGCTAGATTCGTAATCAGAATGCCTCTGGAGTATTATGAATTGCTGTTGTTGTTGCTATTAATGGCGATTTTGTGTTGCATGGTGGTTTAGTTCCTGGGAGGGTTCGAGTAGCTGTTAGATTAAGGCCACGCCATGGCGAGGAACTGATCGCTGATGCAGATTTTGCTGATTGTGTTGAGTTACAGCCTGAGGTACTGTGATTTATATTATATATACTAAGCCTGTTTTTTGAAATGTGGAGAGCTAAATCAGTTTTGCGTTTGATTCGTTAGGTGAAGAGGTTGAAACTAAGGAAAAACAATTGGGACACCGATACGTTTGAGTTCGATGAAGTGCTCACAGAGTATGCTTCGCAGAAGCGAGTCTATGAAGTCGTGGCAAAACCTGTTGTGGAGGTAATATAGAGAAATTTCATTCTCCTCTTGTTTATCGTCAATATCCAGAGTCTGACTGTTGTTGAATCATTAAGATCCCTTAGCCTCTTTCTTTTTATATATTTTGTGTAGGGTGTTTTGGATGGTTACAATGGGACGATAATGGCGTATGGTCAGACCGGTACTGGTAAGACATATACACTTGGGCAGCTCGGGGAAGAAGACGTGGCTGATCGTGGAATAATGGTCCGTGCTATGGAAGATATTTTAGCCGAAGTGTCGTTGGATACAGATTCTATATCTGTCTCCTATTTTCAGGTGGTTATATTTCTCAATTCTGGTTTTCTTTTAGCTCTTCTTTAAGTTTCATATGGCTATTTAGTCATATGGGTTCTCGGGAAGTTTGCTTAATGTATCTGTTTGCTGGATACAAATGCAGCTTTATATGGAGACTGTACAAGACCTTCTTGATCCGGCTAATGATAACATTGCCATAGTTGAAGACCCGAAGAGTGGAGATGTTTCTCTTCCAGGTGCCACCTTGGTCGAAATTAGGGATCAACATAGCTTCCTTGAACTGCTGCAACTCGGAGAAGCTCACCGGTTTGCTGCAAACACCAAACTGAACACCGAGTCATCCCGTAGTCATGCTATCTTAATGGTGAGAAATATCTTAGACCCTGATTTTGCTAGGAGAGTTTTTAGCGAAAAAAAACTTGCATATTCATTGTCAACTAAATTGCAGGTAAATGTCAGGCGATCTTTGAAAACAAGAGATGGTTTGTCAAGTGAAAGTAATGGAAACTCCCACATGACTAAATCTCTCAAGCCTCCTGTTGTCCGGAAAGGAAAATTAGTTGTGGTGGATCTTGCTGGGTCAGAACGCATCAATAAATCAGGTTGATATATTATCAGTAAATGGGCTTGAGTACCAGTTTTTTCATAGTCCTCATCTACACACTTTCTTGTATCTGAACTCGTGTTGTTTATATATATTGTACCAGGAAGTGAGGGACATACACTAGAGGAAGCCAAATCTATCAATCTCTCTCTGAGCGCACTGGGGAAATGCATCAATGCACTTGCTGAAAATAGTTCTCATGTTCCATTCCGTGATTCAAAGCTAACTAGATTGCTTAGAGATTCATTTGGAGGCAAGTTAGTCTCTGCTTTTTGTGCGCATTTGTATCTCCAAGTATCTCTTAGTATCGGATGAGAAATACTCACCTGTCATGGTTTTCAATCGGTGATCCTTTCCATTTTTTCTATGTTGACTTGGTTGACATGTGGCCTATGATCTCAACAGGCACTGCAAGGACCTCCTTAGTTATTACAATTGGTCCATCGCCACGACATCGAGGGGAGACAACAAGCACTATAATGTTTGGGCAGAGGGTATGGCCAATAGCTTTGGACTTCTTTTTTTTTGGCTTGCTAGTTCGAATTCTTGATTTGTTTATTCTGATGGCTACGTTTAAATTTTGGGTTAATTTATAGGCTATGAAAGTGGAAAATATGGTGAAGTTAAAGGAAGAATTTGATTACAAAAGCTTGTCTAAGAGGCTTGAGTTACAACTAGACAATCTAATCGAGGAAAATGAAAGGCAGCAGAAAGCATTCGTTGATGAAATCGAGAGAATAACCGTAGAGGCACATAACCAAATTTCTGAGGCTGAAAAGAGATATGCCAATGCACTAGAGGTGAGTTATCTTTATAACGTGATGGAAAGAAACCTTGCTATTGAGATGTTCCTTTGGGGTATGGATTCAGTCATCATATCTATGTGTAGGAGGAAAAGCTAAGATATCAGAACGATTACATGGAATCAATAAAGAAGCTCGAGGAGAACTGGTCAAAGAATCAGAAGAAGCTGGCTGCTGAAAGACTTGCACTTGGAGAGAACAATGGCGTGGACATCACATCAAATGGAAATGTAACGTCTCTAGTCATGCATGATATTTGTTAACCTTGCAGATATAATCTCGCTGAACCTGATTTTACATTTTTTTTCTTCTTACAGAGATCAATAGCTCCAGCCTCAGAGGAAGTCTCTGAACTGAAAAAGTTGCTTCAGAAAGAAGCTCAGTTGAAGATGGCGGCTGAAGAGGAAGTGAAAAAGCTGAAACTTCAACTCGCTGAATTTAAAAAAGTGGAAGTATATCCCGGAAACCTTACTTTATTTTTGTTTTCTCGTTCTTTTTTTGGTTTGTTTGTGGATTATTCATTCCCAACTAAAGCTATAATTCCTTAATTGCTTAGGTATCAGGAAATTCTGAGATCATGAGACTTCACAAGATGTTGGAAAACGAGACTCAGCAAAAAGAAAAGCTAGAAGGCGAATTAGCGACACTGCACACTCAACTACTGCAATTAAGTTTTACTGCTGACGAGGTAAAGATTATAGGAATATCCCACACTACAAAAAAACATTTACTTTATGTATCAAATTGTTCTCTTTTTACTCAAGCTTTCAAATAGCTGGACCTGGGATGAAATTATCTGAGGGTGTCATGTTTTAACCATTCTCTATATATTATTGGTAGACACGACAAAACCTTGAGAAACATGGTTCAGAGAAAACTTCTGGTGCTCTAGATTCTTTTATGTCTCAATTAAGACTTCCTCAGATCCAAGATCCTGGAAATGCTGAGAGACCTCCTGTAGCTAGACTATTTGAACAAGGTAATTCCCACCATTGGTTGTTTGTTATTGGTTCATAATAATATATATATATATATAATGCCTTATATACCGGTTTTCCTTTTGAAGTGGGTTTGCAAAAGATCTTGTCTCTGCTTGAAGCTGAAGATGCTGATGTGCGGATTCACGCTGTCAAAGTGGTAGCAAATCTGGCTGCCGAAGGTTTGTTTCTCCGATCTTCATCTTTTAACTTTTTCTAATGCCTACCATAGTCATTACCATATCGGGGACTCATTGTATCTACAAATTGTTAATTGTATGTAACATCAGAGGCAAATCAGCAGCAAATTGTGGAAGCTGGTGGTCTCACGTCCTTGTTGATGCTTCTGAGAACTACAGAAGATGAGACTATACACAGAGTTGCTGCTGGTGCAATCGCCAACCTCGCAATGAACGGTAAGAAAATGTAGTTCTCATTGGGTTCATTTATTTAGTTTACTACTGTATTTCATATTTTTTGTATTTTGTTGATTTAACCAATTTATGTAAATTCTTATTCTCAGAAACCAACCAAGAATTGATCATGGATCAAGGAGGTATCGGGTTGTTGTCATCAACAGCAGCTAATGCTCAAGATCCTCAGACCCTCAGGATGGTCGCTGGAGCAATTGCAAATCTATGTGGAAATGGTACGTTCGATTCATTACTCCTTTTCCCCTTCATAATGAAAAAGAATCCACGATTATTAAATCCTGAAACACGTTTTAATTCTCTGCATGCTACAGATAAATTGCAGACAAAACTAAGATCAGAAGGCGGGATTGCAGCTTTGCTGGGAATGGTCAGATGTGGACATCCTGATGTTCTTGCACAAGTTGCTCGCGGAATTGCAAACTTTGCCAAATGCGAGTCAAGAGCATCAACCCAAGGTAAAAAATCTTATGAATTAACCAAAATGTTCTATAACTTTCTCATTGTTTGATCTTAAGACTTATTCGACTAAATGCACCGTTTAACAGGAACAAAAAGAGGGAAATCACTCTTAATAGAAGACGGCGCACTCTCTTGGATAGTACGAAACGCCAAAACCGAAACTTCAGCCATCAAGCGGCATATTGAACTAGCTCTCTGTCATTTAGCGCAACAGGGTAAGTGTTTTCATATGTACATACACGTTCAACACAATGATTTGCATCGATTAAAAAATTGCGGGATCATGGCACTGTAACACGATCTTGAGGTTTTGCAGAAGGGAATGCGAAAGAGATGGTGAAGGAAGGAGCAATATGGGAGCTGGTGAGGATCTCAAGAGACTGTTCGAGAGAAGACATAAGAAGCCTTGCTCATAGGACTCTCACTGCAAGTCCCACTTTCCTCACTGAACTCAGACGTCTCCGTGTTGATATCCGGTAAGCCGGTTTAACGTCTAACTTGACCGAACCGAATTCCGGGATAAAGAAGGAGAATACAGTACAATCTATCGGAGTTCAAAATTTAAAGAAATGAAGATTTGTCTGATTTTGATTTTACCTCGGTTTAGGGTGGATTGTTGGTTTTCTTTGTGGCTTTGGTTTTTTTTTTGGGCTGAATGTGTATATTATGTTGGTGGGTTTTGTTTGTGTACATAGACGTAGTAGTCAAAATTAAAATAAATTATGTTCGGAAAATTTTATTATTTCATATCACACATTATAATTTTTCATTGCATTGAACTATCAACATAATTGTTTGATGTAAATTTAATTTTTTCTAGGAAAAAGTTATATTTTTTTCTGAAGTTGTATTGTATAATAATAGTCTTTCACGCTGCCTTTTTTTGTTTTTTTTTTCTTGAGTTTATTTACTTGGCTTTTGAGAAATCCCGAGGGTTAAATATGATCCAAGCGGTAACCGAACGCGTATTGCGATTGCTGTGTTGTGGTACGTTTATACATTGACTCAACAGTCAACTCACAACGACCTCTGAGAGTTCGTGAATACCCACACGATCCACAACATACATGTCAGTTACTTGTGTGCATCAACGAACTTTTCGTTAAAAAGGGAAGTTTCAAATTATTCTTAACAAAGTCGCACAAATGGAGATGACTTTTGACACAGTTAGATGTGTTAGTCGTGCTCCTCTCTATGCAACCTGAAATTCTTATTTATGTGTGTTTAGCTGTATATTAAGAAGAGGAATATCTAAGAATGATTCTCTGAACGCAATTCGCTACAACGACATATAACATATGACGCCTTAAATGGGTTTTCCTCCCGAAGTGAAAGATGTTGTCTATGTTTGATTCTGAAGATGTTAAAAGTGCAGATTCATGCTATCAAAGTGGTTGCAAATCTGTCTTTGAATTTCTCAAATCTTATATTTTTCATATAAAATTGATATCATATACACAACCTCCCAGCTGGCTCGAACAAGTCTAACCAAAAAAAAATCGAGAATACTTTGTTCAACCATTTTTTCCAAACAGCATAATACCTTTGGAATTATCAATCAAAGTGTTTTATAATTGAGAGAACTGCATACCAAATTATCAATCAAAGTTTATAATTGAGTTGTACAATATATTCTCGATTTAGTTCCCGAAGGCTGGTTTAGTTTATACCAACTTGTAATATTCGATCTTTGTTGTTAGAGAATAGTAATAATTAAATATAGAATAAGGAGTTATTATTAAATTCAAACTCTCAAGCGGCGTGAGAGAGAAATGGTGTGTACCACTCCTAACTACTTGTGTGTGCTTCTAGCCTTCCACTTCGTCACTACTCAACAGATCACACATAACATATATCATGCTGTAATTGTGATAATTTTATTTATTGTTCTTCGCTTTTTTGGCATATACAATGCATTCTTTCTAAGCAAAAGTCAAATCATTTCATCTCTGTATTTTAAGCATCTTTATTAAACAAAAGTCAAACCATCTCTTTCTTATTGAACATTCAAATAAATATGGCCCAAGTAATTAGGTTTAATCTTTAAAAAAAAAAGTAATTAGGTTTAATCTTCGTTACTCCTCAAACATTGACGGGGATCACATTCAGCTCAACAATTCACTTGCAATGTTGAGAATATTTTCATGTTTAGCTATCGTGTTCTGTTCCGTTGATTTTATCGAATTGAGTTTTATACATTCACTTAATCACTTGGATGAGTCTAAACGCCTTTTTTTGGATTAAAAAGCGTTTGAGTATATTAGAGACACATGTATTATTCATCAACGGACAAAATCCAATAATAGTCAAACTTTGAGAGTGTATGTAGTTTTCAATATTAATTTGGACGGCCGAGATCTTAATTAATTAACGAAGATCCGCAGATCCGAGAAGTTCTCCTAAAATTATGGAGATTTGTCGACACTTTGTAAATTGTAATACAGGAAGAGCCGACATAACCTTAATCTTATCTTTTGCAAATATCTCATTTATAAAAATATCAATCGGCGATATAGTGGCCTAAGCAATAACAAACTCCAATTCCATAACTATCATTCTATCGAAGTGAAAAAAACTATAGGGATGAATCATAGGGTATAAAATATCTGCGACTATAATAATACGAAAATACATGTTTTTGTCACGTCCGAGGAACAACATGCCCCTTGAGAGTTATGGTGTGATCTTTGTAAAAGTTTAATACTATAATCTGATCTTCCCGACTATCTCTAACAATTATTTAATAATCTCTTAAAATATGCTTAGCACATATACTATTAATGCATACAGAGAGGTCGTGCGAATATCTTTCCCGATATTGGAATTTGAACCTATTTATGATCAACAGAAAAAAACAATTGCAAATTGATGATGAGATTGAACAATTTTAATCCGAATAGCTTAACTTATGGACATGAAAAAGCTGTCATGTTAGAAAATAATAATATTATTGGAGCTGCAAGTTGACAAACAAACTCACCAAGCCACCATATATATCCTTAAATTTAATGACATCATCCAATAAAATTTTAATCCAAAGCACACAAACATAAAATAAAACAAATGGTTTAGAATGCTTTGATCAAAGAGGGAAAACATATTCGAATTTGGCGCCAAGTCACTAACAGTCAAAAAAGCAAACCACCGAACTTTTGTCTCGACAAAGTCACTCTTTATTTCCTTTTTTCTGGTTTTCATTGTCAATTACAAAATTGCCCTACAGAGATTAGGTTAGGTTGCATGTATTTAGTTATTTATAATCAAAGTTAATATCCTTACTATAAAAAGGAATTTTCATTACTTCGGATCAAATCAATTACTTTCCGTCTTTTATCTAAACAGAAAAGAGATGTTAACATAATTGAAGAGATACATGAAAAAAAAAAAATCTTTAATAGTACAAATTTCCTACGTTTAAAAATGTTTATATGGAGAAAATTAGAAAGATGTTCCAATGGTTAAAAAAATATACAAAATTTAGAAATTTGTAAAGAAGAAAATGGGAAATAGTCCTACGAAAACGAGAATGTATGAGCTGTATTGCCACGTCGGCGTATTCCTCCACGGGATATTTCTGTCCATTCAACGTTTGGTTCCTACGAGTTGCTCAAAGGCTGTTTTTTTTCTTTTCTTGTGGGTTGTGTTTTTTTTCCTTTATATATATTTTTATTTGTTTTCGAATTATTATTATTCCTAAAGAAAGTCACATAAAAAGATTATCATAAAACAATAATTTCTCAGAGAATTAACGGTACCGACCGACCCGACCCAAATTCTCGTGGACCCTCTTCATTTGGTTGATTCTGTTGCCAAATCCATCATCCGTATTACGTCCTGATGACGTGGCTCCCACCGGCTACCGATTACCGGCCGTCCCCATTTCCGGCGGAGAATCGTACACATTTTTTCCCGCCAAAAACCGACGTGGAAAGAGATAACAAAGACAAAAAAAAAATGACAAAATTCTAAAAGAGCCGAAAATATTCTCGAGATAGTATAATTTCTTTTGGACGCACAGAAAAGCTCATAAATCTGTTTATTTTTGTAGTTGTTCTCAGCCAATATATTTTGATTTTTGACACATTTTTTAACTCCTCTAAGCTAGAATAAACAGTAATCGGCTGTTGAGTTATACTCCCTCTGTTTTCATTTAATTGTCGTTCTAAAAAAACGTATATACATTATAATTGGATGTATCTGAATGTGTTTTAAATTTAATACATACATATACATTTTCTCCACGTGACAATTAAATGAAAACAGAGAAAGTAGTACTTAATTCTGATTGTAATACTAGTATACTACTAACCAAACTAGTAGTCATTAATGATAAGTACGCATTAATAGGTATTAAATGCAGCAGGAGAATCATCTTTGTCTGTTTAAGCTTAACGAATACTAGTCAAATGCTTTTGCAGCTTTGGTTACTGCACCGCACGTCCAAGGATGTATGGAAACTGAAATAGTATTTACACAGAACTATGTCGTCAACGTGGCAATATCTAGACCGTCTATGATTCTATAGATCGGTTAAGACATACTAATGTAAATTGCACGTGACATGGTTCTGGTCCTTCTGGAGAAAGTGGCCCATACGTGGGGCATATTCGTATTTAATGCGAGTGATCTCCTTATATCCTTATGTGATACACTTGTTCCTTTTCAAAATTATACTAATATTCTACATAATCATATAAGAACCTTTCAATTTTTGGAATCTTCTTGCTGTAGCTTCTTCATAGAGTCTAATTACTGTATAAATAGGTTAGATAAATCACGCTTATGGACGATCACAAATTTCCAATAAAGTTTGATTTGTGTGATTCCGTTTTTAGGAGTGTTTCTTTGTTTTTGTTATATAGTACTAGTAACTAATTTTAAAAATGGTATATATATATAGGGTCGGTAAATGAGTAAATGGGTAGGCCGAGAAAATCACCTCATCGACCTGCGTGTCACGCGCGAATTTACTTTTTTCTTCCGCTACGTCTGGACCAATTAAATGTCACCACGTGACTAACCCCTAAATCCTCTCGACGAAAAGACAGTTGTGCCCCTCACGACACGCTTAAAGCAGTGACACCCTCTATTGCCAGCTTTAAAAGTGGGTCCCTTGGAGATCTTTCTCCTCTTAAAAGTGCGCCTCTCGATTCGGAGATTCCCAGGATAGGAAAAGACATATGTACCCTTATACGTCGGAGCCAAATCGCGAGGATATTACCGGGAATTAACAGCTTAATTGGGAAAATAACGGAATTTCGAGAAGCGCGTAGCCCTCACGTGCCCACGTTGTGTGTGACGAGGTGGGTGAATGAAAGAAAAGGGGAAGAATTCTCATCTTAGCTACGAAGCGAGTATCATTTGACGTGGGACCTTCTAGATTATGACACGTGGTCTACCCTGGCCGTTAGATCGATGATTGTCGGGAAGGATCATACTAGAGTGGAAAGCACGCAAAGGAAAGGAAAACCCATTAACGACAGATGGCATCCTAGCTGGACAGTTGAACAACCATAGTTAAGGATCTATTGACACGTGGAGGTTTGGCTGGTGTGGTTTCAAAGACTTCAGGAAAGGTATGAAATGTAGAAATTATATTATATGAATTACCATATATGTAAATAAACTGGTAATCCTCAGAGAAATATTGTCTTTGTAAGAATTAACGTTTTTGTCGGGTTAAAAACTTCCTTAAAGGACTGATTGATGATTATAAATTTACTGTTAAAATAAATAAACTCTTTTATTTTTTATTTAAAAAGAAACATTATAAGTCCAACTCGAGAAGACTTTTAGCGTTAGTAACATGCGTGAGTCGTGCTCCTCCATGTGACTTTTCTATAATTTGCAGAGAGAAATTAACATTTAATTAAATATTTATCTATATATAGTATATATAAGGAGTCGAGTGTATGAAAGGATTATGTGAAAACGTGCTTTGAATAATCTAGAGAGAGAGAGAGAAAGAGAGAGAAAAAGTAACAGATTTTCAGGGTTCTTGAGGGACTAAACGGAATCGTTATTTAGAAAGAACCGCCTTTGAAGAGATTTCATATGTGTTTTGTTGGTCGTCTTTGGTAAGTAGTAGAAGAAGAAGAAGAAGAAGAAGAGGAAGAAGAAGAAACAGAGAAGAAGAAAAAGAAGCGAAGGTTAAAAACGACGGCGTATTTGTGTCAGAGAGATTGAGAGAGAGAGGTAGATATGGCGATGAAGGGTTATTTGGACGAGTATGAGAAGCTTGTGATTAGGATGAACACTCCAAGGTTTGCTTCTCTTTCATCATTTTTTTTGTTTTGCGAGTTTTATAGGATTTTCTTAAATATTAGAACAGATCTTTAAGATTGAAAAACCCAGAAAATGGGTCACCTTTTTTGTCTTTTCCCGGGTTTTCCAACTCTTATGGAAAAATTTCCCAGAAAATATGAGATTAATTTCAAAATTTTAAATTTTAAATTTGAATATTTCTTTTCGTCCATAGCTTAATTTACTTTTTCCCAATAAAAATATATTTAAAAGTTTGTTCTTTCTGTCTTCTTCCGAGAAGATTTTCCCAACTCTCTTTCGGCCCCTTTCTTTCACCAACTTGAATTTTTTTTTTTGTTAAGACTTATCTTCTCCAAACTTTAATTGATAACTCCCACTATATAAGATAATTAATTTTGTTTTCCACGGTAATGAAAAAAAAAATCTAAAACAAATTCGTTCATAATTACAGGGTCGTTATCGACAACGGTGTTTGTTCTTCAGCGACAATCGTCAAGGTTAGCTCATTATTTATAGTTTTAATTTTATTAGCTTCAAAACAAATTATTCATTTTAAAGTTATAGATTAAAAAATTTAATATTACTTGACCAAAAAAAAAAGATTAAAAATTTAATAATATTTGATATTCTCAGGTTGACAGTGCAAGAGGACATGGTATATTGTTAGAAGCTGTACAAATTCTCACCGATTTGAATCTCTCCATTAAAAAAGCTTACATTTCTTCTGATGGAAGTTGGAACATGGATGGTAATAACTAATTTTAAATTCGAAATCATCACATCATATTTAACTTTCTTTTTACATTATATAACTCTGTTTTTTCCCTTCGAATTGCTGCAGTTTTCCATGTGACTGACCTAAACGGAAACAAATTGAATGATCAGAGCGTCTTGAGATACATTGAACAGGTAATTTTATATGCATACCCATTTGTTTAAACAATGTCTGAATTCAAGAACATGGATTCTAAATATAGAAACTTTGTTTTCCTGTCCGGTTTCACAGTCGATTGAGACGGTTTACTACGGAGAAAACATTGAAGTAAACGGTTTAACAGCCTTAGAGTTAACCGGAACAGACCGGATCGGTTTACTATCCGAGATGTTTGCGGTTCTCTCTGATCTCAACTGCGATGTAGTTGACGCCAAGCTATGGACACATAACGGTAGAGTTGCGTCTATGATCTATCTCAGAGACTGCAGCTCGGGATCTCCGATTCTTGATTCTCAGCGGATATCCAAGATCGAGGGACGGTTGAAGAACGTTTTGAATGGCGATAACGACGTTAAATCCGCTGCAAAGATATGCGTTTCGATGGATGTGATGACGCACATCGAACGTAGGCTTCATCAGCTCATGTTTGAAGATAGAGACTACGAGAAGAGGTCCAAGAAACACGAGAGATCTCCGATGGTGGTTGTGACGGTTCAGAATTGGGCTGAGAGGAGTTACTCTGTCGTTAATGTTCATTGTCGGGATCGGACTAGGCTTTTATTTGATGTGGTTTGTACGTTAACCGATATGGAATACGCCGTGTTCCACGCTACCATCAACACATCTGCAGACCAAGCTCACTTGGTATGTTTCTTGAAACGACCCTCTGCAAAATTCGCAAGTTTTTTTCATGCGATTTTGAGTTTAAAGATCTTTACTTTTTTTTTGTTAAATTGTTTAGGAATTCTATATCCGGCATAAGGACGGGTCACCGATAAGTTCAGAAGCAGAGAGACAGCGAGTGATTCAATGCTTAGAAGCGGCAGTGGAAAGAAGAGCATCTCAGGTAATAAATAAGACTACCCTGAAATTAATTGATTGATTTTTCGATTGTTTAACCGGAAATCTTAACCGTTGTTTTTGGTTTTGTGTGCTTCTAGGGTGTGAGATTAGAGCTGAAACATCCGGACAAACGAGGTCTACTAGCAGAAGTTACGCGGACGTTCAGAGAAAACGGTCTGAATGTTACGAGAACAGAGATATCAACTAGCTGCGACATGGCTACAAACATATTCTATGTAACTGATGCGAACGGAGATGAAGCCGACTCGAAACTGATTGAATCGGTTAGGGAGAAAATCGGTTTGGAGTGGTTAAGAGTGAAAGAAATGCCATCAGTGAATCATAAGAAGGGAGATGGAGAGGAACAGCAACAGACTAAAGCAGTGTTGGTTTCACTCGGGAGCTTGGTTTGGAGAAATCTATTCAGCTTTGGTCTTATCAAATCATGTTCTTGAATCATTCAGATCTTTGGGTTAACGGGAACCACCACCGGTTCAATGAAATTTATCATTTGAAAGGCACGCGGATTTTATCCAAAAGAAGTCCGCGTGCCTTGAAAAAGATTAATTTTTGTTTATATCGGTGTGGTTTGCTAAATTTAATATTTAAGCTAGGCAATGTGTTTGGTCGTGTTCTTGTAAATAGAGAAAAAGAGGAGGGACGGTTAGAGATTCAGAAATTGCTTACGCTATTTTCATTGTGGGGTTTTTAGGTGTGTAAAAAGGTTGTACAAAGTTTCTAAAAATTAATTATTATTTTATTGCTTTGATATGTTTTGTGTGTGTTGTGTGTTGTGTGTTCAGATTATTAGTGGTTGACTTGTATTTTTTTAGTAGAATATTATGTTTAAAGGTTTGGTTCAGTTATCTAAATTTTGGAAAATTCTAGATGTGGTTGTGAACATATTATCACGTAACAAAAATTGTATGTTCTAGTATATGAAAATTGGAACTTTCCATCATAATTTTCCAACAAGAAAAAGGACAATAAAGGTAGGTAGCCAATAAAGCTTTTTGGTGGGTGAGTGAGTAATTAGAAAATGATGATGCGTTGGTGTCTCTCTGTTTTCCATCCCACGTTGATCATCAGTTTCTTATTTTAGTTTTGTTGGGAATTTATTTCAGAAGAGTTGGTGGTAGAAAGAAAGCGTAAATATAAATTTATCTCATTATTCAAATTCAAAATCTCAACAAAAAAAAAATCAGTTGTCCATCTCCAATCCAGTAAAAGATATATAAACAGAAACTTTGTAGAAATGTATAATCCAATGATCGTTCCATCATCTATGCACAATATAATTAATATATTTGACGTCGTTCTCATGTATTAGGTCTAAGTTGTTAATTAGTTTATGTGTCAATATTACCGACAGCTTTGTTATTCTATTATTACCTCAGCTATTTCTGAGTATGTTTTCTTGCTAGATTTAAAATTGGGTTAGTTGATGTTGTGTCTCATTCTACACCCGTTCACTTATACTCCAACGATGTTTCAGCCGAATGATCGATAAAATCTTTCGATTAATGTTTCATGGGCTTTTCTTCAGTTTGGCCCGTTGTAGATTTTGTGTCTTTGGGCCTCCATATTTTCGAGCCCACACTCGGATGTTTTGATGTTTGCGAGTGTTGTTGCTCAATCTGAGAAAAGCTCGGCTGCCTGGGGACATTGAGACTTTAGACTAGTCGATCTCGCAAAAAGGGTGACAGAACAAGAAGGACAACTACGAAGAAGGAAGTTTAACAATTCGTAACTTGTGTTCTATCTGTCTTCTTCGCCAATAGCGTTATTTGGAGAATCTCATATCTCGGTTCTGTTTTTTTATAATTGATTTAAGAAGTGGTACGAGTCCGGTATGCATAAAACCGGACCGCGCACCCAATTTATTAACTACCACCAATTAATATATTATTATCTTTCACGTACTGTTTTTTTTTTTTTTTTTTTTCATAGGAGATCATTAATCACACACCTCGAGAAAACTAACGAGACAAGAAACATTAAACCGGTCAATTTTCTTCGGTTTGTACATTTCGCTCTGGTAGGGTGGTGCTTTCGTATACCAGACAGAACGAACAAGACAAGAAAGCCAGAGATTCGCAAGAGTTCATCTCAGCTTCAGCTTCTGCAATGGCGACGGCTTATTTGTTGAATTTTTTTCCAGGAACAGTCACGGAGTCACCTCATTTATATCTTACACAGGAGTGGACTTTTCAAATATTTGTAGAACCCAGAAAATCGGTGGAATGAAATAACAAGAAAAGTGACTATTTTATTCGGTAACAATCACACAAGAACAAGAACCTCGAGATTTGTTAAAACTTTGTCATTACAAATGCTTGATGTTGAAAAACAGACTAACCGAGACCTGCGGTTTCGTCTTGGCGAGGAGCGTCTTCTTTGATGCGAGGTGGTCTAACAATCTTATCAATAAGTCCGTACTCAATAGCTTCTTCTGCGTTGAACCTTTTCACCCGGCCTAAGTCTTTGAAGATCTGTGTGTCACATTTATCATCATCATCATTATATGCACTCAGAATTTTAAATGTTTATCATAAAACTGAAACATTTGGTTATTAATATGAAAACAAAACTAACCTTTTCCGCAGGCTGCCCAGTATTCTTGGCTAGTTCGTTAAAGAGGTAATCTCTTATCCTTGAAAGCTCTTTTGCTTCATTTTGGATATCATCAGCCTGAGGGAAGTTTCTAGTTTATAGCTTCACCTTGTAGGTAATGATATCGCATAATGATTTCAAAAATCCGTAACTCGAGAGGCCGCTTATTTACCTGACCACGGGCTGCACCTGCTGGTGATTGGAGGGCGATTCTTGACAATGGCATCGCAAACCGTTGACCCTTTTCACAGAAACAAAAAGAAAACTATAGTTCAACTTCAAATTTCCTAAGAGTCTAGCATATAAGTTTAATTTAGTTTCCAAGATGCATAGAGATGATTCAAAACAATGTGAAAAAGAGACTTACCTTTTCTCCCGCAGCAAGAAGAAAACCTGCAAGGTTATACGCAAGCCCAACACAATGTGTCCCAACTGGACTTTTCAAGCTCTTCATTGTATCATAGATAGCTAGACTTGGAGTAAGCTACAAAAAATACGAATTTCAAACTTTTGACTTCAAAATTTAGACAAGAATAGGCAAAGAACAAAAAAACGTAAAGACTGAAAGAGAAACTCACATCCCCGCCTGGTCCATTTAGGTACATATAAATCCTCCTCGAGTCATCGAGAGTGTCAAGATACAACATAGTTGCTAATATCTGGTTGCTAAACTCTTCATCGATGTTTTGTCCAATGAAGATCACACGCTCTCGATACTGCAACAACGAATCAAAGTAGCATTTTTTTCTTTTCTTTCTCACTGGCCATAAAGAAACGTATACACAAGATTATGTACAGGTTGTAATATACGTACAAGGGCATTCCATATATCAACCCATTGCCAAGTGCCTTCTTCTCGGTTTCTGTAGGGCACTCTAGGAGTACCTATAGGCATCATCTTCACCCGTGACCTACTCGCTTTCCCAGTCCTGCAAACACACAGAAACACCGTCGAGTTTACGACTCGGGAGACTAGAAGAGAAGAAACACAAAGCTGATGAAACATTCACATTCAAAGGCAAACCTACTTAAATGCAATTCATAATCAACAAGTCACATCTCATTTTGCAGTACAAGTCTTTAGCTCAAATTTCACCGTTCACTAATCAATCATCACAGGATCTTCCATTACTAATCAAACATACATTATGTGAATTCCTAAATTAGAGCCCTAAATATATGAAAAATGAACAAGAGGAGACTCTAAGCAAAACCCCCCAAGTCTCGAATCAATTCTGCAAAAGAAGAATTTCAGATTACCCGGATTGCAAGCTCTTGTGAATTCTGCCATAGAACTCCTTATTCAAATTCTGATACCCATTTGTCAAAAAGCCTGCAACAATTTCGAGAACAGTGACACAAAATAATCAGTTCGGCGTCGAAAAGGACCAATTCGGTTAAAAACAAAAACTTTCGAACGGATTAAGAAGAAAAGGAACGAACTTTGAGACTGAGGCTTCAATCCAGAATAAAGCTTGATGCTACAGCTGCAAAAACCATTACAAAAACCAATCAGATGCAACTGTGTGTAAGATATACATATATAATCAGAGACATAAGTATGTAAGTTTAAGAGGAATCAAAGATTACCTCGGACTCAGAGAAGGCTGGTGAAGGGTTGTATTAAACGAGACCGCCATGCTCGTCGAGCGTGTTAGAGCCGAACACTGAATTTGTGTTTTTTTTATTTTCTATTGGGGGAAAATTTACAGATTGGGTATTTTGTTGAAGAAGATGGATGGTTCATGGTTGGTTTATCAAATACATCAACTATGTTGGTTTACCTCAACCGATTGGTTTACATATGCAATTGTATTTGGTTATTTTTTTATTTTACTTTGTCTAGTGTGAGAGAGGACAACAAGACTTTGGAGTAAGTTTGAACTTTCGAGTTCAGTTTCCCGACTTCTGTCTCTCTAATCGAACTGCATTTCTTCACAGCCGTTGGATCATTTAGGCATTTGACGGTTCAGATGTTTAATCTGGTTTAAAATCTAACCGGTTCACTTTCCATCCTTCAAAAACGGATTGATTCAAAAACCAATGCAGAGAAACACAGTCTCATCAGATGTTTCGCTTGTAAGAATGAGCATCCCAAAACACCAATATACTAATCTGAGTCTCAAACTAATCAACATAGAAAACAGAGTGATTCTTGTAAATTCGGTGCAGAGAGAATAATTTGACAAAGTTCATTATAAGCATGAGTAAGATAATCTTGCATAACGCTCTCATCTTATGAATGATGTTTTTATTCATCTGAAAAAAAGAATCATGTGATGTGACGTGGTCTAAGCAGGCTTCTCGTAAGAGTTCTGATCTCTAAACTCAGCAATGGCGCTGCGAATCATCTGCTCAACATGTGGCTGCACAAACAAATGAGTACCATCAAGCACATGAATTATGAATTTCTGAGACGCAGGCATCGAATTGTTCATGTTCACTATGAACTGCGCCATCGGAATGTCGCTGCACGCAAAAGTCAGAGAAGAAAACTGAATTAATCATATGACTTCAAATTGTGTTAATCTTCACTTTATAAGATTTGCTTGGGAAATGAGAGAACAGTACCAGGAGATGAATACTCCTTTGATGGCATTAACCATTGAGTTTTATCACTTAACTTCTCTGAAAGAAGGAAAATTTTCCTTTTAAAAAAAAAAAAAAAACTGAATAATCAATCATATGAGCAAAAGAAGAGCTTAACACTTATTTCAATTCAGGGATACCAAAAATTAGGGGGTTTTACTAGCGGCAACGATTTCTATAACTGGGTTTTTCCTACTTAAATATCGATTCCCAAATCTAAAGGCTTTACGATTATATCCCCAATTCATATAGGTCAAGTTTCTACAATGGAACGAGAGCAATTGGATCTATCAATCTCTTTACTTTGAGATCGGCCACAAACCTTCGAAACCAGAGACAACGAGGAAGATCGATGAAGAAAAGCTTATTTGAGAAGATAAAAGTTGTTTGTGAGAGAAAGAGAGAGATACAGAAATCACCTCGATAACGAGATTCCTCTGGCTTATGGTCTCGCAGGCGCACAAATAACGTTGATTCGGAGTGGTTTTTATTACATTGACCTTAATTACAAAACTGAAACCGAAGGTTCTATCTTCTGAAGCTTCCCAAGTTTTTTATTACATCACTCAAAAGAGCCGCCTTTCACTTTTTTAAAGGTCAATGTTTCTAACATTGAAACTTTTCAGTTTTGCTGTTCTGTGATCAGCAATTTGCGAGCTAGATTTGCTTTTACAAATAATGGTCAGACATAAAAGACAGTTAAAAATTAGGATCTGAAAATGTTTCTAAGAAAGAAAAGATACACAAATCATTCTGCCACTAATCTTACAAACATCAAACCGGGTGGTAACAAAAGCAAACACTTTGTCCTTTCATTTTTTGTTTTTTCATGTCCACGAGCACGGCGCTGTATCTTTAAGCGCGGTGTCAAAAAACCGAAGAAGATGGACAGCGTCTTGTCAATCAGTCCTCGTAATCATCCAGCGCCGAGTAAATCATCCTAAGAAAAAAAAGTTGCAGACAGAAAGTGTTTTAGCTCTCTCGATCTATAACGAAGAATGTTAAGCAAAGAGGGATTCTAAAGATCTCTTCTTTTTTTTTTACCAGAAGATGGTGAGAAAGAGGTTAAGGATTATGTAAGCAAGCTTGAACAGCCGTTTCTTCTTTTCCCAGTTTAGCAAATTGAAGATCTCGGTGACATCTACCAAGTGTTGTCGTTTCGAGTAACTGAACAATAGGGAAACGGTATGGAAATCAATCAAGACTTCACCATTTGATTGGAGCAAAAAGGTTTAAGATTATTTAGTTGTTAAAAAGAGACTTACAGTTGGAAGTTGTAGTAGAGATAAGGGAGACAAAGGAGCGCCATGAACCAGTGTCCTGTAAAGAGGAAGAATACACATAGAACTCCTTGAACTATGAACTCCGGTAAAACCACGGAGTTTATCCTCGATGCAGAGTCGTAAGGGTTGATGTAATCAAACTCGAGATCCGCTAAGCAAACAAGCTGCAAATGAAAGATTTTTTATTCCAGAAAAGAAAAAGAAATTAGTTTCCTAGACATGTCCTCTCTTCTGACGCAATTTGGGTTATGAACCAAGCTTATCAACCTCTAATCATAGCCTAAACTCAGAAACACTGAAAGATTGTTTCCATTACGCTGAAATGGAGCTCGTTCATAAAGGTAAATTTTCAAAATCGACACAAAACCTAATTAAGGAACTATAAAGTGTTTCGAGGAGTCAACACACTAATAACATGACCCGAAACTGCTTTGGTTATAACATTCCCAAAAATTGAGCTTTTTCAGTTACAATCATGTGGCAAGAACATAAAACCCTGATTTAAGTTGAATCGGAGACTACCAACAAACACAAAGCCTCCAACTTTTTCTTTTTCCTTCTTTAATCTAAATGGTTCAAATACAATTATGAACGTTTGCGTAAAACTGACAAATTCGATAGAAAACTAAACAACTTTACGAGTTAGGTTCACTTTCTCTGAAATTGAGAATCGGATCGAATTAGAACCTGATAGACGATGATTCCGACAAGAGCGATGAGGAAGAAGAAGGAAATGAGCCATGTCCAAATATCTCCCATCCTCCTCCTTCTGGCTCCGACAATTTCCTCGGATCTATTCCCGCTGTTTCTTGTTCTTCTCTCGCGCCTCACTAAAGCTCGTTGACGAACAGAGAGAAAGTTAGGACAGCAAGTTTGTGGTCGGCGAGTTTCGATAGTTCAGTTCGGCCTTCGGTTTCGAGATTCTGATCGGAACAAAGAACTGGTGCGAAAGTAAAAGCCCAAGACGCACGAGACTTCCGGTCCTGCTATTTAACCGATGTTCCGGTTCGGCTTCCGGTTATAATCGATTTCATGATTTAATACCGGTTTAGTATATGCCGATAGGATTTATGAAGCCCGTGGGCCTATTGAACTTGGCCCAAAAAAAATATTAATAGTTTGGGTTTAGGACAAAGACAATAAGTCCACGAGAGTCGTATTAGATTTATAGGACAATATATATTTTTAAGAAACTTTTTTTTTAAACTCGGCAGAAAAAAATATTAATAGTTTGGGCCTATTGAACTCGGCAGAAAAAAATATTAATAGTTTGGGTTTAGGACAAAGACAATAAGTCCACGAGAGTCGTATTAGATTTATTGGTCATTGTCGTATATTTTTAAGAAACTTTTTTTTTAGTATTTCAAAAATGGAATTTGGGGCCCAGAAACCTTTCAATCATATGTGATTGATAAAAGCCAGCTGTTTAAAACAAGCTTCGTATTTTCGATGTATTTTTCTTTCTTTTTTCAACAGATTATTTACAGTGATTACCGGTTTTTTTTTTTTAAACAGTCGGTTTACCAATACCATAACTTCACTTTCAACAGTTTTCAAATTAATAATCATATCAGAAAACTTCAGATTAATCATTGGTATTACTTTAATATTATCATCCATCAATTCTATAAAACGCTCAATCATTGTATCGTTCTATATTTTTAATTTTATAACATAGGTAAAATAGTTATATTTTATTTTTAGTTATTAAAACGATTTAAAATGTTTATAATGATCAACTATTATTGAAATTGCACTACAAATTTTCAATCATGATTTCTCAATGTACAAGATAAATCTTTTTTTTTTGTCAAGTCTTTTAACCACTGTATCACACCATACATCGGTAAACAATAGCCACCTCTTTATAATTTTTACAACTCGATTGTTAACTTTTTTTTTTTTTGAAGAAAATCGATTGTTAACTTTTTACTTTATCTATCAAATAATATTGAAACAAATATAAGTTTTTTTTTTTTTTTTTTGCTAAAGGGTTTACTGCAAATACGAGTTTTAAAAGTTAAGGATGTAGGAGTAGAATGATACTTCTTTTGTAAGGCTATATATGCTAGGGAAAACTAGTCTATCCAAATTCACTAATTAAATAATTACTATCGCTATCAGTATAAAAGGTGGTGTTAATTTTTATTTCAATTATACTTTCTTACATTGTATATTTATTTCAGTTATAAAAACGATATAGTGGAGTGGTTGAGAAAAGAAATGCTCGTACAAGCTTGTGAATCAAGCAAATTACGTTGTCACATTAATAATTAATATCAGTATTTATTTAAAATGATTAGTTCTTCATTCCAAGAATTTGTTACTTATTGGAAAATGAAGATTCAAATAAACAATGACCTATTTAGCTTTTTGGGGTCGCAAAATGACTTATTCCAATAATCATTTAGCAAATGGAAAATGAAGATTCAAGAATTTGTTATTTAGCTAAAATATGCATTTCAGATAAATAATCATATAGCGAATTAAAAAATCTCATTCCATGTAAGAGAGCATACCATGCCAGAAAGTATATCTCAATAAAAAAAAAGTATATATCTCTCAATTCTACTATTGCTAGTTTGCTACTAAACCTTTTCTTTTCCAGTCTCATTCACAAAATCAACATTATTTTATTTAAACGAAGACATAAGCACGTTAAACATATCTACGTTTTGTGTGGTTTGATTAGGCTAAAGTGTGTTTTAGTCAAGTGGTTATATTTAGGCTAAGATGTGTTTTAATCAAGTGGTTAATTATTTTCTGTGATCAACGTTGATTGCTTATATATACATATAGAGTTTTAACAAGTTCGCATATTTAATATCTATACTACACAGTAACACACTAATACACAATATGCGTAACACATGGGTTAATAATCCAGCTACTTTTATATAAAATTTTAATAACAAAATCTTTGATAAAAACATGTGAATTCAATAATATTTATATAGATTTGTCATTTGTGTGTAAATAAGTATTATTTTGATAGACAAATGACACTCATAATAACATTACCGTAAGAAGTTATCTTATGATATAAATTTTGTTAGAATCCATACACCGCATTTTAACCGGATTAAAATCATATTATGGCAAAGTAAGTGATGGTAGCAGAGTAGTACTATATTACAGATTTGTTTCACGATATAAAGTTTATTAAAAAAATTATATGATATAATATAATGCATGGATTTGGGTGGTTGGAATGTAACAGACAAGATCATACTTACAGATAAGTACTATCCATCTTTTAAGATTGGACTGATCTAAATTCTCTGGTAAGAAAATTGATTTCTGCTGATTATTAATTAAATTTTGTACAGAAACAAATATGGGAGGAATGTGTATATTTAGAACTTGAGAATCCAGGATCATTCATATATATAAGCATGCATACATGAGAAGGTGGGAGACAGTTGTGACATGTGGTTTTATTGACATTAGATATTGACCAATTAAAACTTGACTCCTACTAACCTCCACTTGTTACACTTTAATTATTGTTTTATTTATCTTTTTTTTTTAACAATGTTTTTTTCAATACATAAGGTTAATCTATGTTATTTGGAGAAATATATGACACTAGGGTAAGCTAGCTCACTGCATCATGAAGAATTGAAGACATAGCTTTAACCCCTCATTCAAAAAAAAAAAATTGTGTGATGAGAGGAGGTTAAATTTTTTTTTTAGCTATCTGGGTTTTTTTTTTACATCACTATCTGGTTATTTTAAGTACATCAAATATGTTTTAACTTTTTGTTGAAGTGAAAAAGTTGTGATAAAGTTGTGTACTATGATGTACTGGAACTAAAAGGCGTGTGTATCTTGATGGATTGTTAGAAAATTGGTTAATATCCAACTAAAATATAAATAAATACCTTCTTCAGATTTAATCCATAACACATTATACCTAAAACAAACGGTCAACACAACACACTCTCTGAGTCTCTGCCTTTAATGTCTTTCACTGTCTATCTAGAAACAAAATTAAATTCCCACTTTACCCCTTTTTTGATGTCCAAATTCTGAACACATCCCACGTAGACAAGAAGACACAAATGGAAATCCTACTCACCAGTTTTTAATTTGTAACGCACAATACAAAATGTTCAAAGTGTCATGTAATTTGTAACTATATACAAAACGAGGATTTGGACCCAAAACGAGGATTCTTGAAACTCAATTAATCACATAGATTAAAATCCATCTAATTTCAATACCTTTGATATATCTTTTGTCAACAAACCCTTTTTAAGTTTCAATGTATTATATTTCAGCTTTTGTACTAAAATATAATTTATGTATATCAATTTTACACGTATATTTTAGAAATTGACCGTTTTGTCACAACTCAAAACTTGTTTTTTACTACGAAGTAGAAACTTTCAAAAAATCTTAAAACTCCAAACTTATTTTTTACCATAGTGATTGATGGTGAAGAACAAAAAAAATATGTATAAATTAAGAAAATCTAAAATGCATTAAATTAAGGTCTCAAATAGTTCTAATAGAAAAGAAAGAAAAAGAACAAAAAGTAAGGAGACAAGAAAAGGGATTTTCGAAAGAAAAGAAAAAAAAAAGTGGGTGAAAAAAAAATAATGTGCCCCAAAACCACATAGAAGCGAGTGAGGGAAACGCTCCAATGATGGGGAAGTGAGAGAGTGTATCAGCCAATGTAACGTTTGGGTTCTCGTACGACGTGGGACTCTGCTTTCACCTTGTTCCTTTCAAAACGTCCGTTTACACTCTTTTCTCCACGCGCGTCTCTCTCTCTCTCTCTCCTTTTCTTCTCCGCTGTCTCTTTCTTCGAAAATCTATCAGTGGAAATTAAGAAAAAGAGCCATCAGTGAAGAAGAGAGACATTTACAAGTGAATCTCTCTTGATTCGCCGGGAAATGGTTTTGAGTTATCGCCGGGAATCTGAAGATCGCCGTCTTCCGGCGGATTTTCCCGGCTGAAAAAAAAAAATGCCACACGTTTTTTACGAGGCGGCCTTACAACAGAAACCAACTCCCGCTTAAACCTTTTTTAGAAAGATAGAAGAAAACAAAACAAAACAAAACACAAAACCGAAACTTTTCTCTCAAACCCACCTCGAAATTTCCGATCTTTCTTCTTCCGTTCATCGAGTTTTAGGAGATTTTGTCACTTTCCGATGGCGACGACGAACGCTCCCACGGCGGCTCAGCAGCAGCAGCAGCAAACGCCGCCGCCTCCTCCTCCTGCTCCGGCGACGGCGATCGATGGGTTAACGACGGACGAGCTAACGGCGAAAGCTCTGAACAAGAGATACGAAGGGTTAATGACGGTGAGGACAAAAGCAGTGAAAGGTAAAGGCGCGTGGTATTGGACTCAACTCGAACCAATCCTCGTACGCAACACCGACACTGGTCTCCCCAAAGCTGTGAAACTCCGCTGCTCCTTATGCGACGCCGTTTTCTCCGCCTCCAACCCTTCACGCACCGCCTCCGAGCATCTCAAACGCGGCACCTGTCCCAATTTCAACTCCGCCACTCCCATTTCCACCATCAACCCTTCTCCTTCCTCTTCCTCCTCCTCCCCTCTCGCCCACCCTTCTCATCATCACCGGAAACGAAACTCCTCCGGCGCCGTCACCACCGCGGTTCCTTCTCGGCTCAACCCCCCTCCTCACCCTCATCCTCATCCTCAGACCATCGGAGGCTCTTACCACGTGACACCTATAACCGTCGTCGATCCTTCGAGGTTCTGCGGCGGAGAACTGCAGTACGCTACGCCGCCGGGAGTTGTCGGGCCGCATTTGATGCTCTCCGGCGGAAAAGACGATTTGGGTCCGTTAGCTATGCTTGAAGACAGTGTGAAGAAGCTGAAAAGTCCNTAAGTTTTGTTTTTGCTATTTGTCTAAATTTAAGTTTTGATCTTCTTTAGACTAATAGTTCGAGAAGGTGGTTGAGGTGAATCTAATGCCTGCTAGAAAGTTTCAAAGTTATACAAGGAGAAAAAAAAACAATAAAGTGTATTTAAAACAAAAAAGTAGTATACTTTGCTATTTGTGGGGTATAAAAATAATTATTGATTTCTACTTTTTGGGTTCCCCCCTAGTTCGGCATAGTTAAAACTACTACCCCAATAAAAATGATTCGTTGTTAAATAATTTGAGTTAAAACCCATTTTCCCTTCAATCAATAGCCTATAGATTCAACTTTTAAATTGATTGGTTAACAAGCATTAATATGAAAAGTACTTATTAAATTTTTAACAGTACTTTATAATGTAGAACATATATACATGCATATGCATGTGTGTGTGAATGAGTGTGTAAAAAAAAAAAAAGAGAGGTACTTGAATTATCTATTTGTCTATAGCTTAAATGGAAAAAAATAGCATCTAAATAATTGTATTTCTCTTTACTATTTATAAATAATTGTTTTTTTCCCACTGATATCCCTGTTTTTACTTAATTTGTGTAATTTCACTTTAGCTGTCCGGTCAGTCCCCATTTATGAAATATTGCCACTAGATTTCAAATAATGGTACTATTGATAAAGTTATGATTTACAAGAATATAAATCATGGGTTACAGATTTTTTTTTTTCTTTTTTTTCTTAGAATACCCCACAAAGTACAAAACCATTGGCTCATAAAAATAAAGAGGAAAGATTTCAACCTTTTTTAACTATTCATAGCTGAAGAAAATCATGGGTAACTAAATCACACAATTGCTACAAAAAGATTAACAAGACTTTGTAATAAGTAGCTTCATCCATAAACATCAAATAGGGTTTGGAATCTCAACAAAGATTTGGGATTTAAGGGTGTAGGGTTTTAGAACTGTTCTTCAGCATTTGTAATTTGACAACTTCACTTTTCACAGCTTCTCAAAATGAACTTTGTATACAACAAACAAAAACTATGATTTCGATGCAATAACCTCCCACCGAACGTGCTTTTCATGGTGGGGACCCACATTTTTGTTCTTATGAAAGTTAGAAAATAGATTGATAGTTACTTATAGATTTATAATCATAATCATGGTTGAAATGAAATCGAAGCAAGTTAATCAAGTTTTGTTAATTCTCTAACCTAGATGACAAAGTATGCGTATTTAGTCTGTCATTGCCATCAACAAACGTTATCATGAAGAAAGAACATTAAACTTTCAAAAGCTGAGTCATTTTCTAGAAAAGTAAAGACATATATGTTTTCAAGTCATGATTAAGAAAATGAATTTCGATGAAAAAAGCGAGAGGGATCATTACATTTTGTACCAACAGAACATGAAGCCAAAGCTGTCATTAATTAGAGTTTCTAACTTCTAACCGATACATGAATGGTTATGACAAGAAATATACAATATATGTTTCAAGAATGTTTTCAATGTATGTCATACAAGAAATGATGGAACTGGCATGTCTGATCACAAGGCTTTAACATTAAAAATTCGAATCACCGAAAATTATGGTATATATAGGCTTAAGAAACACAAATACTCAAATCACATATCCATCGATGATACGTCATCTCTTTCTCACCTTCTAACCAAGTACAAATTGAATATTAATGATAGTAAGGGGTAATAATAATGAAAGAAAAAGATGACGTATCATCGATGGATATGTGATTTGAGTATTTGTGTTTCTTAAGCCTATATATACCATAATTTTCGGTGATTCGAATTTTTAATGTTAAAGCCTTGTGATCAGACATGCCAGTTCCATCATTTCTTGTATGACATACATTGAAAACATTCTTGAAACATATATTGTATATTTCTTGTCATAACCATTCATGTATCGGTTAGAAGTTAGAAACTCTAATTAATGACAGCTTTGGCTTCATGTTCTGTTGGTACAAAATGTAATGATCCCTCTCGCTTTTTTCATCGAAATTCATTTTCTTAATCATGACTTGAAAACATATATGTCTTTACTTTTCTAGAAAATGACTCAGCTTTTGAAAGTTTAATGTTCTTTCTTCATGATAACGTTTGTTGATGGCAATGACAGACTAAATACGCATACTTTGTCATCTAGGTTAGAGAATTAACAAAACTTGATTAACTTGCTTCGATTTCATTTCAACCATGATTATGATTATAAATCTATAAGTAACTATCAATCTATTTTCTAACTTTCATAAGAACAAAAATGTGGGTCCCCACCATGAAAAGCACGTTCGGTGGGAGGTTATTGCATCGAAATCATAGTTTTTGTTTGTTGTATACAAAGTTCATTTTGAGAAGCTGTGAAAAGTGAAGTTGTCAAATTACAAATGCTGAAGAACAGTTCTAAAACCCTACACCCTTAAATCCCAAATCTTTGTTGAGATTCCAAACCCTATTTGATGTTTATGGATGAAGCTACTTATTACAAAGTCTTGTTAATCTTTTTGTAGCAATTGTGTGATTTAGTTACCCATGATTTTCTTCAGCTATGAATAGTTAAAAAAGGTTGAAATCTTTCCTCTTTATTTTTATGAGCCAATGGTTTTGTACTTTGTGGGGTATTCTAAGAAAAAAAAGAAAAAAGAAAATCTGTAACCCATGATTTATATTCTTGTAAATCATAACTTTATCAATAGTACCATTATTTGAAATCTAGTGGCAATATTTCATAAATGGGGACTGACCGGACAGCTAAAGTGAAATTACACAAATTAAGTAAAAACAGGGATATCAGTGGGAAAAAAACAATTATTTATAAATAGTAAAGAGAAATACAATTATTTAGATGCTATTTTTTTCCATTTAAGCTATAGACAAATAGATAATTCAAGTACCTCTCTTTTTTTTTTTTTACACACTCATTCACACACACATGCATATGCATGTATATATGTTCTACATTATAAAGTACTGTTAAAAATTTAATAAGTACTTTTCATATTAATGCTTGTTAACCAATCAATTTAAAAGTTGAATCTATAGGCTATTGATTGAAGGGAAAATGGGTTTTAACTCAAATTATTTAACAACGAATCATTTTTATTGGGGTAGTAGTTTTAACTATGCCGAACTAGGGGGGAACCCAAAAAGTAGAAATCAATAATTATTTTTATACCCCACAAATAGCAAAGTATACTACTTTTTTGTTTTAAATACACTTTATTGTTTTTTTTTCTCCTTGTATAACTTTGAAACTTTCTAGCAGGCATTAGATTCACCTCAACCACCTTCTCGAACTATTAGTCTAAAGAAGATCAAAACTTAAATTTAGACAAATAGCAAAAACAAAACTTAGAATATATAAAAACATTGCATGGCTCTCACTTTAATTTTATGCATGTACATACATCAGCATTTAAAAGAAAACGGGAAGATACAGTCACTAGCTCGCAGTTTAGTTATGGTCTGAACAAAATGTAGTTTATTTTTAATTAAATTAAATCTTATAAAAATTGTAAAATATAAGCTTTTCTCTATAGTTGAATAATAAAAAGTTATAGTGATTGTCGTGAAAGAAAAAGAGTTATTGTAATTATGTACTTATCTAATTACAACCTAAACAAAAGTTATCGTAATTATTGGTTTTGGTATTTTCACCATTTTGGTGGTGAGGCAAAATTTCCTGTCGGCAATGCTGACTTCTCACCAAATATCTCTCAAATTATATGAATGTGTGTTTTTTTTTGTTAGAAGGTTAAAATAAAGCTAAAAGGAGTAAAAAAACGAAGAGATACGTTAAAATGATCTGCAAGACGAATTTTTAATACAAAATAATCGATATACAAACTTCAATGTTGTTTTAAGAAACCACAGGTTTTTTTGTTGTTTCTAACTGCATATATCTCCAGTAAACAAATACTCTTTTTTTTTTTAGTTCAGTAAACAAATACTGTAGTCTTTAGAAAAAGGAAAAAAAAAAACAAATACTATAGTGTACATTCTTCTTAGAATATGCGTATAGTGCGTTAAAAAAAAAACTAAACAAGAATAAAATACCTTTTTGTTTATAAATATATGTATTTTTGTTTTTTGAAACGTTGTTTATAAATATTTTGAAAAGGTTTATATTGACTTTCATGTATATATTGAGATTTGAGTGATTATATTTGAGTGATTATATTTATCCTCAAGAGCCTATAATGTTATGGTTAGACTTTGAATAAAAAAATGCCCTCAACACGAAACCAAAAATTTAAAATAAGTTTTACGTTACGTCTTTAACAAAAAAAGTTTTACGTTACGTACACACAAAAAAACTGAGCAGTTTTTTTTGTCGAGCAGTTGATTGCGCAACTAATGAACATGCACATGGCAAGATCAGTGGCTCAGAGATCATTGCGTTCGTGTGCGGTGTGGCAGCTTGATTTTTTCGGTAATCCACTGCCATAGACACTGGCCAGTCTAATCGAGAAACGTGTCACACTAATAGTGTCCGAGAGTACACACTTTGTCATCGAAGCAGCAGAATAATGTCTCTCTACCCAGTTAAAAAAAAAACTTGCGATGAAAACTACTGACAAAATAATGTTCAAAAAAAAAACTACTGACAAAATTCTGAATTATATATTCCTCGTGTCTTCTTCTTGCACGTGCGGTCAAACTGTCTCTGATCTCCGTCGTTTATGACGCAACAGTTCTCCCATGAGTGACGTACGTCGTCTGTGATAGAATTATGTGACATAATTTTTACAGAATAAATTATGTGATAGAATTAAGACGATTTTGTGATAGGATTCAACTCCATTAGAAGAAAACTAGTATATATAAAACGTGACTATCCAAGTGATTTTAATTATAACTACTACTAGATGCACAATTGAATACTACTATACAATTGCATATGTTTGACTCGCTACATATATAACTTACATGGTGATTGTATGTATGAGTCTAGTGATTAAAATATATTGACTACTTTTGTCAATATATGAATACTGGAAGAGGTTTTTCTCTCTCTTTTGTAATCGTAGGATTTAATATCGAGATCCAAACTAAATTTTGAAGTTCTTGGGAAAAAAAAAAGCAACAAACGCAGCCTTGATATTGTATTATATACAACGCTGGTGCTTAAAGCTTTAGAAAAGATTTGTAAAGAAGCTAATGACAGCGAAATATAGTTTTGAGAGAGTATATGGAAACATGCATGTAAGAGTGTATGAAGAGATGGACAGTATAGAGAGGATTTAAAAGTATATGTATGCATGAACTAATGCAACCAAAACCATATAATCCAGAATTTGTGTTTTTTAAAAAAAAGTCGTGAACAGACCAAGCAAATAGGGCAATCACAAAATGGCACGTGGTAAGAGTATAGATCATCCACGTAGGTCAATTCAAACCACAAAAACTCAAAACAGTGTATTATTGCCTTCCCTCCATTTTTCGAAGACTTCGCGCTTGTCGCTTGAGCATCCCCTGCGCAAGTTATCCTCCTCCGCTGCGACATCTTCGCATAAACGGCGCACATTAGCGAATTCCGAAAAATCCTCAATCCTCGTCTCCTCCTTCGTATGGCGTCGACAATCTCGGTTCAACCGGGCCGGATCCGGGTCCTCAAGGAAGGCTCCTGGCGACCGTCCGATCAAACGGTGGGTCCCGTTGTTTACTGGATGTTCAGAGATCAACGGCTGAGAGATAACTGGGCTTTGATCCACGCCGTTGATCTGGCGAACAGAACCAACGCGCCGGTGGCCGTCGTGTTCAATTTGTTCGATCAGTTTCTGGGCGCAAAGGCGAGGCAATTAGGGTTTATGTTAAAGGGCTTGCGCCAGCTTCACCGGCAAATCGATTCTCTGCAAATTCCGTTTTTTCTGTTACAGGTGAATACAGAGCTCCGATCTAACACGAAACCCATTTTAAAAGAACTTGCTTTGTGGTAGTAATTTCAGATGAATCAAGGAGGAAAAATTAGGGATTTCACGATTTATGGATTTCTAGGGTAGGGACGAATTTAACAAAATGCTGAACTTTGTGATGTAATAATGCAGGGAGATGCAAAGGACACAATCCCAAACTTCATCACAGAATGTGGAGCTTCACATCTGGTCACTGATTTCTCGCCTTTACGGGAAATCAGAAGCTGTAAAGACGAGGTTCTCAAGAGAACGGGTGATTCATTAGCAATACATGAAGTTGAAGCACACAATGTAGTTCCAATGTGGGCTGCGTCGGGTAAGCTGGAGTACAGCGCTAGAACAATACGGGGTAAGATCAACAAACTAGTACCTGAGTACCTCATTGAGTTTCCTAAGCTTGAACCGCCGAAGAAGAAGTGGACCGGGATGATGGAAAAACCGGTTGATTGGGATAGCCTCATCGATAAAGTTGTAAGGTTAGATGCTGTTAAATCTGTTTTATAATGGTGTATTGGTTGGTGTCCGATTCCTTATTCATCTTTGGAATTTCAAGGAGTAAAGATGGGTTTCTGACGAAATGGTTGAAGAATTATTCAACGGACCGGAATAATCCAGTAAAGCCGAAAGCTCTCTCAGGTCTCTCTCCTTATCTACATTTCGGACAGATATCAGCTCAGCGATGTGCCTTAGAGGCGCGTAAAGTCCGGAGTGCTTACCCTCAGGTTTCATAAGCCAATTATAGTCTTTCTGAATGTATATTTAGGTAGTTTTCTCTGTCTCTTACCTCTTGTCCACTCTCTTAGTTTGGCATTTGCATTGTTTGCTCATTAAAGGCAGTTGATACGTTCTTGGAAGAATTGATTGTGAGAAGAGAACTCTCGGACAATTTCTGCTATTATCAACCTCACTATGATTCTTTGATGGGAGCTTGGGAATGGGCACGCAAGTCATTGATGGATCATGCTTCAGATAAGAGAGAACACATTTACTCGTAATGTTTCAGCCGTTTAGTCCCTGATTCTTTTGGAAAGAAAATCTCTCAATCTTCTATACGCTTTAAAGGGTATTAAAATTTGTAGGTTGGAGCAGTTAGAGAAAGGACAGACAGCAGATCATGTGAGCCACTAATCTCTCGTCACATATCATAACCCAAATTTGTATGTAGCTTTGATTTTCATTTGCATTTTAAGCTTTAATTTTCGGGTTGTTGAATTGGCAGCTATGGAATGCTTCACAGTTGGAGATGGTTTATCAGGGGAAAATGCACGGTTTCATGAGGCAAGTAAAATCATCTATCTCGATTTTGGCTGTGCTTTTAAAATCCAGCCATAATGGCAGCGATGATTAAAAACTGACATTTATCAACATTACTTGCAGAATGTATTGGGCAAAGAAGATTCTAGAATGGACCTGAAGAGGCTCTCTCAATATCCATATATCTAAATAACAAGGCTTACTTGCTTCCTTTTCCTTAATGTATCTTCCATGGATTTTCTTTTTGTTGCTAAACTTTTTGATGTGTTGGTGTAGTATGAGATCGATGGTCGTGACCCGAGTGGATATGTTGGGTGTATGTGGTCTATATGCGGCGTTCATGATCAGGTTCTTTCGTCTTTTTCCTTCTCTCACTTGACTAGAAGTGATAACAGAGTAGATTGAATTCGATTGATCGGTTTGTGCTTTTGATGGGTTTTAGGGATGGAAGGAGAGGCCGGTTTTCGGGAAGATACGGTACATGAACTACGCGGGTTGCAAACGGAAATTCAATGTGGACAGTTATATCTCTTATGTCAAGAGCTTGGTGTCAGTAACAAAGAAGAAGAGGAAAGCTGAAGAACAGCTCACCAGAGATTCTATTAGTCCCCCAAGCTGAACAGTATTCAAGTAAACTTTAAACGTGTTGGTGTTGTTTTGTTGTTGATGTTAAGACTAGCTGGCTCTGTGTTGGGCCATTTTTAAAATTTACCGACTGTTATGATTGAAAAAAAAACCCGAATCGAATGACGTTAAAAGAGACGAGTCTGATAGGTAATTTACACAATCGAATTTAACAAGACAATAGCCAAAGATCTAGAAGCCAACTTTATGAGTTGCTTTTTACATCTTTAGACGACAAACAATAAGTGTAAGCTTACAGTCATGATCTCATAATCTGATGAATTTTATCCTTTTCTCTCATGTCTTTAACTTGGTTACAAATTAGATAGGGGGATCAGAGAACAAAGACAAGGTTTTGATTTGAGATCTGGATTCTCATATTTGGAGATCGTCTATAGATAACTCATTTGCAGTCAGAAGCTTCAGTTTCTGTGAGCCACAATAAGAGAAAAGAAGGTTACATTAATTTAGAGGGTGATTCATAGTTTGCCAAATCTCGGAATGTGAAGTATGTGTGTGGCTTACCGTTATGAACTGTGGAGGATCGTCGAGGCTTGTGGACCCGAGGATTACTTCTCTTTTGAGTTTCGTGGTTAGTTTGTGGCATACTTTTAACTGAAATTCAAATAGTACAGTAACAAGATATCATCATATATCCTGATTCTATGGTTTAATTTAATTAATTCCAACTGTAAAAGCCTTTTCTTCATTAGGTCTCTTACCTCTGATCTTGTTGCTCCACCAACGATAAACACAAATATCCGTTGTCCCATCTTTTTGAAATCGCTAGACGCATGTCTCAGCACCGAATCACTGCAAGAATGAAAATTGATTTAAGACAAGGTTGCTGTTTCGAAATGATGTCGGAAAGAAGTGGATTCTGCAAATGAACGCAGCATGGTTTTAGCTTGCTTTGAGGTTTCACTTACTTTGCAAACACAAAGAAGTTTTAGACTATCGACCGTCAACACAACTTATGTTTAGATTTATCGTCATATTGGAATGATCCTCGGATTGTTTAAAAACAGTTTACCTTGAATATCCATCATCTGAACCTCGTGGTTTAGCCCATGTTGGTGTGCGTCTCGATCTCATGGACTGAGCAGCTTGACCTTGACTACTACTTGCTGCTGATGAAAGTGACGTTGATCCATGGAAACTCGGGCTTGGGTCGTTCATACATGGGAAATCCTCTTTTGGCAATTCTCCTTTGCTAAGTTTCTCGATGAGTTCCTGGCAAATTCCAGATATGGAGAAACAGTCAACACATGAAAACTTGTATTATGCTAAAAATCTAAAGTAGCGTCCTATACAAAAATTTGAGGGCAATTAACAAAGTGAACCTCAATCATCGGGTAAAAACGAGATAACTGCCATGCTGCTTCCTCTTGGCGCTCTTTCCTGACAGCTCGTTTTTTCTGCAGCAAATAATGTTAGGAAGATTCGCATTATTTCAATATTCAGATGATGGAACATACTGAGAGAAGATATTACCTTGTGAAGATCAAACTTCAAAGTGAAACCTCCCGGGGCATTCTTTTTAGCATCCACGGCTGAACCAAGTAATCTCATATTATTTACAGCGCTCATGTCATCAGATGAGAGTTTTGCCAGCTAGAAACAAAGGCAATGAAGCCTTAGATGGGGTGGATGAGAGCCAAACAAAGATTCATAAGCATTAAATCCCCAAGTACCTTCATTAGATTTTGACCTTTTTCACCTTCAAACTTTTCAGGATAAATTGTTGCGAGGATCATTAACAGGCGTAATTTACCTTCGCGACTTGCCTCCTGTACAAGAGTTCGAAAATACATAAAGCTCACCAGCTCAATGTCTCAGGAAATATTACAGTCGATCAACCATTATTAACTAGATGCAAACCTCTTGAGTACTCAAATATTTAATCACATCCTTCATCCCAGCATCACCAAACACAAGGTCTTGTTCAAGTTGTCCAAGCTCCCGAAGTCCCTGTTCTCTGATAAGGTCGTTGATTTTTCTAGCAATCTGCAACGATAAGAAAGAGTTATATGAATTCGGCGCTCAGAGAAAAAAGCCAAAGAAGCAATAAATCTGGGCATCTGCAGACAGCTCTTCAGACACTAAATCCTGAGAAATGTTAATCAGATGATGCATACTAATAGAGTAATTGTGTGTGGCACCACCTAAAGCTGAACGTTCTAAAATTTAAGGATACAAACTAGAGGCATATCACAGTTGAAATGGAGGTGGACGCAACAAGAAAAGATAAGGGACCGTTGCACATTAACTACCTCTACATGGAGAGAGAGCTTGTCAATTTGTTCACTGTACTGTGGCAATGCTTGAACCATCTTCTGCAAATCCCTTGTAGAAAGCTCACCTCCATCTCTAAGAAAAAAAAGAGAAAAAAAATTGATAAAAAAAAACGAGAGAACAAATGAAAGTACTTCTCTACTCAAATAAAGTATACTATGTAGAACAACGCAGAGTTATGTCAGAAAAGGATCAAACTGAATGACAAGAGAACAGAATCCAACAGTAAAATCCGGTTCCAACAAGTTCAGGGGAAGTGTAATATATGCTCTCTAGTTACATGAAATAACAATAATACCTACCTCTTACCATGCTGAAGCTGAGCAGCTTTGTTTTTCGATAAGAAACTGGTCATCTTGTCATGCAATCTTTCACTAGCCTGATGAAATACAATGGTCAAGAGGATTCACTTTTTTTTTTCCATTACCAAAGAGAAATAAAGACCTAGGCATCAGACTCACATCTGCTATATGTGCATGCCGAAGCTCTAGCCAAATAGGATCATGTTCCTCCAAGAGCACATCTTTCTTCTCCGGTTGTCCACCCGACTTGCTTGGAATCTAAAAACTAAAAGAACATCACATGGAGTATCCAGGAAGAGAGCCATCACAAAATCACAATAACATATACGACAAAGAGTTGAACTTACCACATGTACATATTTGTTCCCTTCCATGTTCAGTAAATCATGGCACATAGCATCATAAGTCCACTCATGTATAATAGGGGCAATCTAGACATTCAAAACAAGCAAATGCTGCTAATCATATAACAGATGTAGAGGAGGAAGCATGAGCTCCATAAGTAGATGGATGCAATCTTGACTGATAAAATAGCAAATGAAAGACCCATCAGATGCAAAAACAGTTCTAAACCTGGTCTATGGATCTGTCGAGGATGAGCAGCTCGCACGTTTCAGTCTGAGGGAAATTTTCAATTGACTGTTTATGTTTGGCCAGACAATTCCAGATTCCAGCAGCAAGCTTTGTGGGAATTAAATCGCGCGCAGTTGTCATTGTTGAAGCATCAAGTGACTTTGCAGCTCGGTATCGTACTGCTGGAAATTCCTGTAAAGTCAAAATGATTCAGAAGAGCCATCCACAGATAATAGTCATTACTCGTGAGAATAATGATTAGTACCCGTAGTGAAGCAAAGACTGTGGCAATTCGAGAAGCCATCACATTCAAGCACGCATCGCCTTTTCGAGAAGTTTCTTCGTCACCGAAAAGATCCTCTAAAGCTCTCTCATGATCGGTGATGAAACCCTGTATAAGTTATCGTTAATAAATGACTCTTGCGAGCCTCTTTCAGATCATGAAACATACACTAACAACATAATACCACAGGTTATACTGCATTTCAGACCATATGATGGAGAACAATATAAACACGGCTAAAGTGCACAAACACATGAAATTTGGAACAATCATACCTGGCTATCAATGGCAAAAAACTCTAAATTCATCTGCAAAAGGAAATCAAATAATAAGTTATCAATGTGGATGCTATCATAGCTCTATAACACAGATATTCCAATGATTAAATTGAATAGCAACAATCAGCATACACGACAAAGTAGTTTTTTTGCAATACACACCTCTCTCAATGCTCCAATCCGAGGTAAGACACTCGAATCTTTCTTGATGTGACCAACCAGCTCCTTGGGAACTGGTGAGCTGAAGAAAACAAAAGCCCTTCACAGATGCAGAGGAATAAAGAAGAAAATCAGTGTTTTAAAGAGATTCATCTTTAGGATAGATAGGATAAGTAAATGAGAATCATTTCCTTACTTCTTGTACAAGGGTGATTTCCCAGACATGTCTGACAAGAACATGATGACACTAATGAAAAAAGAATGAAACATTAATATAAGAGGAAATAGCAAATGTCACACATCTTAAACGCAGCAAAGGAGGATCACATCAAAGACAAAATTACTTCTCTTTTGTTGGCTGGATGAAGTATATGGCATCCATTGAAGGTAGAGGTTGTCTTCGTCTAAATATGTCTTCAACCACTACAGAGAAGTGATAGCTTAAGCCAATTAAGCTACGACAAAACAAAGCATTACATCCAACTATAAATCTAGAAAAAAAAAATACTTCATTCTCACGTGAAACTCCTTCTTGTGTGATGTCAGCCATTTTGCAGGCATACGACATAATCTTGACAGTAAGTTTGTCCATGATTAGTACCTAAAATACGAAGAAGGAATAAAAACTTAGCAGAAAAATACGTGTCAACTTATAAGCAAAAGAACTTCTATTTGGCCAGCTCATCGGTAAAGTACACACAAACATACCTTCCAGGTGGATTTTGAGCTCCCTGTCTTCGCAGATCTAAGCATCTCATACAAGAGTCCTGTGAAATAATAAAATGTCAAAGATCAGGTACACTACCAATGGATAAGCCTCGGAAAAACATGGGTGAAACCTAAAGAGTCTTAAGAGCAAACGAGCAGCGGAAGCCTCACGTAATTTAGACCCAGGGATGGATGACACGAACTACACTGCCTATAACTCTACAATCTCACCGCAATCAAAATCCAAAACCCTCTTCCCAAACTTTTTTCTAAACATCAAACAAAAGACCATGTCTGCCTTTCATATACATAATACATCCTTTCATCGTCACCATCACAAACATGTAGCATATTCCTTTCCTTAAGTGTCCGATAGGCATCATTTGGTCAAATGCATTTCCGAAACGACAAGTCAATTCTTAAGTTTAACATTTTAGCTCTAGTGACTTTCCTCGTCAAACAACCATGCAGGTCGATTCTAAGTAGATCCACAGTTTGCTACAACCGAATCAGAAACTGGACGCCCTACGATACCCCACTCGCAGATCAAACCACCAGCATAATACCGATTCATAAACCTCGTCTTAAATCCTAATTTTAACATTTGAGCACAAACCGGCAGACGAGCAACATATTTCCCAATATTCAAATGCGATTCCGCTAGAAGTCTTAGCCATTGAACTAACATATTCTCCTCGGGCAAACCAATTAAAACCGTATAAACCAACACTTCATCGTTCTCATGACCGTAGAACGCAGAATCAAAATGAAACAAGACGACTAAAATGGCTACTCCGCAGAAGCCGGAACCAGAAATAGATCACGTGAAATCCAGAAAAAAAATCGACAAGTCAATCCGAATCAACGAGAGTCAAAACAGATGAATCAAATAAAAAACCGAGATAGAGGGAGAGAACTCACGTTCACGCGTAATCTGCCGAAAATTCTTGTAGTCGCCAGCCTGAGACGACGAATCGGAATCGGAGTACGACATAGCTGCGATCTGCCAACTTTCTGACTGATTAAATCTCCGGTCAAAATCTCCGATCGACGAATCGAACAAAAGATCGACCAGAGATAAAGAGAGAGAGAGAGAGATTTAAGATCGCGAACTAATCAAAATATAGAGAGAACGACAAATGACGAGACGAAGACCGATGAAGAGGAGCTCCTTTTTGTTTGTTTTTTTTCTCTCCCCCCAGATACCGTAATTAAATTAAAATTATTTGACTATATTCCCTCTCGAAAACCGCGGTGGCTGGTGAGGAATGAGGATAAAGCTTAGACCGTGTTGACCCGAACCGACGGTTTGAATCGGTAAATCGAACTTTCGATGTAGACCGGGTCTTTTGAAGTTAATGTTCGATCGCGTTTCTAGTCAATTTTAACCCCACAACTGATTTTGCTTGCTTTGACGGGACCGTTAACCTATAGTATTGCATTTTAAATGTGTGTGGGTCCTCTTAATTGCTTCTTTAAAATTTACTTATAAAAAAACTCATTTAATTCAGATTACGTCATATATCCAGAAAAACTATTATTTATTGATATTGTTTGTTCGAAATAATATATCCAGAAACTATTATTTTCGGTAAATGTATGCTATAATTTTGAAAACTATTATACTTTTTTCTATATTATTTACATACCATTCAACATTTTAAAGATAAATGTTGGTCGAAGATTACGACACCATTTTAAACCTACCACACTAATCTTAGACAAATATTATGATTGGTAAATGTAATTATCCACATATGTATGTATAATCTATGTAACGACAACCAATAGATGTCACAGTGAACAAAAATGTAATCAAATCCAAGAATATGAAACTAGCGAGAAAACGCCAATATTTTACTTTATTAGACCTTTTCTTCAATCACTTTGACAACAAACCAAAAAAATCTTCACAAACCAATTCTTGTATATTTTCTTATAAAAGTCACTAAAAACAAATTTTAAAATATTCACTTGCAAAAGTCATTCACTTTTTTAATTACAGTCTCACAAAACAAAACAAAACAAAACCCACCAATTTTATAACTCCTTAATCAACGTAATTAACCTCCTAATGGGCTACAAATGCTTATTAAACTCTTGTCATTTTTATTACATTCCTTGACCGTTCGGTCTTCTACTACTTCTTCCTCGTCGTTGCCACTATGCTTGCAAACCACCTTGCACTTGACCACACTCCCATACACATAAAACCCGGGCTGAACCATAGTTCAAACCAGACTCTTGAACCGGTCTCCACCGGTTTCCTCCATGTAAACCGGATCAAACCGGTCATCTTTCTCCACGCGGAAAATCTGCAAACCCGGGTTCACCGAGTTAGCCAAGAGATGAACCAACCAAACACTCTTCGATGCACCAAAGAAAGCCTGAAAAAAAAAAAGAAAACCCCGATTCAGTTGGTTTTCAATAAACCAAATGAATCTGTTGTATACACCGTTCGGTTTAATGCTTTACCTGTAAGAGCGGTTCAGGCCAGGCTCGGTTCCAGCAAAGCATCGAAACGACGTCGCTCATTTTCCGGTCACAGAATCGGCTAAACTCCTCGGAGAAATGCTTGGTTCCTCTGCTCAAGACCTCGTCCCACGTGAGCTCCATCAAGACGTTGAACGAAGCGTAATTGGATTCGCAACGATCAATCGGGTTTAGAATCCGGGTCGACCCGTTTTTCTGAAACCCGGAAGCTTCGAAATCCTCGAAGAAGGCTCTGCTCAGGATCGCTTCAAGGTAAAAGATCAGGCTTTTAGGGTTTTTCGCGAAAGAGTTGATCTTGACATCGAAAGGTTGGAGGAGGAGAGAGAGTCGCTCGTAGACTTTCCCACCGACGGTTCGTAGCTGCGACGCGAGAGATCTGCTCAATGCCCTGATCGAAGATCGAGATTCCGACACTGAGACGAGGAATTGCTGAATGATCCTGTCGTTGAACCCGTCTTTTCGGATCGGAACACTCTGTTTCTTGTTGCTGCACTCGTCGAGGCCCGATTTGAGATTGTGGCAGTAAATCTCGAGCTTATTGAGTTTATTCTCGAGCTCTGCCATTGACGATTTCAATCTAGAAGCTTCTATGACCGCGTCTTCTTTCTTCTTCGTGGCATGAATCAGATTATGGGAAAGCTCCGCCACGGCTAACCGCCACTGCTCTTCACTGGAAGCGTCGGCGGCGGAGGAGGAGGAAGAGCGCGGAGGAAGCCCCGCCGCAGAAGAGGGTTTGGGGCTTCTCCGTGTGAGGGATTGAAAGATGGATTTGATTATGAGATTGGGGCTAGAGATGAAAGAAGGGTTGTTGTGGCTTTCGAGAGGGACGACGGAGAATTTATCACGGTGAGAGTGGTGAGGCCGGCACTTGTTGCAGGAGACGGCGCCTCCGTCTTCGTCATCGTCGTCATGTCGTTTTTTGTTTTGGGGTTTTCCGTTTCCGTTGTGGTGGAGCGGCGTTAGAGGATGTTGGTGGTTGTTGTTGTTGCGGCGGTGGTTGTGGTGGCTTGAAGTGGCGGAAGAACCACCGTCGCTGCTTGGGGTTGCTCTGTTTCTGTATCTTTCTTCGTGGAGCTCGCCTTCTTCGCATTCTGGAATCTGAAAGAACAGAGAAGGCAAAAAAATTGATCTTTCTTTCATTTACTCAGTGAAAATCATGCGAAAATGAGAAAAAAATAATCTTTGGATTTGAGGAAGTTTCCAAGTGACACGATATGTGGAATCATTGAGTTCAAAGGATGAAACTTTAGACGAAAAGGTAACAGAATTGCTTCTTCCCACTTTTCCTTCATTTTCTCGGGAAGATAGTGGTGGGATTCAGGGGAGAACATGCAAGAACACGAAGATTCTTGCTAAACAATATCAATTCCACGATTTTGTTTCAATAAAACCCACTTTTTTGTCACAGAGCAAGACAAAACAAAACAAATTTGAGGTCTGTGTTTCGTTTTTTTCCTGCGTTTTTTTCCCGGGAAACAAAGAAGAGAGATTTGAGTTTTGACTTACAGGAGTGAAGTGAAGGGATTGGTGAAGAGATGGAACAGGAGATTTGGAAGGAGAAGATGAAGACGAAGGAGCCATTTTTGTTTTCCTTTGCTCTTTTTTTTTTGTTTGCTTTAATATCTCACTTTTATATACAGACGCTATTTATTTTACATATATACAGACACTATTTATTTTACATATACAGACACTATAACATGATAATATAGTTTATTATCAAGTCAATTTCTAAAAAAAAAAAAAAAGAGGTACTAGAATAATAGTAGAATGATGGTTCTTCTGATTTCGATTTTGAGCCGGTAAGCTTGGTCAAATATTAAATTTGTTTCCATCTTAGTTCAAGCTAAAACCAAAGTGAAGACTATGCTCCATTAGACATGTTTTGTTGTCGTCGCTCTGAAGATATTATGTCTTTGTATATACATTTGAATTCCATATTATTGTTCAAAACAAAACATCCCCTATTATTCAACAGATTCATTAGGTCACACATCGATCCGCCAATTTATTTTTGTACAAATACATGTTCAACACTATGAAACGTCCATGTTTTATTGGCGTTTGTTTTGTTCGTTTTGAACTTTTTTTGAAATAATTGGGTACTTATTTTGTTAGTTCTGCCTGTTTTTTCACAGCACTTATTCTAGTGTTACTTTTCATAATTATTTATTTTTGCCCACACTTTACAAATTTGTAAGCCAAATATGCATGTGGTAGACTTACGTGTGTACGTGTATATATGAAGTGTAATGATTATAGTTTCCTGGGGTATGTAAAAGAGATGTTTAAGTTTCTCTCTTTTCGTTTTCTCTCGCTATCTATTAATCAGATCGTCAGATTCTGATCATTTCTTCTGAAACAAACCAGAGAGTTTTTGCTAAAAGTTATTTACATCAGCCCAAATACCACAAGAACAAATAATTGTTGTTGAAGAAGTAATAATAAGCTAATAACTATAACTACACAGATCATTCATTATTCGTAGCATGGTCCGCAAAGTACTAATCCGTAAGTCCAATTCCACCGTTCAAAACACTACTATATATATCGTTAAAATTAAAAGTAACCAAGATTATATTACTGAACTACTACTATATTTGCTATCGTATTACACTATTACTATTTTATCGCACCTAATTTAGCGTTTTGGCTTTGATTGGTAATCAAAAGCTTTACCGTAAAGCTGCGGTATAAGTTATACCGTTTTAATAGTTATCAATCATAAAAGTAGTACAAAAAACGTTACCAACAGTATTACACTCAGCTTTTTTGTACCGTTTTGACGTACAACTCATTTTTACTGCTTTTAACTATTTGATAAACATTTATCAACTTTAGCTTACCGCTAAAAAATTCAATTTACCGCCGAAAATCTATGGTTACCAAACCCTTTATTTGTTTAAAAATCGTATTAACTGAATACAAACAAAGCTATACATACACGCAGGCGTATAGTTATTGGTATAACGACAATCACCGTCAGAAAAAAAAAAAGAGTTATAGGCACTTTTTTCTTTTCTTTTTTCAATCTTTTCCTTTCCTTTTTCATATAAAGTGTACCAAAAAATTGCTTCCAATAAATGCATTTTGGGTTGCATATAGATCTGATGTTTGCAAGTTTTGGTTTGTATTCTAATTCTGCTTCCATTAAAATCTAAAATACAGTGCCTTATAGTGGAAACTACAAAAAAACAGCTTATAGTGGAAACTACAAAAGTTCTATCAGTAATAAAAATACTCAGAATCATATCTTTAGCATCAAATTTGGTAATGATAACCTATAAAGGGGGCACATGCTTATTAGTTGCATTTGAAATGTGATGTATGTTAGATTAAGAGTTGCGCTTGTTCGTGACAGTATACAGTATGTAGAAGATTGGTTTGGTAAATAAAGAAGTTCAATAATTCAGTAGGTCTCGTGAATATGAAAGAAAAACATAGACATCAAATTGCATAAAAATGAGATATGAAAGGTTTTGTATTTATTATTTGTTGCTTAGTAATAAATGTATAGAGCATGGGGAATTGTCACATTAAATACCGAGTGCAAAGAGCATCAAATGCAAATCCAACTAACTCATTTATGAGATCGGTTGACCCACATTACCAAACAAAAACATATTTTGGCCTTATGACTTGTTCTCCGATTGGTGTGCCTTATTCATTGGGTCTTTCTTCTCTTTCAGCTCCCTACTTTAATTCTCATTCTATATTTCATGTGATTGTGGTTTCGAAATTAACAAACAAGCATGATCATTGAGAGAGGAAGGTAAAAAAAAACACAATTTTGATTAATGTAGTTTTCAGCATTCCAAGGCGATATTGTATAGTATTCCGTTTTTTATTAAGTGTCGTTTTGCGCTTATTTTTTTTTTCAAATTAATTGTCGTTTTCATTTTCAGATTTGTGACAAAATTTCCAGTTTTATCCCTATATTTTTAGTTTATTAATTACTTATATCAAACAAAATAATATACTATTAATTAGGGGTAAAAACAGAAAATTTAATGTTTTTCTTAATCTGTGTAAAATCATGTAGAACGACAGTTAATTTAAAACAGAGAAAGTACTAATATAAAGATAAATAGTCGAGGAAAGAGTGTTTTTTAATTCGAGGAACTCTATATCAAATTCAAATTACTTCATAAAATATGATTATTTTTTCTTCTTACTCTATGCCAATTGAACTTACTTACTAATACTAAGTTATTGTACTGCCAATATTTATAATTGGCTATTGACTATTGTAAATACAAGATTAGTTCGTTTGTTTTCCTTGATTTTCGGTAGAATGTTAATTAGGGGGGGAAAACCCAGCTTTACACACAACAACAAAAAAAAAAGAGAAAAACAAGGGGCATGTGATGGTAGTAAATGGGAGAACGAGAGGGTAAGATCGTCCAAAAACTAATAAATTTTGAAAGGGTTTTGGTTTTGGCTTTTGGGTTCTGAAAGTTGGCTGACTTTGCGTGACATGTCTCTATTCACCGGGTTGGATCATGTGCACGTGACTCCCCTTACACCTCCTTTCTCATTAATTTCCCCCATATATTGTTTTTTTTTTTAATAAACATTTTCCCCCATTTTTATCTGTTTTTTTTTTTTTTAAATCGCATAATCGGTCAGACCCCTCAGGATCCGGACAGCCCAACACCGAAGGGAACTTCGGTTCACGACAAACGCCAAGCGTCATCTGTTTTTCTCCCATGTTGCATTTTCCTCAACGTACATTTTCCCTTTTTTTCACTTTTGTATTATTGAAATAGATTTTTGAATAACACCAACAAAAATATCCACATAAAGCCTCTTTTCAATTTTAAGTAGTTGGTTTAGATATTAATCATTTGGGTTTGGGTTGATAGATCGGTGTTTAGGCGTTAAGGTCCAAGTTCAACAGAACCGCTGCTTTTCTTTTTTAATTAACCGGAAATTATTATTAGGAGCAACTTGAAATATTAAACCGGAAATAAGTGGTTTAGTTTTTCCCTCTGGCAAGAAAGTCACGGGGAGTTCTCCAATGTGATGGGCTCAAACAATCCTAAAGAACTGTTCTTTAGCCCAATGTGATGACATTTTAGTGATCATTCTATCTACCTATATATGAGTCGATGATTATCTTCAATGGTCGTCGGTTCTAAATAAATGCTCTTTGACCCAATGGATCATCTTTTGATAACCGTGAAGCTCTCATCACATGAAACGCACTACTAGTGGAATCACTCTCCTAAGTCTCTCCTTGTATTATTTTCTGACCTTTCTCCCTTTAGTTTATTTCATCACATGATGCCTATCTAACAAAAGAAGCAAAAATTGTGGAAGTTGTAAGAAACCAAGCAATGTCCTTTCACCTTATAAGCAACATGGTTCATACATTGAAATTAATCAACCGTTTCTCTCTGTTTCATCATTGTTTCATGTAAATGTGTTAAGTTTTATGAGCTTCCAACCCAAAACCAATTGGCAATGAGTGGATTGGCCCAAGCTACTTATATATTAGTCAAGGTCCCTCCCAACTTTTAATGTGGGATAATCTTACACACAATCTCTAGAGATTAAGACCTTATGACCCATTAACCTTTACTAATCCCAATAAAATGTGCTAAATTGCTTCACTTTTCAATCGTTAGGATTTGTTTTTAGACAAAGAGGAGAAAATGAAAGTGATGAGATACAAAACAATGAGTTACAGTTTTGTTCAATCTCTTAAAAGATTTAATTTATTTTATATCGTCACTTATAGCTGACTTTTAGACAAGTATGATACAAATAGCATCTATGGAGTCTTATGTACAAAGTTTGAAATACAAGAATCCAAATAAACATTTCTCACAAACTGTCTTTGTCCCATTACTTTCTAAATACTAAATACGTGTTCTTCTCCTGATCTCTGATCAATATGCGTGATCCATCTTCTCTTCTTGTTCTCACTCTTCCCCGAGTTCCTAGCCGCCACGTGAGCAATCTCAATACCTCCGGTGACCGGTAGAGTCACCGTTCTAACAACTTTCCGGTCTCTTAAAGCCCGCCTCCAGCTAAAACCCGAAGAACTTCTCGAATACCCGTTCCTACAAACCACGACCGCTCCTCTGCTTCCAAACGCAGCGTTCCTCAACGCAGCCGCGGCAAACTCCTTGTTCCGCCAATCCACGACCAAGAAATCGATTCCTTGTAGCTTCTTCATCGCGTCCTCGGGCTCTTCGGCGACGATCGTCTCTGGTAAGTTCAAGGGAGATGAAGATTCTTGAATGGCTTGTAGATAAGCGGATTCCGATCTCGAGTTTTGTACGATGCATATGTGTTTAGCGTTTGCGTGTTGGCTCGCGACGTTTAAGCCAATACTCGAGGCTATCGCGTCTCCGTATGACCACGTTTCCACGATCAGCTTCGCGTTCCATCCAGCCGCCATCGCCGCTATTAGCTCCGCCGCGTCCGGCGTTTCGAGATTCTCGCACTGAAGAAAAAAAACCAAAACAGAAATGAGAAAGAGATCATTACAAGAACGAATCGCGAATATTTAATCGAAATTAAGATCTGAGTATTCAAGACTTCGAGAAAAAAAAACCGAATCTTTCGACACGATTCACCGGAATTTTTACCGGAAAACAAAAAAAAACTTACCGATTTAACGGTGTCTAAGTAAGCCTTCGACGCAGTCTCCGGAGACCAAACCAGTTTCATTTCTTCCGACTTCTTCTTCTTCGTTTTCGTCTTCTCTTGACTTTCTCTCGTTTCTTGGGTTCTTGTTGTTGTTTGGGTTTTAGTCTATCAAGAGGTTGCTTTTATAGAATACTTTGACAACAAGGAAAGTCTCGTTTCGTCTTTTTATTGGGTAAACATTTGGATATGGCCCATGTATTTTAGTTTTGTTTTCGGATTTACCCCCAATACTATCAAATTTAATCAAGTACGTCCTGTTTAATTGTTTATTTATCCTTTATTTGAAATATGTAACTATAAAATCAGAAATGATCATAGAGTACGAATCTTTTATGAGGGTAAGATTTAGAAACTGTGTAATAAGTGGGGGCGATAATTAATTTTTCTAAAAGATGATTATGTTTTGTTTTTGTTTTCCCTTCTAAAGATAGGGAGTGTTGTGTTTCTAGATCGTCGACGTTGACACTATTCCAGGCGAATCAGACGTGTGTAAGCTTTAGATGTGGATTACAACGAGATTTAAATTCAACTATTCTATATTTAGTCCAAAACGATTTATCTACTGTTTTTTTGTTGAAGTAACTAAGTTTGATTTTGTTTTTCATTTGGCTGGCACAATAAATGCTAACTAGACTCAATTGAATTGACTTGGTATCGTAAGATTACATAACTAAAACCAAATCAATTGGGGATTAAGTCTAACGAAATTGGCATGTTCTTGTTGTTGTTTGATATAATGTTTATAAATTATACGGCAATTCTGAGTTAGCTACTATGTTTCATTCACACCACACCACGTAATGAAATCATAATCAAAACAAAACAAAATAATATTTTTCTTTTCTTTTTAATTGCATGCAAAATGCATTCTACCGGATTTTAAATTTAAGTGATGACACAACAACAATACTAATACACACCACTGTGTTACATGTTTTGATCGAACAAAACTAGTGTTTATTTTTCTGTTCAAACATTTTTATATGATAAAAACTTAAACCGATTAATAGTTGCTAGACTTTTGAGCATTATATATAAAGTATAAACACGTCCTCGACTAAAACTCTAAAAATTTCTAGTCTAGGTCGTGCAATTAATGTGATATATGATGTTTGATAATACGTGTATCAATATTGTAACGTGTAAATCAGTCGTTGTCCTTGTTTTATTAGTGTGAAATTTACATCAACATATATTTCTCCTTAAATGATGAAGTTATGTGCACTTATCGTTAAATATACTTTGAATAAATATTTTATCAGTTAGATAATAATAGATAATGTCTCGTTGATCGTTGATAAGGAGTGTTGAATACTTTTTCCATCTAGGGATAATGGAGATAGCTAGTCAAGGATAATGCATAAAATTCAAACAAGTGAATATCATTTCAAAGCACACACTAAAGAAAGATAAAGTACAGAACTCAAACATGTGAAAAAACTATACAAGTGGAAGAAGGTGCCTTTTTTAATCACATGATGATATCATATGCTATATACATTGATGGTGACCAATGCATTTAACCTATTGTCTTTGTGCCCCATGAATCCAACTATGTGGGACAAATGAAAACTTTTTATAATTCCCATGTCACTTTGAAAACGACTCTATAGGCTATGGTTTAAAGAAACATTAGGTCGTGTTTATTCCTTTTTACCCCCACTTTCTCAAACTTAATCATTTGTTGTATGGTGGAATCGAGCATTTTAAGCAATTGATTTCCCACACACTTAAAACATTTATTTAACAAAAAGCAAACCGACAAAACTATAAATCGTAAACTCAAATTTCTTCGATCTAAAAGATCGGCTTTCATATATTTTCGTTCTATGGAAATGAAGAATGAAGATGACGAAGTGAGCCACATTATAGAATATTTATATACATTCTATCTAATTTCACTCATTAACATTGAAGATAATCATTATGAATAACATTACGAAAAGATTGTGGCGGGAAATGATACAAGTGGTTATTCTTTTTTTATTTTATAAAAGTGGTTAGATTATGTAAATCGAGTTCAAGACTTTCTAGACCCTATTATATAATTCATCAAGCTAGCTAGCTAACATTTTGATTTGATGTAGAAACTCTAAAGTCTCTCACTCTTTTGTTTAGATTCGTAGTAGGTGTATTTACGATTTTCTTCATCTTCCAAAAGATATTACATAAATGAAATGGGCCAGGTTTGGTTGGGCCTTAGATCTAGATTAAAACGAGGCCGTATCAACAACCTCCTCTCGTTAAAAAGTTTACAAACGCCCCACTCTTTTCCGATCTCAATTTCGTTTTGTACAGAAAGAGCTTGTTTCCAAGAGAGAGAAATCCCGACCCGGAGTCTGACCCGAAAACCCGGAAGAATCGAAAAATGGGCAAGGATGGTCTGAGTGACGACCAGGTCTCGTCGATGAAGGAGGCGTTCATGCTCTTCGACACCGACGGCGACGGGAAAATCGCGCCGGCTGAGCTCGGGATCCTCATGCGATCCCTCGGAGGAAACCCGACCCAAGCCCAGCTGAAATCCATCACGGCCTCCGAGAACCTCTCGTCTCCGTTCGATTTCAACCGGTTTCTAGATCTCATGGCGAAACACCTGAAGACGGAGCCTTTCGATCGCCAGCTCCGCGACGCCTTCAAGGTGCTCGACAAGGAAGGCACGGGGTTCGTGGCGGTGGCGGATCTGAGGCATATTCTCACCAGTATCGGCGAGAAGCTGGAGCCTAACGAGTTCGATGAGTGGATCAAGGAGGTGGATGTTGGATCCGACGGGAAGATCCGGTACGAGGATTTCATAGCCAGGATGGTCGCTAAGTGAGATCTAATCTCGTTTTGAAATTTGAATTTTATTTGTTTGCTTGTCTGTTGATTCGAGCGAATCCCAGGGTCTGTTTGCAATTGGTAATTGCTCTGGGATAGTACTAACTTTATTGTTCTTCTTCCTGTTTGTTTCCTTTTTAATGGAAATGTTGTGTGGTGGTGATTCCTACTTTTATTCTAAGAATGTTGTTTTTTTTACTAAAAGTTCCACTCTTTATGCCTTTGTAATTCGTTGGATTGGATCAAGGAATTTAATTGATTCCCAATGTGTTTACTTTCCGCTCGTCTGATCTCGAAACGTGTACTCATTTCGATATCTAACACTGAATTCTAATAGCCTTTGGTTCGAGCATGACTTGATTTCGTGTTCTGCATCATATAAATTCTTGTTCATACCCTTTGCGTGGCACGATCCATGACCAGGACTGTTGTGTTGGTATCTAAAATGGAAAGTAAAAGACTTCGAAATGATTATATGATCTTGCCGTTGCTCTTAAGCGTTTTTGGTATCCTTTCACATGGTGTTGAAGGCTGGAAGCAATCATGCGCTATTGGATTTTGCTATTTTGTCACTCCTTCGCGACGGTTTGCTGTAAATGAACAACTTTTTTCATGGATAAAGTAAAACTCGTAGCTCATCAGAGAAATTTTGAGAAAGTTCAGGTTTTTGTTATGATAGTTTTTGACTTGTGGAGTTGGTTCTTGTTATGGTAGTAGCTCTATTACAAAGATGGTAAGGCGAAACCGAAGTTTAGATCCGATGCAAGTTTCAAATTTTGACTTGATAGATGCATATTCTGCATCTTCTTTGCGGCTTTTGTTTTGCTACATGAATCGTGTGAAAATCAAGTTTCTCATATTATATATAAGATATGATCGATAAGAAGCAATGTAGCGGTGAAAAGAACAGAACATATAAGCAATAGAGTGAGAGCAAATTTCGGTTCACTTCAGTCGACTCGACTATAGCAATTTACAACGAAATGCGGTTTAAATAAGAATACGGGCCAATGATATAATATACACAACGGTCATAAGTACCCGCCAGAAAATAAAAAAACAGTTATAAAAGGAAACAAAGCAGAGAAATGAAATGCGGTTTTTTTTTGTAATCTGTTTCTATAAGTCGTAGAAGTGATTTGATGACATATTTAATTGGAAGGAAGGATCTCAAAGGCCATCAGACAGATCCGAGGGAAGGAGCGTCGTCAATCTTTTATATAACTGAATATTGATTTGGATGGTTATTCGTTGGTCTAGAGTTATAATGGATATACTTTCTTGCTATGGAAGAGCTCAGGAGATTGAGTTTGAGATGGCTAAAGCTTGGATAAGTTTGTGGAATTGAGTTTGTGCACACCACTTGTATGATGAATTGTCTCTGTGAAGAATTTTTTGAAGCGCTTTTTTTCAAGTGAATCCATTTCTTGTAGAACAGTAAATGTTTACTGCATTTTCCAAGGTGCATAGGTACTTATTTCTTCAAACACAGCCATAATCGAAATCAAAACACAACGGCTCCTCTATCTATTCCGGTCAATTTCTGGGAGGTAATGGAAGATGGATTTGAAGCAGTTAAAAAGGCCATGGAAGAAGGATCAGGTTTGGTCTTTTTTCTTTCTATTCCTTAGTGACTATTCATGCTCATCTGTCAAACGTTGATTACTCTTGTTATCTTGTTTGCAAATGCTTATGATGGCTATAGACAGCGTATCCAAGCTCTTAGCCTCGAGGGCGATAAAATGAATGGTACATAAACTCTGAAACCTAAACCTTTCATATTTGTTGAATTGATCCTTAAATATTGTCCTTATCGTTTCAAAGTTGTTGTAGATAGTTGTGATATTTGTTAAATAGCGTCCTTATCAATAAATTTAAGCAAGGATTGAAGAAAATTTTCTTGTTCCGCTCTGATGTTGAATTAAGACACCAATGGTTCTTATCTTGAATCTTGACTGAAAACACAACTGAAGTCCATTTTGTTGAAGTGGTATAGTTTCTTATCAATAAATTTAAGCAAGGAATGAAGAAAATTTTCTTGTTCCGCTCTGATGTTGAATTAAGACACCAATGGTTCTTAACTTCTTATCTTGAATCTTGACTGAAAACACAACCGAAGTTCATTTGTTGATAAGAGCTTTCTTGCTAAGCGTCGCATGGTTATCTGCCTACCTACTCCACTATTTTGCAAAGCAAACAAACCACTAAGTATGAAAGGCCCATTGTTATATGTGAATTATATGTCATTCCTGATCTTCCTTGTAACTTCCTAATCCGTGTTTTATGTATACTTTCTGACTAGGCTAGCTTTTGCAATTCTTCGGGAATTAATTTTTATATACGTAACAACACGTTTATTGTTACGTATTGATAATAATTATATAATACAAGACCATAGTTTTACGCATTGTTGCTTTTTGCTTTTTGAAAAAAATTGTATGCAGGTGAAAGCAGCTTCGTGGGTTCATACTTTGATAATTATATATAACAAGACCTTAGTTCTTTGGCCAGAAGAATCTATTTTCATCTTTATTCTCTGTATTCTCTTGTCTGATCAACGATGGGAGGTCGTTTCTCTGCTTCAGTATCATCTGATCAAGCGTTGAATAATGTCTCTCAATTTTTATGCTTCCAAGCTCGTTACATTCACAGTATTGAGGAGAATCTGGAGGCTATACAGAAAGACATGGACGAGCTCAAGGAAATACAAACTGATGTGTGGTGAAGGGTCGAGAGAGAGGAGGACACTAGAGATCAATAACGGCTTGCAGAAGTCAAGGTATGGCTTAAAAATGTTGATAGCATCGGTAGGCAAGTCAGTTATCTGCTTAGTAATAGAACTGCTGAACTTGAACGGTTGTCTCTTAGTGGGTTATGTTCTCAGAACTTAAGATCGAACTATAGTTATGGAGATAGGGTATCGCTGATGTTGAAAAAGGTTGGTGATCTGAAATCTAAAGGCGATTTTCGAGTTGTGGCTGAGCCGGCTACAACGGCTACAAAGGAGGAGAGGCCTTCCAGTTCCAGACTGACTATTGTTGGTCGGGAAAAAATTCTCAACAGGGTTTTGAACCGCCTGGTGGGTGGTGGACCCGGGATTATAGGTCTGTACGGCGTGGGTGGCGTAGGCAAATCAACTATTCTCCGAGAGATCGAGAACAAGATCAGTGGCAGATTTGACTGTGTGGTTTGGGTTGTTGTGTCTAAACATTTGTGTGTCGAGAAGATTCAAGAAGAGATCGGTAGGAAACTAAGCTTTCATGGGGAAGAGTGGAATCAAAAGGAGGAAAGCCATAAGGCCAATGATATACACAACTTCATGAAGAGAAAGAGATTTGCGTTGTTATTAGATGATGTATGGACCACAGTAGATTTAACAAAGATCGGAGTCCCATTTCCTACAAGGGAAAACAAATGCAAAATAGCATTCACCACCCGCTCTCGAGAGGTGTGCGTGGAGATGGGGGTTGATGATCCGATTGAAGTCCAGTGCTTGTCTGAGAATGATGCTTGGGACTTGTTTCAGATGAGAGTTGGAGAAAACACGATAGGAAACCGGTCGGAAATTCCGGAGCTCGCGAGAAAAGTTGCTGCAAAATGTCATGGTGTACCACTGGCGCTTAATGTTCTTGGCAAGACCATGTCCTGCAAAACGACAGTGCAAGAATGGAATGATGCAATGGACGTCTTGACTTCATGTTCTGCAGATTTTGTAGGAATGGAAGATGAGATTCTGCCGATGCTGAAGTATAGCTATGACAATTTGATGGGGGAAACGTTAAGGTCCTGTTTCCAATATTGCGCTCTATTTCCTCCAGCTTTTACACTGAGGAAAGATGATCTGATAGAATGGTGGGAAGGCGAGGGATTCATAGGTGAATACAACCAAGGTCATGAAATGATTAATAAGCTTGTTCGCGCTTGTTTATTGATGGAGGATGATGAGACTGACAAATTTGTGAAAATGCACGATGTGGTTCGTGATATGGCTTTGTGGGTAGCATCTGATTTTGGGAAGCAGAAAGAAAGATGTATTGTGCAAGCTGGTGTTGGGTTACGTGAAGTACCAACGGTCAAGGATTGGAGTACTGTGAGAAGAATGTCACTGATGAATAATGAGATTGAAGAGATAT
>JAHZTW010000001.1:460208748-460614513 GCA_020283515.1 Alliaria petiolata | reverse complement strand
GTGGTTGTTGCTAGTTCCTAACCTTACTCATCTGGAGCTTCAGTCTTTAGAGAAGGTACAAGAAATCATAAGCGAGCAGAAAGCTGCAAGTAGTCCCACAGATGAGCAGAAAGCGCGAGGTATGAATACTCCTTTTCTAAAACTTGAAAGGCTTGACTTGATCGACCTACCGAGGTTGAAGAGAATCTACTGGAGTCCTCTGCTCTTCCCTTGTTTGAAGAAGATTGAAGTAGAAAAGTGTCCGAAACTGAGAAAGCTTCCACTCAATTCTGAAAGCTGCTGCGTTGGTGGTGAAGAACTTGTTATAAATTACAGAGATGATAAATGGTTTAAAAGGGTTCTATGGGAAGATAAAGCCACTAAAGACCGTTTCTTACCTTGCTGTGAGAAGGTATGCCTATGGAACTTTTCATAACTAACAAACTTCTTCATCTTTGGTTTTTTTTTTTACACTAAAAGTCTGCTTCTTCTTTTGCTTGTGTCAGCTCATGCCCTCGTACTCAGAGAGCAAAAGCTCGTGAAGCAAGCCGGTTTCTTGCAGTCGCTACTCGGTACTGTTTTTGTTTGTTTGTGTTTAATTTCTCTTTTGTTTGCTTGTGATTGTATTTAAATTATAATGTGTTAATGGTGTGCGTAGTCTGTCGCTTGATATGCAACAAACTCCTCTTTCTTGTATCAATAGTTGAGTGTGACTGTGATTTGGAGTGTTCATTATAATATATCTTATTTTAATATGAGTCTAACTGTCTAAGAAATAAGAAATGAAGAAGAGAAGGAAGCCATAACGATTCTAATGTCTAAGTTTGCCTCTTTGAAGCACATAATCCTAACGATTGTGCTTGTCTTTTTACAGTTGTTGACATTTCTCGACTGGGTTAGCCTGAAATAACTTTTGTTTTGTTTGTTCCGTTCTCACTTTGACACAGGGTACTGATCTTGAATCTTAGTATTGCAGATAAAATGCTTTTACATTGTTTTTGCAAAATTTGAATGATCTTAGTTTAAATTAGAATGATGTTTAAGGTACAAAATCTCTAAACCCCTAAACACTTTCAGGTTTGTTGAATGGACCTTTAACTTTTGTGTTTATCTTTTCAACTTGTTCTAGATTGAGTAAACCAGCCCCAGCCCCCTCACTTAAACCAGCTTCCCGGTTTGTCTTTAACCGGATAGAACCAGAGCCATATCGAAAAACATTTATGTTTGGGCAGCAATTTCGTCGAAATTCTCGATAAGCTATCCCACGTTTAATGCATTTCGGACTTTTGATCTATGAAGACGTTGCGTGGGTATATTTGTGTCGAATATGTGAAACGTGGAATAATTGTTTCCAGAAATATGTAACAAAGTGGGGACCGTTTCAGAAGGAGGAGGCTTAGATACTTTGGTTTCTATGATGCATCTTTGGACTCAGGCGCCCATGCAAATACCTTCTATTTATATGCTCTTTTTCTTTTCGGAGACATCATATTATTCAAAAATCTTATTCATATATTTTCTTTCTTTCTAATATTTGCTCAGCTTCTTGTTTTGTTCTGTGAATCTCTCTCTCGTCTGTGCAGCAATGGGAGGGTGTCTCTCTGTCTCGATGTCATGTGATCAAGTGGTGAATCAAGTCTCTCAGTGGTTATGCCTCAAGGGGAGTTACATCCACAGCATCCCCGAGAATCTAGCGTCTCTCAAGAAAGCCATGGGATTGCTCAAGGCGAAAGGAGATGATGTGCAAGCAAGGGTAAACAGAGAAGAGTTTACAGGGCATCGTCAAAGACTTTCTCAAGTCCAGGTATGGCTTACGAGTATCCTTAACATCGAAAAGGAATTTAATGATCTTCTTAGAACTAGTGAGGCCGAGCTTCAAAGGTTGTGTCTATGTGGTCTTTGCTCTAAAGATTTGAAATTAAGCTATAGCTATGGGAAAAGGGTTATCCGGATGTTGAGGGAGATTGAGAGTCTTATTTCTCAAGGAATAGAATTTGATGTGGTAACTGAGGCAGCCCCTATAGCTGTGGTTGAAGAGTTGCCTATTCAACCCACAATTGTTGGTCAGGAAACAATGCTCGAAATGGTATGGAACCGTCTGATGGAAGATAGAGTAGGGATTGTGGGTCTGTATGGTATGGGTGGAGTTGGCAAAACCACCCTTCTCACGCAGATCAACAATAAGTTTTCTAAAATAAGTGGCCGGTTTGATGTCGTGATATGGGTTGTGGTGTCTAAGAACACAACAGTCCATAAGATTCAAGGGGCCATCGGGGGAAAACTAGGCCTTTCGGGCAAGGAGTGGGACGAGAAAAGCGAAGAGCAGAGAGTCCATGACATTTACAACGCTCTTAGGAGGAAGAAGTTTGTGTTGTTGTTGGATGATATCTGGGAGAAAGTGAATTTACACACGATTGGAGTCCCGTATCCGAGCAGAGAAACCGGAAGCAAAGTAGCATTTACCACGCGTTCTCGAGATGTGTGTGGGCGCATGGGGGTTGGGGACCCGATCGAAGTCCGTTGTCTGGACACGGACAAAGCCTGGGATCTGTTCAAAGAGAAAGTCGGGGAAAGCACATTGGGAAGCCACCCAGACATTCCCGAACTCGCAAGAAAAGTCGCTGGAAAATGCCGTGGTTTACCATTGGCACTCAATGTCATCGGCGAAACTATGGCGTGCAAAACCACAGTACAAGAATGGCATGGGGCAATTGACGTTTTGACTTCATCTGCCTCAAGCGTGGAAGACGAGATTCTTCCGATTTTGAAGTATAGCTACGATAGTTTAAAGGGAGAGCAGGTGAAATCATGTTTCCTCTATTGCTCTCTGTTTCCTGAAGATTATCTGATAAGCAGAGAGAGACTAATAGAGTATTGGATCGGTGAGGGTTTCATAGAGGAAAAGGAAGGTAGAGAGAAGGCATTTAACAAAGGTTATGAGATACTGGGTACACTTGTCCGTGCATGTTTGCTGCTGGAGGGAGAAGAGGATGAATGCGATGTGAAAACGCGTGATGTGAAAATGCATGATGTGGTGAGGGAGATGGCGCATTGGGTGGACTCTGATCTCGGAAAGCATAAAGAGAGATGTATCGTACAAGCTCGTGTTGGGTTACGTGAGGTACCTAACATCGAGGATTGGAGAGCTGTGAGAAGGATGTCTTTGATGAAAAATAAAATTGGAAAGATCTCTGAGAACCCTGATTGTCCTCAACTCACAACTCTCCTCCTTGCGGCAAATGGATTCTATGGATTTCGTATCTCAGATGATTTCTTTCGGTCTATGCCTAAGCTACTCGTTTTGGATTTATCACACAATAACGATCTCCGTGGATTGCCAGAGCAAATATCAGGCTTGGTTTCCTTGAGATATCTTGACTTGTCAGATACATTTATAGAGCGACTACCTGTTGGGTTACAAAAGTTGAAAATGTTAATACATTTGAATTTGGAGTTCACTATATTACTTGAGAGTTTACAAGGGATATCAAATCTGTCGAGTTTGAGGACACTGAGACTACTACATTCCAGAGTGTGGCTAGATATGAGCCTAATGGAGGAGCTCAAGTGCTTAAAAAAATTAGAGTTTATAAGCATACTTATCTCGTCAAGTTTGGTTAGGGAGCTATTGTTACATGATCTCAGAATAGGGAGATGTATGCAACGCATTTCTATTCAGGACCGTCAGAAAGAATCAGTGGGAGTATTAGTTTTGCCAGCTATGGATACTCTATGTGATGTCAACATAGCTAGATGCCAAGCATGGGAGATAAAGATAGAGAAGACACCATGGAACAAAAGTCCATGCTTCTCAAACCTCTCTAATTTGTCAATATATGGGTGTTTTGGTCTAAAGGATTTGACGTGGGTGCTCTTCGCTCCAAACCTTACTTATCTTAGGATTTCAAAGGTCAGTAAACTAGAAGACATAATAAGCAAAGAGAAGGCTGCGAGTTTTTCAGAGAAAGAGACGAGCATCATTGTGCCTTTCCAGAAACTAGAAGTCCTTTACATGCGGGATTTGCATGAGCTGAAGAGCATCTATTGGAAAGCTCTGCCTTTTCAACGTCTGAGATGTCTCCATATACGTCGCGATTGTACGAAGCTGAGAAAGCTTCCATTGGATTCTAACAGCGTCTTCAAGATTGATCAATTTGTCATCAAATACGAATTTGGAGAAACGCCAAACGAGATTGAATGGGAGGACGAAGCCACACGACAGCGTTTCTTACCCAAATGTAAACTATGGTGAAAGTTGTAAGATGGTCGTATAGATTTCTTGAATCTCAAGAAGACCATACCAAAAATATGTTTCAAACTGTTTTAATTTTCTTTTGTCTTAAATCATACATAAATAACGCTTAAATTGTTTTTTTTTTTTTCCTGGTAAAATCCAGTTTGTATAAGCTCAATTATACTAATGCAATAATCTTAGGTATTTGTCAACTAATTGCAAATATGCATACAATTAAATGAAACGAACATAGTCAATGATGATATATAACTAATCCCGAGTGTTTTTTTTTGTGGTCAACCTCTAATCCCGAGTTAATTAGCTCTCAAAATCACCACGTGGCAATTCCTGGATCACCGGATCAAACACATCGGAATCGTTGAAAGGCAACGGGCATGGAAAAAAAAAAATTCAGAAATAAAAAGGAAACAAAAGAAGAGTTTGTACTACGTCAGCAGGCTTTTTTAATCTGTTTCTCATGAATTTAAAAACAATAATTTTTTTCAATTAGTTTTGTCAGTCTAGAGTTATAATGGATACTTGCATGGATCTGGTTGCCCAGGAGAATTAATTCGAGTTCGCTATGGCTGGGGTAAGGTAGTGCACACCATTTGTTTGATGAATTGTCTCTGTGAAGAACTTTTGGAGCGCCTTTCGTTTCCTTGTACTCTGTGAATTAAGCCACTCGTTGACCAGTCTCGTTATGTTGCTTGCAAAGGCTAATGAAATGATCCTTCACTATTGTTCTTTTTCTTTTGAAGTTTCTTTCGAAATAAACAGATAATTGTTAAGACACATATATTTGGTTTTGATCTTGAGTCTTGATCGAAAACTGAAATAAAGTCTTCTCTTTGAAGCTGTTCAGACTCTATAGTTTTGCAGATAAGTTGCTTTTGGAGAGCTTACTGGCTAAGCCTACTCCACTTTTTTTTGCTAAACTAACAAACCACTAAAATATTAAGGGTCCATTGCTATTCTTATAATAAATTGGTTGAATGAATTATATGTCATTCCTCTTTGATTTGTTAGTCTCCCCACCAATAAGCATTAGTGGTCACGCTTAGGCTTTTATCGTTGATTCCTGATCTTCCTTGTAACTTCCTAATCCGTGTTTTATGCATAGTTTTTGACTAGGTTAGCTTTCGCCTTGGATAGAATAATATTTTACTGAAATAAAAGTTTGTTTTAAGTCTCAGCTTGACTATTAAAAATCCTATGACCGGATCGTTTATTACTTATTGATAACTATATAATTCAAGACCTTAGGTATTGGTCAGAATAAATTACTATAAAAAGACTGGAAAGTTTTGCTATTTGAAAACGGTGTGTGCAGGTGAAAGCAGCTTCATGGTTTTCTTGCTTCGGAGCTCTCTTTCTCACATTCTCTCTCTTTTTCTCTCTCTCTCTCGTCTGATCAACGATGGGAGGTTGTGTCTCTGCTTTCTTGTCATGTGAGCAAGTATTGAAAAATGTCTCTCAACTTTCATGCTTCCAAGCGAGTTACATTAACAGTCTTGAGGAGAATCTCGCAGCTATGCGGAGAGACATGGAAGATCTCGCGGCAATACAAACTGATGTGTGGAGAAGGGTCGAGAGGGAGGAGGATACTAGAAGTATGCAACGGCTTGCAGAAGTCAAGGTATGGCTTAAAAATGTTGATAACATCAGTAGGCAAGTCAGTTATCTGCTTAGTAATAGAACTGCTGAATTCGAACGGTTGTCTCTTAGTGGGTTATGTTCCAAGAACTTAAAGATCAAACTATGGTTATTCGGAAAGGGTGTCTTTGATGTTGAAAAAGGTTAATGATCTCAAATCTAAAGGAGTTTTTCAAGTTGTGGCTGAGCCTGCTACAACGGCTACAAAGAAGGAGAGGATGTACAGATCCAGACCGACTATTGTTGGTCGGGAAACAATTATCAAGAGGGCTTTGAGCTGCCTCGTGAGTGGTCGAACCGGGAATATAGGTCTGTACGGTGTTGGTGGCGTAGGCAAATCAACTATTCTCCGAGAGATATACAACAAGATCAGTGCCAGGTTTGACTTTGTGATTTGGGTTGTTGTGTCTCAAGATTTGAGTGTCGAGAAGATTCAAGAAGAGATCGGTAAGAAACTTGGCTTTCATGGGGAAGAGTGGAACCAAAAAGAGGAAAGCCAGAAGGCCACTGATATACACAACTTCATGAAGAAAAAGAGATTTGCATTGTTATTGGATGATGTGTGGACGAAAGTGGACTTAACAAAGATAGGAGTCCCATTTCCAACAAGGAAAAACAAATGCAGAATAGCATTCACCACTCGCTCTCGAGAGGTGTGTGTGCAGATGGGAGTTGCTGATCCTATTGAAGTCCAGCGCCTGGCTGAGAATGATGCTTGGGACTTGTTTCAGATGAAAGTTGGAGGACACACAAGCCGCTCGAAAATCCAAGAGCTCGCAAGAAAAGTTGCTGAAAGATGTCATGGTCTTCCACTGGCGCTGAATGTTCTTGGCGAGGCCATGTCTTGCAAATCGAAGGTGCGAGAATGGAATGATGCACTACACATTTTGAATTCTTCACCTCCCACAGAGTTTTCAGGAACGGAAGATGAAATTCTCCCGATTCTCAAGTATAGCTATGACAGTTTGAAGGGGGAAAAGTTGAAGTCATGTTTCCAATACTGCGCTCTATTTCCTGCAGGTTTTATGTTGAGTAAAGATAGTTTGATAGAGTATTGGGAAGTCGAAGGATTTGTAGATCGATACAGACCTAGTGACAGAGCCAAAAACCAAGGTTATGAAGTAATCGATACGCTTGTTCGTGCTGGTTTATTGGTGGAGAGTGATGACAATACTAAATTTGTTCAAATGCACGACGTGGTTCGTCAAATGGCTCTTTGGGTATCTTCTAATCTTGGGAAGCAAAAAGAAAGATGGGTTGTGCAAGCCGGAGTTGGGCTACGTGAAGCATTACCTGTAAAAGACTGGACCGGAGTGAGAAGGATGTCACTGATGAATGATGGGATTGAAGAGATATCTGGCAGTCACGAGTGTCATCAACTTACAACTCTCCTTCTCCAACGAAACCGCAACTTGGTGCGTATCTCTGGTGAATTCTTTCAATGTATGCCAAGGCTAGTTGTTTTGAATATGTCGTCCAACGAGCTCAAGGAGTTGCCGGAGCAGATATCAGGTCTGCTCGCTTTGAAATATCTCAACTTGTCACGGACAAAGATAGAGCGGTTGCCTGATGCTCTAGGAAGGTTGAAACTTCTAAAACATCTCAATTTGGAAATGACGAAGAGACTCAAGAGCATTGATGGGATATCAGATTTATCAAGTTTGGCGGTATTGAGACTACTAAATTCGAACGTCTCGCTCGATGCTAGCACAATAGAGCAGCTGCAACGCTTGGAACGACTAGAAAGCTTAAACATAGACATCTCATCAAGCTCAGCTTTGAAGCGATTGTTTAGCGCTCATGGGTTGGAGTATCGTATCGAAGAGGTATGCATTAGAGATATTCAGGGAGAAGCACGCACAACGCTAGTTCTGCCGACAACAATGGAGCGTCTCCGTAAGCTCATCATAAAGAGTTGTGATATATTGGAGATTAGGATTGGGAGGTCATCATACGACACATTTCTGATAAAGCCAAAACTAGAGAACCTCTCAAAAGTGGTTATAACTGGCTGCAACGGACTTAAGGATTTGACGTGGTTGCTTTTCGTTCCCAAGCTTACTCATCTTAAGCTTCAGTGTTTAGAGAAGATAGAAGCAATCATAAGCGAGGGGAAAGCCATAAGCAGAGCGAGGGAGGTACAAAAAATCCGTTCCACAAACTTGAAAGGCTTGATTTGAGTAACTTACCGATGTTGAAGAGCATCTACGGGAGTCCTCTGCTCTTCCCTTGTCTAAAGAAGATTGATGTAGAAAGGTGTCCAGAACTGAGAAAGCTTCCACTCAGTTCTGAAAGTTGCAGTGATGATCAATGGATAGAAAGGGTTCGATGGGAAGATAAAGCCACAGAGGACCGATTCTTACTTTGCTGTGAAAAGGTATGGAACTTTCTCATAACTAACAAAGTTCCTTAATTTTCTTATTATTCCACACTAAAAGTTTGTTTCTTCTTTGCTTGTGTCAGCTCATCATGCCCTCGTACTCAGGAGAGTAACAGCCGGTTTGCTGCTGTCGCTAGTGTTTGTCTTTGCTATCCTTTTGTATGTTTTGGATTGTTGTATTTGGGTTATAAAGTGTGAATGGTGAGAAAGTGTTTTTTCTAATGAACACTGTCAAATATTCTTTTGAGTTGAGTTGTGTTTTGAAAGGCTCATTGTAATGTATTTTGATTTGAGACGACTCTTGTCCCAAATCTCTGTCTCCATCGTTCCTGCCTGCAAGGCTGCAACTTTTTCTCACATTATATATATTTCATTCATTCATCATAAAGAATCAATTAGTACAATGTTAAGTTTGAAGCCAGAAAAAGAAAACAGATGTATAAATCTATGCTGATCTTATTTGGATGTCTTGAATAAATTATTATGCAAATAAATTGAAGATTTTTCGGCCAATAAAAAAGTTTGAAGATTTTTTTGGCCCAAACACATTAGTTGGGGAATTTTTGTTTCTGGGCCACACTATCACGGGCCTTCTCTTTTTCTTTTTTTCTTTTTGTTGGTAAAAATATGGCGTCACGTGGCAGACATCGGTGCCGGAGGGATCTGAATCTATGCTGGTCCTGTCGACGAGGCTTGCTCGGCTTGGGATCCGGCTCGAGACTTCGGAGGAAGGTGAATATCAAACCTCGTATCGCAGGTACTTTCACTGTTTTGACATGGGTGTTGAGTAGCTTCACATTTTAGGCTTGATTTCGGATCAATTCACGTTCTTTTGGTTTTGATCGAATGTGCGTGTTTAAGACTTGTAAGGAATTGTGAAGAAAAGGCTGAAGCTTTTAAACATAATTGATTTGATTTTTTTCCGGAGACAGAATGCGTTCTATCGTCTTATCTTGTCATGAACCGCTAATAATTGTTACTTATTCGAAGTAGCTAATGGGTGATTTGCTCTGTGAATCTCTCTCTCTGTTTGTGCAGTGATGGGAGGTTGTTTCGCTGTATTGGTGTCATGTGATCAGTTTTGTATATGGTTATGTTGCCAAGGGGAGTTATATTCTCATCAAAGATGGATTCGAGATTACGCGTTTGTATGTATGGGCTGAGCAGGCAAAATCACGCCTTTCACGCCGATCAACGCTATTTTTTTGTGTGAAATGGATGCTGGATTTATAAGATTGAAGAAGGATTTTGCCTACTCCTCCCATACCATACAATACCCTTAATCCTGAATCCATCTCTTATGGGTAACTACTTGAGTCCAAAGCTGAGAAACCATCTGCACTTCGTTTCTTACCTTCATTCAGGTTCGGGTAACCCATACATGAACTCTGGATTGGTATGTTTCTCTCTCCCTTTTACCACCTTTTCTTTATGTTTTGCATTCATATGACCCTTATCTCTCTCTGTTTCTTTTGTTTTGGAGTAATTTTAAAAGTCACGTTGCTGAAAACTAGTTTGGTTGATTTATGTTAGCTGACGAGTATTTGGATGTTTTGTTTAACCGTAGGAAGAAAAATTCCATGAAGTTCTCAGTTCTCTGTTAAAATACTCAGTTCTCTGTTAAAATAGTTTTGATATGCCAAATGGATAGCGAAACTATATAGAGTTTTGAAAGTGATGAAGCAAAATGAACAATGCTTATTGGTAAATACCTCGGGTGTTTTTTTCCCGGACTATGCTAGTGTTTGCTGTTTCTGTGAGTTAGTTGTCTCAATGAAGCAAATATAAGAGTTGGTTTCATTTCCAGGGAAAGCTGTGAGTGTTTAAGTGCAGCAGCCAAAAGGTATTACTCTTTTTGGAGACTAGAAAGGCTAGACTTGCAATTATTTACCTAATTTGAAGAGTATTTCCCGTCTACTGGAGTTCTAAAGCTGAGAAAGCCTCTGCTTTGGAAGGCTAAACTTACAGTTACTTACACTTCGGCTCCTTTTTTTTACCAGTGTTGGAGTTCTCTCCCATTTCCATGTTTGAGAGGAATCCATTGGATTCTAAAAAAGTGTTGCCAAGGTTGATGGATTTGTTATCCAGTGCATAGAGAGACATTGGACCAAAAATAGTGAATGGGAGGACGAAGCCACGAAACTCCGTTTCCAATCTTCCTGCAACGCCTATTAGCTCCCTCCCCAATGACCCGAAACAGTTTTCTTAATCTCTGTCGAATTTGATTTAACGTATTTGTGATATATTCATGTGTATTGGTTATTATTATGTGAGATTAGTTCAGACTTCTGAAATTCCTGGTAATTACTTTGTTTAAACTTCTGGATAATCAATAGTGTTAGGCTTAATTGCGGATCAATTTGCCTCGGATTCCTAATTAAATTTGATCGGCCTTTTGATTAAGCAATAGTGATCGGAAACGTCGGAAACTGTCAAGGTTAGTAGTAATCGATGGATATGATTTGGTTACACATATACCATCAATACATATCATGGTCAACCATTCGAAAGTGGTAAAGCCAAGGAAAACCGTTTTCTTTGGCCTCATAGAAGAAATAAAGCTGAGACTTAAAATTTGAGTGAGCGATGCAAAACTCCACTCCTCCCACCATGATTGTGTTAGATGGCTTAAAGTTGTACTTGTACAGAGTAGCATAAATAATCTGCAGTGACTATGTTTTCGTGAGCAACAAGGAAGAAATTGAAGATTGAAACAGAGCGGCTCTGTGTTCATTAACGTAGGTGTTAAGACTGATGGCTAATCTCTTACGACGTGGTTAACGGTGCGACTATTTTTTTTTTCACGAATAAACTTGGTTCTTTTGTAGAATTTCGAAGAAGATGGGGGTTTTATTAGGCGTTAAATTTTAAATGGAGATTTTTCCTAGGCAATTTTCTCTTTGTTTAGTAGGAATGAAAGTGACATAGCCAGTGTAGTTGCGTCTACAACTGTCATATTCTTGGAAGTTTGCTATATTACATTAAAAAAATGTTATGATGCTACCATGCATAGTGACGATACAAAAACAAGACTTTGACTCACTCAAACAATTTCCAGCAGATTCCAAGGTGGAGATTTAGAAATTTTTCCTTCTACCTGCTACTTTTTTCTCATCTCATTTACTATATTTCCAAATCAAGATTAAGCTTCCTCGTTGCATTTGTGAATAATCTGTTTTTTGTGTGTGTGTGTGTGTCAAGTGCAAGATGGGTGGTTGTATCTCTCTCCAACTTCAAGTATCATGCGATCAAGTGTTGAACCGTCTCGGTAGCTCCTTTTGCAGAAAACTTAAATATATTCAAAAACTCAAGGAGAATCTTGTGGCTCTCGAGACAGCCATGGAAGATCTCAAGGCAGTGCGAGCTGATCTGCTACGGAAAGTGCAGACAGCAGAAGAAGGAGGTCTACAAAGGCTTCATCAAATCAAGGTATGGCTTAAGAGAGTCAAGACTATCGAATCCCAATTCAATGATCTAGATAGCACTAGAACTGTTGAGCTTCAAAGGTTGTGTTTCTATGGTGCTGGCTCGAAAAACTTAAGATTGAGCTGTCTCTACGGAAAAAAAGTCTTCTTGATGTTGAATATGGTTGAAGACTTAAAATCTAAAGGGGGTTTTGAAGAGGTGGCTCATCCAGCTATTAGAGCTGTGGGGGAAGAGAGGCCACTACAACCGACGATTGTTGGTCAAGAAACAGTTCTTGAAAAGGCGTGGAAACACCTAATGGACGATGGAACCAAGATTATGGGTCTCTACGGTATGGGTGGAGTAGGAAAAACAACTCTTCTCACACAAATCAACAATAAGTTTGTTGATCTGTGTGGCACAAATGATGGCGTTGAAATTGTCATTTGGGTTGTGGTCTCTGGTGATGTAAAAATCCACAAGATGCAAGATGAGATTGGCGAAAAGATCGGATATAAAGGCGTGGAATGGAGAAAGAAAAGAGAAGACCAAAAAGCAGTCGACATACACAACTTTCTAAGCAAAAAGAGATTAGTGTTGCTTCTAGATGACATATGGAGGAAAGTAGATTTAACAGAGATTGGTATCCCGAATCCAACAAGCGAAAACGGATGCAAAATAGCATTCACCACTCGATCTCTAGGCGTGTGTACGAGCATGGGGGTTCATGATCCAATGGAAGTACGATGTTTAGGTACAAACGATGCGTGGGAATTGTTCAAGAGAAAAGTCGGACAAAACACGCTAGAAAAACATCCGGACATTCCAAAAATCGCAAGAAAAGTTGCAGGAGCATGCCGTGGCTTGCCTCTAGCTTTAAACGTCATTGGAGAGACGATGTCATGCAAGAAGACGACACAAGAATGGTATCAAGCGGTTGACGTTTTGAAAACGTAAGCTGCAGATTTAAGTGACGTGAAGGAGAAGATTCTCCCGATCTTGAAGTACAGCTACGATAATCTTGAAGACGACAGTGTCAAATCTTGATTCCTATATTGCTCTCTGTTTTCTGAAGATACTCTAATAGAAAAAGAGAGGCTGATAGATTATTGGATATGTGAAGGGTTCATAGATGGATATGAGAGTAAAGAAGGAGCTGTGAACCAAGGGTACGCGATACTCGGTACACTTGTGTGTGCCTCTTTGTTGTTGGAAGGAGGAAAGTACAACAATAAGTCATACGTGAAAATGCATGATGTGGTTCGAGAGATGGCTCTGTGGATATCATCTGATCTAGGGAAGCATAAAGGCAAATGCAAATACATTGTACGAGCCGGTGTGGGGTTAAACGAAGTACCAAAGGTCAAAGATTGGAAAGTGTTGAGAAGGATGTCACTGCTGAATAACAGGATCGAAGAGATACATGGAAGTCCCGAGTGTCCTAAACTTACAACTTTGTTCCTTCAAGATAACCGCCATCTGGTTAGTATCTCCGGAGAATTCTTCCGGTCTATGCCAAGATTAGTTGTTTTGGATCTTTCATGGAATGTCAATCTCAAAGATTTGCCTGAGCAAATATCGGAGTTGGTTTCCTTGCGATATCTCGACTTGTCAGAGTCAAACATAGCGAGATTGCCGGTTGGTTTACAAAAGCTGAAAAACCTGATGCATCTGAATCTAGAGTCTATGTTGTGCCTTGAGAGTGTTTCAGGGATATCGAATTTGAAGAGTTTGAAGACGTTGAGGCTACTAAACTTGTTGATGTGGCTAACTATGAGCTTATTGGAGGAGCTGAAAAGCTTGGAACATCTAGAAGTACTAACCATAGAGATCACATCAAGTCCGGCATTGGAACAACTCTTATGCTCTCCCAGGTTGGTGAGATGTCTTCAAAAGGTATCTATAAAGTACCTCGACGAAGAATCAGTCAGGATATTGACTCTGCCATCAATAGAAGATCTCCGTGAAGTGTTTATAGGGGGATGTGGAATGAGAGAGATAGTGATAGAAAGGAACAGAGATCTGAGTAGTCCATGTTTTGCCAAGCTATCCAAAGTTTTGATAACTGGTTGCGATGGTCTTAAGGACTTGACGTGGCTGCTGTTTGCTCCTAACCTAACTCATCTCAACGTTTGGAACTCAAGCCAAGTAGAAGAGATCATAAGCCAAGAGAAAGCATCAAGGGTTGATATTGCTCCTTTTAGGAAACTAGTATATCTACAATTGTGGAAATTACCTGAACTGAAGAGCATATAATGGAGTACTTTGACTTTTCCATGTATAAATCAGATCAACGTACAAAACAAATGTCAAAAGCTGAGAAAGCTTCCAATGGATTCTCAAAGTTGCAATGAAGGTGAAGAAATAGTAATAGAATACGGAGATGAAGAATGGAAAGAAAATGTTGAGTGGGAGGACGAAGCCACAAGACTCCGTTTCTTACCTTCCTGCAAGTTGGTTTTGTATAATCGATGAGTGAAAACTGGTCATATGAAATGCTGCTTGTGGTAAGTCTCGTAAGTTCGTAACAAACCTGCACCAGAGCCGTTGTACTCATTTCAAATGTCAGAATTTCAGAATCTGTGTCGATATTACGCTTCTATATTCATATGTGAATAGGATTTTTTTGTTTTTTCTTTGTTTTGTGAGGCTTGTATGCATTTTCTCAGGTTCTTTGTGCTACTTGAGAATTCTGCAAGTGAAAATGATGGAGTTGCCAATTGTCCAAAAATAAAATATCAAAGTTTCTTATATGCTGAGAAATTGCATTCAGGTCTTAATGGTGTCCCCCACGTTTGAGCTGCAAAGCAAGTGTTTATAAATATGGGGATGAAATAACGTATTAATCATAATCTTTTGACCCAAAAAAAACAAAAAACAAAATCATGGAGAAGTCTAGATGTTTTCTCAATCAGTGGGGACATCTTTGAACTCAATAGTACAATAACATTTTTGCATTATTATCCAATATGAGTGGCTGAAACTTTAATAATTCATCCTTTACAATAATTGTCGCTCACTGAGTTTTTTGTTTTGTTCTCTCTCTTGTTCCTCACTCTCTTTCTCTTTCTTTGCGGCAATGGGAGGTTTATTCTCGATCTCGGTGCCATGTGATCAAATGGTGAATCAAGTCTCTCAATGTTTATGCATCAATGGGAGTTATATTTACAGCCTTTCCGAGAATCTGGCGGCTCTGCAGAAAGACATACAAGTGCTCAAGGCAAAGCGAGATGATGTGGAAAGAAGGGTAAACAGAGAAGAGTTTACAGGGCGTCGTGAAAGGCTTTCTCAAGTCCAGGTATGGCTTACGAATATCCTGAACATCGAGAACAAATTCAGTGATGTGCTCAGCACTAGTAACGTCGAGCTTCAAAGGCTGTGTCTTTGTGGGTTGTGCTCTAAAAACGTGAAAATGAGCTATCTTTATGGGAAAAGGGTTGTTCTGTTGCTTAGGGAAGTTGAGAGTCTGAGTTCTCAAGGAGAATTTGATGCGGTAACTGAGACAAATTCGGTATCTAGGGTGGATGAGATGCCTGTTCAACCCACAATTGTTGGTCAGGAAACAATGCTCGAAAGGGTATGGACCCGTCTCATGGAAGTCGAGATTGTTGGTATATATGGCATGGGTGGAGTAGGCAAAACCACTCTTCTCACACAGATCAACAACAAATTTTCTGAAACATGTGGCGGATTCGAGGTTGTGATATGGGTTGTGGTGTCTAAAAGTCCAGAGATCCATAGGATTCAAGGAGACATTGCCCAAAAGCTAGGCCTTGTGGGAGAGGAGTGGGACCAAAAGAACGAGAACCAGAGAGCCCGTGATATATACAATGTCCTCAGGAGACGGAAGTTTGTGTTGTTGTTGGATGATATATGGGAGAAAGTGAATCTCGAAGCGGTCGGAGTCCCGCATCCGAGCAGACAAAACGGGTGCAAAGTAGCCTTTACCACTCGTTGTAGAGACGTGTGTGGGCGTATGGGGGTTGATGACCCGATGGAAGTCAGTTGTCTAGAACCCGACCAAGCATGGGATCTGTTCCAGATGAAAGTTGGACAAAACACACTCAAAGGCCATCCGGACATTCCTTATCTCGCAAGAAAGCTCGCTGGGAAATGCCGTGGTCTACCACTGGCACTTAATGTCATTGGCGAGACCATGGCATGCAAAAGGACGGTACAAGAATGGCGTGATGCAATCGGTGATTTGAGTTCATACGCTGCAGAGTTTTCTGGCATGGAAGACCAGATCCTTCCAATCTTGAAGTATAGCTACGATAATTTGAACAGGGAGCAGGTGAAATTATGTTTCCTGTATTGCTCTCTGTTCTCTGAAGATTACCGTATGGAAAAAGAGAGGTTGATAGACTACTGGATATGTGAGGGATTCATAGATGAGAATCAAAGTAGAGAAAGAGCGTTAAGCCAAGGCTATGAGATCATTGGCATACTTGTCCGTGCATGTTTGTTGTTTGAAGAAACAATCAATAAAGAACAGGTGAAAATGCATGATGTGGTTCGTGAGATGGCTCTTTGGATAGAGTCTGATCTTGGAAAGGATAAAGAAAGATGTATCGTGCAAGCCGGTCTCCGGTTATGCCAAGTGCCGAAAGTCAAGGATTGGAGAGCTGTGAGAAGGATGTCTCTCATGGAGAACGAGATTGAGGTGATATCTGGCAGCCCTGAGTGCCCTGAACTCACAAATCTCTTCCTTCAGAAAAACGATTCACTGGCACATATCTCGGGTGAATTCTTCCCTTGTATGCCGATGCTAGCTGTTCTGGATCTATCAGGAAACTCAAGTCTCCGGAAATTGCCACAAGAGATTTCAGAGTTGGTCTCCTTGCGCTATCTTGACTTGTCATGGACATACATAAAGCGGCTACCTGTCGGTTTACAAGAGTTGAAAAAGCTCATACATTTGAGACTGGACTACATGAAGAGACTCAAGAGTGTTTCAGGGATATCAAATTTGTCCAGTCTGAGGAAACTGCAGGTATTGCAGTCTAAAATGTCACTAGACATGAGCTTAGTGGAGGAGTTGCAGCTTCTGGAACATTTACAAGTTGTAAACATAAGTATCAAGTCAAGTTTGGTTGTGGAGAAGTTGTTATCTGCTCCAAGGTTGGTGAAATGTCTTCAGTTTGTAATACTTAGAGGGCTTCAGGGAGAATCATCCAGAGTATTGGCTTTCCCCGGTGCGGAAATCCTCCGTAAAGTCATCATAAGGAAGTGTGGAATGTGTGAGATAAAGGTAGAGAGGACACCTTTGTCATTAAACAGAAGTCCCACAACTCAAGGCTTCCCAAACCTCTCCAGTGTGCATATAAGTAGCTGCGATGGTCTCAAGGATTTGACGTGGCTCTTGTTCGCTCCTAACCTCACCAGTCTCGAGGTTCTCGACTCAGGACTAGTAGAAGCGATAATAAGCCAGGATAATGTTATGAGTGCTTTCATCATTCCTTTCAAGAAGCTAGAGAGCCTACGCCTACACAACCTAGCGATGTTGAAGAACATCTACTGGCAACCTCTGCCTTTTCCATGCCTAAAGACAATCCACGTAACAGAGTGTCCAGAGCTGAGAAAGCTTCCATTGGATTCTCAGAGCGTCTTGAGGGTGGAAGAATTTGTCATTAAATACAAAGAGGAAGAATGGTTTGAAAGGCTTGAGTGGGACGATGAAGCCACGAGACTTCGTTTCTTACCTTTCTTCAAGTTCTTTGGACCCGAATGGCAACTTACCTATGTGCGGTAGCCATTTTAAGCGTTGTAGCCATTACTCTTTAGTGGACAAGCTCTTCAAAATCGATACACACTAACTGTTGACATGATTTTAGAATCAAATGAGCAAGAATTCAGACGGTCTTTGCTAAATCTGACCAAACCAGATGCCAATAATCGTCTATTGCCCTTTGCAGCTTGCAAAGTTCGATTTTGTTCCTCTGACGAGTTCAGAACCAGCTTTGCTTACAACTTCCAAGGATTACTATCAGACAATGCTTAGATAAAACTGTGTATATTTCTTCTCTGTTCTGAAAGGTTTTCTCATGAAAGACATGTGAAGCAGCAACGCGAAATTTAATCAAGACAAGTTCATTGTCATAGACTAGTGAGAAATGTTCTATCAGAATAAGTTGAAAAATGATGATTGCAATTTGTACGGGAACACATAAACGTCAGGAAACATGAGAATCCGTCACAAATTTATAATTGTTGCAAGTTTGATAGAGAAAAAAAAAAAATCAGCAAAAAAAAAGATTCTTGATGTTTCCACTCGTCTGAGTTTATTTCATCTGGACGATCCCGGCGCTAATAAGCTTTTGAATCTTGTTCATAATCATTGGGTTTTGCATGTGTTTCTGTGCTGAGGTCGGATTCTCCTGAAGATCGCTCAGTACCTGTTTGGAGAAGAAAGTTTTAGATTGTTAAGAGGCCAACATAAAAATCCGATTACTCAAAACATAGCCAGCTCTGTCTAAACGTCACAACAGACTGTAATAACATCGGTAGTAAGAAAATTAATTCAATTTTTTACCTGTCTCATCACAGGATCTGTGAGGATGTTTTGGATTTCTGGATCTTGCATCCCCTTTGCCTACACAAAAAGATGGAGAAACCCCAAAAAAGATCACAACCACGTTTTGGTTTACTTGGGGAAAAGGGGGAAATATACATGAGAATCGTCAGATTCTAACCTGTCTCTCTTTCAATTCCTCAGGAGTAAGATCCCCGCGGTTAGCCTTATTGATTTGTTGTACACATCTTGCAGAAAAGATTTGAACCATGTTAAGGCAAATTCATGGCAATAGATAAAAGAGTTAATAATCTCTTTGTGCATGTGTGTGTATATATATATATATACCTTCTAACACCGTCAAGAAGTTCCTGGTTATTAGGATCATGCTTGAGACCTTCTTGATATGTTTCCATAGCGTTGTCATACTCTTTCAAGAAGAATTCGACTGCAGCTTTTCTGCTGTATCCTTTAGAGAAGGTTGGATCGATCTCAATACACTTTTTTGCATCCTTTAGTCCTTCAGGCATCGCACCGAGCTTAGTGTAACACGCAGCTCTGTTGCTATATGCCTAACATGAGATGGTTTTCAAACAGTCAAAATAGGGAATCATTGTAGAAAAGCTCGAGAACATGTGAATGACGAAATGGCCTTACTTTCGGGTCGTTTGGGTTCCTTTTGATTGCTTCAGTGTAATGTTTTATAGCATCAGGATACTTCTGCTCCTTGAAGAACTCATTACCTGTATTATAAACACTGTATCAGTAAAACGCTAGCTCGACTTGGTTCTTTTCTCACGCAAACAAAGATGAGTTGCAAAAAAAGAAAACCTTTTTCACGCTCCTCATCCCCGATCTTAGGGTCAAAATACTCCTTCTGCTCCCACTCTTTCTTAGCTCTTTCTGCCTCGTTCAGCTTCTTCAATGTCTCGGGGTTACGGTGCTCCGTAAGAGCTTTCTGGAAAGCTTCGATTGCAGGTTCATAGTCTTTTGAGCATTTCGCCAACTTGGTCATAGCAGTCCCTTTCCTAGTCAAAGCTCTAGCTACCATCTTGTAATCTGATCTAAGCTCTCTACCCCTTTCCACTGCCTTATCACAATCCTCGATGCACTCATTGTACTGAATCGAACACATTGACATATAAACTAATCAACATTGTAGCTCATGATAATTACTCTCTAACCTATCGGCAGAGATAAGAAAACAAAAAAGAGATCACAATACATATGAAAAATCATACCTTTCCCGTTTCAAGATAAACAGCGGCACGATTTGTGATATATGAGATGTCTTCATCATCAATCTCCATGGCAGTAGAGTAATGCTGGATGGCAGTTTCGAAGTCCCTCTTCTTGTACGCAGAAGTCCCCAGCTCTTTCTCTTTTTTAGCTTTCTGCTTCCTCTCTTTCTTCTCCTTCTCCTCAGTTACCTCCGGCTCTGGTTCAGGCTCCGGTTCCCGTTTCTTCACAATCTCCGGCTCTTCCCTAGGAGCCTGAGGCATATCGGAATCAGGAACCTCCGCCTCGTCTCCTGCAGGAGGCCTGAACTTAACATTCAACAGAACTCCAAGCGATTGCATCACTCTCTGGTCTTTCAAATACAAATTGAGATTGCTAGGGTTCTTCTGGATGTCCTGCATCATGCTAACGAAATCAGGCTGCTGGAGAAAACCTCTGGTCGAAGGATCCGCCGTAAGCTTAGTCCACATCTCCGGACCCTTGAAAGCGTCACCAAAAGGATTAGGCGTCGAAGGCGCGGCTCGTGGCCTCGAAGCAGACGCCTGAGCATCGGCTAATCCCGATTTCAACGCCTCGTTGCTCGGATCGATCTCGAGGCCCTTGTTATAAGCAGCGACGGCTTCCTGGAACTGGTTTAACCCTAAGTGAGCAGCGCCGAGACGGCTGTAACCCTTGGGCCAATCAGGTTTGAGCTCGACGGTCTTCTCCGCGTCGGAGAGAGCATCGGCGTAGTGGTGAAGCGACGCGTGAGCAGCGGAACGGTTGGAGAAGAGGACGTGATTGGTGGGAGCAAGGTCGATGGCTTCGGTGAAGTGGCGTATCGCGGAGGTGAAGTCACCGGAAGAGAAAGCGGCGTTTCCTCTAGCTTTGGCTTCGTCCGCCATGGTTGAATCTGAGATTACGCAGTCGCTGGAGCTTCGTCTTGCGTCTTGGGAGAGAGACTTGGGGAAAATATAAAAATACCTTTGTTAAAGACTTTTGTTTGGGGTTTTGGGGAATGGGGTCTGTTTGGATGCGAGGGTATTATTGTTTGTTAGTGGATGTCTATCCGGGTTGTAATTATCCTCGCCGCGTTTAATAAAATAATAAGATTTTTTTTATAAACGGCGCCGTTTTTTATGATGTAATAGAGTATAGACCTTTCTCCTTGCTCATGGGGTTGGGAAGATATTATATAGTACATGAATCTGAAACAATGAAAGCTCTTAAATTTTCAGTTTGGATTCATATACATAATATATTGTTCTTTTTTCTTTGGTAAATATTGGATTCATGATTATTGCAATGCGAATTCTTGTACTCTTAGAATCATTGATGATGAAATATTGCACCTGATCGGCTGATCCCAAAAACGGTCTCATGCGGTTACGTTGGTGGCAAGAAGCCATAGAAAAACTCTACACCACAAAGCCAATAAGCCATTCTGCATGCTTCACATCCACATTGGTAATATCGGAGCACGAGTTTAATAAACCGTACGGTTGAAGCTATAACAAGAGATGCTCAAAGGGAAATTCCGACGATATCACCAGAGAACTTGGGATATTTAGAGAGATATGCAGAAGATACAGTTTCAAATCTTCTGAACGATACACTTCAAGCAGGCGACATAAGATCAAGTGTATCCGATCACGCAGCTTCACACATCGCCACATCGGTAAAGCCAGCGGTTTTGTCTTGCTATTGAATTCCTTATCATGTCGTGGTAATAGAAACAAGGATTTCTTGTGAAACAAGGCGAGGACATGGATTTCTAGAGAAGGGCTATGCAATGCAGTGTTTGAAATCAATTCTGTTTCCAACGTACATTTCTTTAAAGCTCTAAGCTCGCGGAAACGTTCCGGCGAAAACCAAACCTATCATGCTTCATGCTCTGCCTGCACAAGTTATTCTGGATTCAATCAGGAAAGTAAATTCCGATGTTTTTGATGCGAAGTTGCCGAGAGGTGTTCTTGGTGTTTCTCCACTTCATGTGGTTTCACTGTTAAAGCACAAGTGCTTCTGCTGAAGAGGCATGTTCTGAAACATATTCCGGTCTTCTTCTCTAATCTTGAAGCCTCTATGGTTACTAATTAAGACTTTTTTACATTGAAACCTAGATTTCAGTTATGTTATGCGTTATTCCTTAATAGTTCAATTGATGAAGGATGCAAAAGCAAATAATCTTCTTTTTAAAAAAACTAGCAAGTTAAGAAGGAGCACGACATTTCATTTTTTCCTATGTAAATTCTAACGGTTCCTGAGAGCCGCTTTTTGATCTTCTCTAGTTCTCCCATTTGAAGGATCCCAGTGACTAGGAGAGTTCAATTTCATTATTTTCCTGAGCTTTATTAATTAAGACTTTTTTTCTTCTCGATACACTTAATTTAAACAAAAATAAATGTCGGTGTATACTGTGTATAGATATATAGACACATCATGCATAGATCTAGAAACTTATGTTAACTATTTTTTATTGCCCTCTTATTTTAAGTTGAGTCTCTTTTAGTTTGTGTTCATTTCTTTATCTTATGATTACTACTATAATTCGTATTATTATTCGGAAGAAGACATATAAACCAAAATGCAATCATGACTCCCATTTNAAATGGCCTTACTTTCGGGTCGTTTGGGTTCCTTTTGATTGCTTCAGTGTAATGTTTTATAGCATCAGGATACTTCTGCTCCTTGAAGAACTCATTACCTGTATTATAAACACTGTATCAGTAAAACGCTAGCTCGACTTGGTTTTTAAAGCTTTCTTTTCTCACGCAAACAAAGATGAGTTGCAAAAAAATAAAACCTTTTTCACGCTCCTCATCCCCGATCTTAGGGTCAAAATACTCCTTCTGCTCCCACTCTTTCTTAGCTCTTTCTGCCTCGTTCAGCTTCTTCAATGTCTCAGGGTTACGGTGCTCCGTAAGAGCTTTCTGGAAAGCTTCGATTGCAGGTTCATAGTCTTTTGAGCATTTCGCCAACTTGGTCATAGCAGTCCCTTTCCTAGTCAAAGCTCTAGCTACCATCTTGTAATCTGATCTAAGCTCTCTACCCCTTTCCACTGCCTTATCACAATCCTCGATGCACTCATTGTACTGAATCGAACACATTGACATATAAACTAATCAACATTGTAGCTCATGATAATTACTCTCTAACCTATCGGCAGAGATAAGAAAACAAAAAAGAGATCACAATACATATGAAAAATCATACCTTTCCCGTTTCAAGATAAACAGCGGCACGATTTGTGATATATGAGATGTCTTCATCATCAATCTCCATGGCAGTAGAGTAATGCTGGATGGCAGTTTCGAAGTCCCTCTTCTTGTACGCAGAAGTCCCCAGCTCTTTCTCTTTTTTAGCTTTCTGCTTCCTCTCTTTCTTCTCCTTCTCCTCAGTTACCTCCGGCTCTGGTTCAGGCTCCGGTTCCCGTTTCTTCATAATCTCCGGCTCTTCCCTAGGAGCCTGAGGCATATCGGAATCAGGAACCTCCGCCTCGTCTCCTGGAGGAGGCCTGAACTTAACATTCAACAGAACTCCAAGCGATTGCATCACTCTCTGGTCTTTCAAATACAAATTGAGATTGCTAGGGTTCTTCTGGATGTAATGCATCATGATAACGAAATCAGGCTGCTGAAGAAAACCTCTGGTCGAAGGATCCACCGTAAGCTTAGTCCACATCTCCGGACCCTTGAAAGCATCACCAAAAGGATTAGGAGTCGAAGGCGCAGCTCGTGGCCTCGAAGAAGAAGCCTGAGCATCGGATAATCCCGATTTCAACGCCTCGTTGCTCGGATCGATCTCGAGGCCCTTGTTATAAGCAGCGACGGCTTCCTGGAACTGGTTTAACCCTAAGTGAGCAGCGCCGAGACGGCTGTAACCCTTGGGCCAATCAGGTTTGAGCTCGACGGTCTTCTCCGCGTCGGAGAGAGCATCGGCGTAGTGGTGAAGCGACGCGTGAGCAGCGGAACGGTTGGAGAAGAGGACGTGATTAGTAGGAGCAAGGTCGATGGCTTCGGTGAAGTGGCGTATCGCGGAGGTGAAGTCACCGGAAGAGAAAGCGGCGTTTCCTCTAGCTTTGGCTTCGTCCGCCATGGTTGAATCTGAGATTATGCAGTCGCTGGAGCTTCTTCTTGCGTCTTGGGAGAGACTTGGGGAAAAATATAAAATACCTTTGTAAAAGACTTTTGTTTGGGGTTTTGAGGAATGGGGTCTGTTTGGATGCGAGGGTATTGTTGTTTGTTAGTGGATGTTTATCCGGGTTATAATTATCCTCGCCGCGTTTAATAAAATAATAAGACTTCTTGTAAACGGCGTCGTTTTATGATGTATAGAGTATAGACTCTCTCCTTGCTCATGGAGTTGGGAAGATATTATATAGTACATGAATCTAAGAAACAATGAAAGCTCTTGAATTTTTAGTTTGGATTCATATATACTGTTCTTCTTTTCTTTGGTAAATATTGGATTCATGATTATTGCAATACGAAATTCTTGTACTCTTAGAATCATTGATGATGAAATATTGCATCTGATCCCAAAAAGGGTCTCACGCGGTTACGTACTTACGTTGGTGGCAAGAAGCCATAGAAAAACTCTACACCACAAAGTCAATAAGCCATTCTGCATGCTTCACATTCACATTTTAATAAACCGTACAGTTGAAGCTATAACAAGAGATGCTGATAAGAGAACTTGGGAGTGTTAGAGAGATATGCAGAAGATACAGTTTCAACTCTTCTGAACGATACCCTTCAAGCAGGCGACATAAGATCAAGTGTATCCGATCACGTAGCTTCACACATCGCCACATCGGGAAAGCCAGCGGTTTTGTCTTGCTATTGAATTCCTTAACGTATCATATTGTAATAGAAACAAGGATTTCTTGTGAAACAAGGCGAGGACATGGATTCTAGAGGACTATGCAATGCAGTGTTTGAAATCAATTCTGTTCTCAACGTACATTTCTTTAAAGCTCTAAGCTCGCGGGAAACGTTCCGGCGAAATTAAACCAAAACTATCCTGCTTCATGCTCTGCCTGCACAAGTTATTCTGGATTCAATAAGGAAAGTAAATTTCGATGTTTTTGATGCGAGGTTGCCGAGAGGTGTGGTTTCAGTTAAAGCACGAGTGCGTTTGCTGAAGAGGCATGTTCTGAAACATCTTCCTGTGTTCTTCTCTAATCTTGAAGCCTCTATGGTTACTAATTAAGACTTTTTTACATTGAATCCTAGATTTCAGTTATGTTATGCGTTATTCCTTAATAGTTCAATTGATGAAGGATGCAAAAGCAAATAATCTTCTTTTTTTTTAAAAAATTAGCAAGTTAAGAAGGAGCACGAAATTTCATTTTCTCCTATGTAAGTTCAACAGTTCCGGTTAGCTCTTCCTACAGAAGAATCTCTTGTAGAAAACTTAATAATATGGTGGTCTTGTTGTAAAAAATAAAATAATAATAAACAGCAAGTTTCTCATACATTGCATAAAATATTAATTACATCCACTCGAAAGTCGTAATGTATGGGTCAATTTAAAATTCATTGACTCCACTCATGAGAAATGTAAATATGATCATCAATAGGGGAAAAAAACATAGTGTACATTTATCCTCTTTGAAGCTCAGAGAATGTTCTTTCTCAATTTATGCAGTTGAAAAACTTTATGGAGCAAAGCTGGAAAATCTCTGTTTCTCACATATTCTCGAGAGCCGCTTTTTGATCTTCTCTAGTTCTCACATTTGAAGGATCCCAGTGAGTAGGAGAGTTCGATTTCATCATTTTCCTGAGCTTTATTGATTAAGACTTTTTCTTCTCAATACACTTAATTTAAACAAAAATAAATGTCGGTGTATACAGTATATATATATATATATATATATATATATATCTTGATACATCATGCATAGATCTAGAAACTTATGTTAACTATTTTTTATTGCCCTCTTATTTTAATTTGAGTCTCTTTTAGTTTGTGTTCATATATGATTACTACTATAATTCGTATTATTATTCGGAAGAAGACATATAAACCAAAATGCAATCATGACTCCCATTTCCATTTACATCTCACATTTTAAAACTTGTGTAAATAAAATGTAACTTGTCATTATTAGTCACACGCCTTGAGCTGCCCAACTGTGAAATCATGAGGGTCGGTGTGCATATTTGTGTTTTGCGAAATGGTTGACTTTTACAGTCCTACATACTGATACAGTGAGTCAGCTCAAATAGAATTATATATATGCTTGCTGATGATTGTTCCAAAACGTTTTCCTACAAATCGAAAAAAAAATCCAAAACTTTAAAATATCAGATATCTACATCTCATTGGGTTTACTTTTTATCTCTTCAATTGAGGAGCGAAATTATAATCGAAACTAAATAATTAAAGGTCATTATTAGTTGAGTTTGTTGAGTTAGTATTCATCGAATTGCAAATCATCCAGTAATTTTTCGTATTCAATGATTCATATCTCATGAAATAATTAGTCGTTTGGTGCATGGTATAGTGATTAAAGCCATGCATTTAGATTATTGTTACGTATAATAATTAATGATAATTAGTTTACTAATTATTAAAAATTTATGTGCGCTTATTAATTACATATATAAATAGTGGTGGGCCTAAAAATTATTTACTGGGGCAGAGTATACTTCAAATATTAAATTTTACTTTTAAACTCTAATACCGGACAAACAAATAATAGTAATAACACAACTTTTTTTTCTTGAAAGAATGAAAGTAATACCAAAATATATGATATTAAGAAAAAATCTTGTTTTTACAGATAAATTAGTAACAAATATTACTGGCCCTCATAACAAAAACAAAACAAATTCAATAAATAAAGCTCAAAAAAAAAATATATATATATATATATATATATTAAGAGCTCATTTTAAACTACTTTATCTGTAAAAACATTTTAAACTACATAGCATTATTTCGGGAAAATGGATCACTTGTAACACATATTAGAAAATAACCATTATTGAAATGTCACAAGTCACAACGGAATTACTTAGTCCGGCCTCGTTTTGACATGCCATGAGGTTCTATCTATGGATCGATCGATACCTCGATTTGATCTTGATTTTTTTTGGATTCAGCTAGCTAAATAACTAGACCAATTTGGCATACTGGCTTCTGGCTAGCTTAGCTACAGCCTAACTATTGGTAACTGTAAGATCAAACCAAACGCTAAGTGGGATGGTAGAATCTTTCACATGGAAGTGTTTTCACATGTAACAAGTTTTTCTCATGGGACAAGAAACTGACAAAAGGAACAAACTTTCCCACGTGGTTTAATTCCTGTCTCTTATACACATCTAGATGTGTATAAGAGACAGCTTTCAGGCATCGCACCGAGCTTAGTGTAACACGCAGCTCTGTTGCTATATGCCTAACATGAGATAGTTTTCAAACAGTCAAAATAGGGAATCATTGTAGAAAAGCTCGAGAACATATGAATGAAGAAATGGCCTTACTTTCGGGTCGTTTGGGTTCCTTTTGATTGCTTCAGTGTAATGTTTTATAGCATCAGGATACTTCTGCTCCTTGAAGAACTCATTACCTGTATTATANTTTTTTTGGTTGAACCAAAACTTATACTAATCAGTATACTTAACAAAAGAAAATTAATTAATGAAACTGTCATTTGTGCCTTAGTTCCGACCATTATATTCTAGTAATCAACTAGTGAACTAGAAACATTTTTTAAAAGCATTTTAGAAATATAAATAGTAAGAGTGTGGAAATACTTAATTTCAATATCAAATAGGTAATGGACAAGAGGCGAAGTGGGACCAAAAATGACACTTTTGGGATCACGGTCTTTACTTTTGCTTCACTTCTATGCTTCATTTCACCAACACACAAAAGCAAAAAAAAAAAAAAAAAAAAAAAAAAAAAAAAAAAAAAAAAAACTAAACGAATTCTATATCCAATTTTTTCTCTATTTACTTTATTTTTGTAATTCTTTATTGCAGATTTATTAATGTATGATATTTTAGACACCAAATCTTTGCCCTGAAGTCCCTAACATCAGCCGCATAACCATCCGATTTTTAATGAACTTACCTAAACACAAACTACATATACCTATATTTTAAATACAACATACCTAATACTCCCTCTGTTTCATAAAGAGTGTCATTTTGACACTTTTCACACAAATTAAAAAATTTGATAAAAAGTCTCTTCTATCCCTTATAAATTCATTAAACAGTTTTCTCTTTCTAATTAATACATTAAAACAATAGGGTTAAAACTGGATTTTTCTTTAAAATTTTGCATTGAAAATATAAAACGACACTCTTTATGAAACAAGAATTAAATCTTAAAACGACACTCTTTGTGAAACGGAGGGAGTATGTATTTAAAAAACATTATCCTGTTAATTGGTTAGTTAATTAGTTAAATGATTACACGATATTGATATAGTTAATAGGGAACCAGTTTAAAAGTTATAGATAATCAAACTTATATTAGCGAAAAATATAATATGATCATGCCAACGTGATTATTAATTTAAATATTTTAACCTTTGCGGATGGATGTTAGAAAATTTTAGAAGGAAAAGTATGCAAGAAAAATATGTCTAAGAAATTTGATAAGTCGCACAATATTTTGTAAGGAAATTTCTGCATCGGGTTATTAGAAACTCAAGTATACCAATGTGTCGTGTTCAATTCATATATATTGATAAAAAAAAATGCAGAGTATACTGTATACATAACACCTATATATCTAGCTTCTAAAAAATGTGAAAATACATATATAGAAATTGTTTTATTGAAGTAAGTATCGGTGGTTCCATGTCGATATACATGACTATAAAAATATGGTTATATACTTGAAAAGTTTTAGATTCAACCTCAGAGAGTTCATTATTTATCCATGAGACCTACAAAATTTTTAGTTATGACTCGACTAATCTATGAAAACTCGAACTAGAAAAGTTCGTTTGTGTTATAAAAACTGTATCATATCTTTACTTACACAATTATATATATATATATATATATTTTAAGAAACATGTAATTGTGGACCGAGTAAAACAAAATTAAAAGCAAATAAGAAAAAAATTAAGGAAGGTTTAAGAGAACGGGATAACGGGATGGGTCCCACGTGACCAACCGGCCTGCAACAGCAAATCGTGAGACTAATGATAGAGGGCTCGCTCACGCCGGACCAGCAGCCGCCANGGGACAAGAAACTGACAAAAGGAACAAACTTTCCCACGTGGTTTAATTCTTTGGGCTTTTCGTAATGATTAGGGTTATGGGACAAGTTGTGAAGAAATATAACTTCTCATCGAATGGAATTACACCAGGTCATGAGCCAATTCCCTCTAAAACCCTAAAACTAAAAAGCGTTGGATAATAAAGCTAAAATTAAAGTTAAAAAAAAAAGCCTTGGATTTGGACCGTTCATTTAGTTTCAATTATACATTAATATATAAAAGAGTTAGAATAATTTATCAGGCCTTATACTTGGCATGATAATCATTGTTGGTTATAAGATAATATACAGTAGCAGGATATTTTTAGAAGGTAACTAAATTTAGAATAAGAAAATTTCTGCCACCTCGTCCCATGCGTATATAGGATAGTATAATTAGTTGTCTTGAAGGTTTTATACACTCAATTAAAAATTGTAGCATGATATATTTTTTTATAAAATAATTAAAAGTATAACTAGTATCAGTAGATATTCGTGGAGATTCTTCTTCTAGAATCCAAAATTATAAAATAATTTTATTACATTTATTCATAGTGGTAACTTGCAATTTCAGCAGGATCTATATGAAAAGTATTATATTGACCATTTTGTGGGTTAATTGTAACGTATAATTTTGGATTCTATGTGAAAAAAACCCTTATTTTATTCTTATTTTAATATTCCATATATGGTAGGTGGCCCAATGAGAGCTCACCATTCACCAATCCAAACCAAAACTTATATATTTTTTATTTTTTTGGTTGAACCAAAACTTATACTAATCAGTATACTTAACAAAAGAAATTAATTAATGAAACTGTCATTTGTGCCTTAGTTCCGACCATTATATTCTAGTAATCAACTAGTGAACTAGAAATTTTTTAAAAGCATTTTAGAAATATAAATAGTAAGAGCGTGGATATACTTATAATAATTTAATTTTAATATCAAATAGGTAATGGACAAGAGGCGAAGTGGGACCAAAAATGACACTTTTGGGATCACGGTCTTTACTTTTGCTTCACTTCTATGCTTCGTTTCACCAACACACAAAAGCAAAAAAAAACAAAAAACTAAACGAATTCTATATCCAATTTCTTCTAATATTTACTTTATTTTTTGTAATTTTTTATTGCAGATTTATTAATGTATGATATTTTAGACACCAAATCTTTGCCCTGAAGTCCCTAACATCAGCCGCATAACCATCCGATTTTTGATGAACTTACCTAAACACAAACTACATATACTGTACTTATATTCTAAATACAACTTACCTAATATGTATTTTAAAAATATTATCCTGTTAGTTGGTTAGTTAATTAGTTAAATGATTACACGATATTGATATAGTTAATAGGGGAACCAGTTTAAAAGTTATAGAGAATGAAACTTATATTAACGAAAACATAATATGATATAATGATAATGTCAACGTTATTATTAATTTAAATATTTAAACCTTCGCGGATAGATGTTAGAAAATTTTAGAAGGAAAAGTATGCAAGAAAAATATGTCTAAGAAATTTGATAAGTCGCGCAATATTTTGTTAGGAAATTTCTGCATCGGATTAAGAGAAACTAAAGAATACCAATGTGTCATGTTCAATTCATATATTGATAAAAAAATGTAGAGCATCGTCAAAAAAAAATTGTTGTATTTTCTTTTAGTTTATGACATATACATTTGCGTATATAATCATTTGTGTTACAGTAATTTTGTAATTTGTATAATGTCTTTGTAATTATTATTTTAATCTAATGAAAATTATTAGTAAAAAAATGTAGAGTATAATATATACAAAAGAACTATATATCTAGTTTCTAAAAAATGTGAAAATACACGTATAGAAATTTTTTTTTATTGAAGTAAGTATCGGTTGTTCCGTGTCGATGACTATAAAAAATGGTTATATACTTGAAAAGTTTTAGATATTTTTTTTAACCTCAGAGAGTACATTATTTATCCATGAGACCTACAAAATTTTAGTTATGACTCGACTTATATATCTATGGAAACTCGAACTAGAAAAGTTCGTTTGTGTTATAAAAACTGTATATCATATTTACAGAACAGTTACACAGTTTTTTTTTTTAAAGATGTAATCGTTAATTGGACCAAGTAAAACAAAATTAAAAGCAAATAAGGAAAAAATTAAGGAGGGTTTAAGAGAACGGGATAACGGGATGGGTCCCGCGTGACCAACCGGCCTGCAACAGCAAATCGTGAGACTAATGATAGAGGGCTCGCTCACGCCGGACCAGCAGCCGCCACGTCAGCACATCATTCCGTTTTTCCCCCTTGTGGGTCCCGCGTTCCACTTACACCCTCTCAAACTCCTCGCTGTTTTTTATTTGTTTTTTAAATTTAATTTAATTTTCTTATATTGACTTGAGTCACAGTTTTACCAGCTAATTCGGCTCCGCTTTGAACGGCTCTGAGCTGCTTAACTAAGCTGATCTTACATAATTATTTAATGTACCAAACCCTAATTCTCATTTATTCTCGAGAAGAATTTCGGTTTTCAAAGGATAAGAATTAAAAAGTATATCTTTGTAAGAGTGTTGTGTAATCCCCAAGACAGAAATCAAATTCACAATTCAGAAAATTTCTACCCACAATTAAAAGGTTTTATAGAATAATTTTTAGATCAGCGTTAAAAAGAAAGAATAATTTTAAGATCTTTGAAACGATATCGTTTGACCAAAGCTTATCTTACAGCGGTTTCTACTATTGTCGTTTTTAAGTTATAAAATAGATTCAAATTGCTTAAGAAGATTCGAACTCTATAAATTTTGAAAACATATATTTTACACTTCAATTTTAACCAAGTGAATGTAATATTATCATGGTCAAGGCTAGACATTGATTTTCGTGGGATGCATCTTATATCTTTGATTATTTCAAAATTTACATAAATAAAGATGTAAATTGAAATTCTGAAAGATGAGTTTGGATTTTGGTATAAAGCACATAAATTAACGGTTTGACAGTTTGCTATTTGTTGTATAGACAAACTTATTTACTTTGGATTGAAAAATGTAATCAATGGTCAAAAAAAATATTTAAAATTTTTGAGTTAAGAGTTTAGATGAGAATAACTAAGTTCTTTATGCTCACAAGTCACAATAGTCAGTTTAACCAAAACGAAGCGGGTAGATGTCTATGGCTCTATGGTTACTTTTAAAGTTTCCAAAGGATGAAAATATTCAGGAGTATTACATAATATACACACATTATGTAATAGTGTAAATAGAGAGTAATAATTAATTTTCAAAAGTATCATATAAATTTATTTTGCAATTTGCAGGTTATTCTTCAAAAAGATACATACACTTCATAATATTTGGTATGTCTCCTCATTTCNTTTTTTTGGTTGAACCAAAACTTATACTAATCAGTATACTTAACAAAAGAAAATTAATTAATGAAACTGTCATTTGTGCCTTAGTTCCGACCATTATATTCTAGTAATCAGCTAGTGAACTAGAAACATTTTTTAAAAGCATTTTAGAAATATAAATAGTAAGAGTGTGGATATACTTATAATAATTTAATTTTAATATCAAATAGGTAATGGACAAGAGGCGAAGTGGGACCAGAAATGACACTTTTGGGATCACGGTCTTTACTTTTGCTTCACTTCTATGCTTCGTTTCACCAACACACAAAAGCAAAAAAAAACAAAAAACTAAACGAATTCTATATCCAATTTCTTCTAATATTTACTTTATTTTTTGTAATTTTTTATTGCAGATTTATTAATGTATGATATTTTAGACACCAAATCTTTGCCCTGAAGTCCCTAACATCAGCCGCATAACCATCCGATTTTTGATGAACTTACCTAAACACAAACTACATATACTGTACTTATATTCTAAATACAACTTACCTAATATGTATTTTAAAAATATTATCCTGTTAGTTGGTTAGTTAATTAGTTAAATGATTACACGATATTGATATAGTTAATAGGGGAACCAGTTTAAAAGTTATAGAGAATGAAACTTATATTAACGAAAACATAATATGATATAATGATAATGTCAACGTTATTATTAATTTAAATATTTAAACCTTCGCGGATAGATGTTAGAAAATTTTAGAAGGAAAAGTATGCAAGAAAAATATGTCTAAGAAATTTGATAAGTCGCGCAATATTTTGTTAGGAAATTTCTGCATCGGATTAAGAGAAACTAAAGAATACCAATGTGTCATGTTCAATTCATATATTGATAAAAAAATGTAGAGCATCGTCAAAAAAAAATTGTTGTATTTTCTTTTAGTTTATGACATATACATTTGCGTATATAATCATTTGTGTTACAGTAATTTTGTAATTTGTATAATGTCTTTGTAATTATTATTTTAATCTAATGAAAATTATTAGTAAAAAAATGTAGAGTATAATATATACAAAAGAACTATATATCTAGTTTCTAAAAAATGTGAAAATACACGTATAGAAATTTTTTTTTATTGAAGTAAGTATCGGTTGTTCCGTGTCGATGACTATAAAAAATGGTTATATACTTGAAAAGTTTTAGATATTTTTTTTAACCTCAGAGAGTACATTATTTATCCATGAGACCTACAAAATTTTAGTTATGACTCGACTTATATATCTATGGAAACTCGAACTAGAAAAGTTCGTTTGTGTTATAAAAACTGTATATCATATTTATAGTTACACAATTTTTTATTTTTTTAAAATGTAATTGTTAATTGGACAAAGTAAAACAAAATTAAAAGCAAATAAGAAAAAAATTAAGGAGGGTTTAAGAGAACGGGATAACGGGATGGGTCCCACGTGACCAACCGGCCTGCAACAGCAAATCGTGAGACTAATGATAGAGGGCTCGCTCACGCCGGACCAGCAGCCGCCACGTCATCACATCATTCCGTTTTTCCCCTTGTGGGTCCCGCGTTCCACTTACACCCTCTCAAACTCCTCGCTGTTTTTTATTTGTTTTCTAAATTTAATTTAATTTAATTTTCTTATATTGACTGAGTCACAGTTTTACCAGCTAATTCGGCTCCGCTTTGAACGGCTCTGAGCTGCTCAACTAAGCTGATCTTATAGAATTATTTAATGCATCAAACCCTAAGACGTAATTATTCTCATTTGTTTTTAATTTTTAATGTTTTTTTTTGTTTTTTTGAAGTAATTCTCATTTATTCTCGAGAAGAATTTCTGTTTTCAAAGAATAAAAAAAAATAAAAAGTATATCTTTGTAAGAGTGTTGTGTAATCTCCAAGACAGAAATCAAATTCACAATTCAGCAAATTTCTACCCACAATTTAAAGGTTTCATAGATTAGTTTTTAGATCATCGTTAAAAAGAAAGAATAATTTTAAGATCTTTGAAACGATATCGTTTGACCAAAGCTTATCCTACAGCGGTTTCTACTATTGTCGTTTTTGAGTTATAAAATACAGTAGATTCAAATATGGTAGTTTGTATAAACGTGTAAAAAATTGCTTAAGAAGATTCAAACTCTACAAATTTTGAAAACATATATTTTACACTTAAATTCTAACCAAGTAAATATAATATTATCATGGTCAAGGCGCTAGACATTGACTTTCGTTATTGGATGCATCTTATACCTTTGATTATTTCAAAATTTACATAAATAAAGATGTAAATTGAAATTCTGAAAGATGAGTTTGGATTTTGGTATAAAGCACATAAATTAACGGTTTGACAGTTTGCTATTTGTTGTATAGACAAACTTATTTACTTTGGATTGGAAAATGTAATCAAAAGTTTAAAAGTTTTGAGTCTAGACTTTAGATGAGAATAACTAAAGTTCTTTATGCTCACAATAGTCAGTTTAATCAAAACGAAGCGGGTAGATGTCTATGGCTCTATGGTTACTTTTAAAGTTTCCAAAGGATGAAAATATTCAGGAGTATATATATACACACATTATGTAATAGTGTAAATAGAGAGTAATAATTACTTTTAGAAAGTATCATATAAATTTATTTTGCAATTTGCAGGTTATTCTTCAAGAAGATACATACACTTCATAATATTTGGTATGTCTCCTCATTTCGTTTCATCGGAATGATTATCATGTGAGTGCCAATACCTTACATATTTGTTTATTATGTGAATTTTGGGGTAAAAATTGAATTACAGAAAGAAAAAAATAATATAATTTTGTGATGTTTTCTGTTATCGGCTTGATAGATTTAAATATTCCAAGATATTTTTTTAAAAAACTTTGGTTTCAAACTTTGCCTAACTAAAGAATATTGTGTACTTATAAATAATTAATGTTCCAAGTTTTATATTTTAAAACTTTGGTTCCAATTTTTTTGTCTAACTAATTAAAGAATATTGTGTGGTTATATATAACTAATTTTAAATTTAATGAAAACTATCATATTATAGTTTAAAGAGTTTTCTATTCCTAGGTACTAGATTACCGAATCACATTACAAAAATACATAATAGATATTTCAATATTAACGCAATGAATTTGAAGGGAAAAAAAAATGAAAACCAACTCCCTACCATTTTTTTTTAAATTCACATTATTGGTCGGGATACACTGTTTTGAATGAATTACTCGTATATTCAAAATCATGATTGCATTAAACTCCTATCAAAGTAAAGAACAATTAATAATTAAATTATCTTTTCAAAATTCAAAAGGAAAAACAAATTATATGGAATCTGTAGATAAAATTATGTATAGTCTTTAGCTAGCACTATTTTTTTTGTACAGTAACGTTCAAACAATTACACTATCTATCGAGAAGAACGAATATCTGAATAATCCTGGATGTATATATAGATATTTCGACAAAAGTTTCTCGCATATCGATCATCAAACTAACTAACAAATATCTTTGGGTTCTAAACTAACTGAGTTACTAAGGATATAAGATATATTTTATTGGGCATAAAAGAAGTCCAAATTAAAACCAAGAAAATAAGCTTAATATGAGGACTTTAAAAAAATAGAACCTTAATATTGATGATCAAGCATATCCATCAAGAGCTGGTGGGTGGTAATGGATGTTGCCACCTCTCTCTCTCTCTCTCTCTAAATCTTACTTTAGCCCCTTATCCTCCTCTCTCCTCTCCCCCGAAGCTTTTGCAACAAATAAAGTCCCCCCTCTCTCTCTCTCTCGGTGCAAGAGGACTCAGAGAGAAAGAAAGTATGATTGATAGGGAAAGACAGAGAGAGAGAAAGTAAAATATAATAGATTATTAGGACACGATTGTCATCTTTTGTGTTGTGTCTTGTGTGCGCTCTCCCTTCTTTTCTTCATCGATTGATCTTCTTTATTTAACCCTACTCTCTTTCTCTTTTTCCATTCTTTCTATCATTCCCTCCTCTCTCTCTCTCTCTCTCGGGATCCGATATCTCTTTCAAGTAACCTATTCCCGAGGAGCACTGTCAAATCTTGTCCACTCTTCTTTCAGGGATCTCTCTCTAGTCTTGTGATCAAGTGTTCAAACTTCTTGTGTTAGCTATAGCAAGTACGAGGGGATCATACAATAGCCTTAACTTAAAGCTTTGTTAGAAGCTATTGAAAAGGTTTCAGCTGTATCATCGTGCATCTTGAGTTTCTTCAGGTAAAGCCCTAATTTTCTGTCAACTTTCGATCCAATCTCCGATCCTAACGTTCTCAAATAATTTGGGGTGTTTTTTCTTCTTTAGGTAATTTTATTTGCTTTTGAATCTTCTTTAATCCTTTATCATCATCTTCGACAATCACCTTAATCATCATCATCATCATCTCATCATACTCAATGTTGCTGATGCTACAAGCAAAGCAAAATATGTATCATAAAATCTGAAATATTATTTTAATAAATGAAAACAAATAAGTAGGGTTTTTTCTTGTTGAGTTAACTAGACCATAAGATTTTAGAAAACATGCTTAGAAAATTAATCTCTTGAGCTGGATCGTCATCTCTTTAAAGATTTCTCCTCTTCATCTTCTAATCTTTACTTATTTGGTTATACTACATACACAAAAAAAACAGATGATGTTATACAAATGAAGCAATAAATTAATAAGCAGAAGTTAATTTTAATCAATTGATTTAGTACATATAAATTCTAAATTAATGCATCTAATTAATTGAATTTAATTATCATCATATGATAATTGGAAATTGTTCGGCTAATTCACTGATTTTAGTTTTTGGAAAATTCAATTCTATACCATGAATCTAAATAAATGAATTTAGCTTTTTAGAAGAAAGATAATTAACAACCATGGGAATGGTTTTCATATATCATAGATTTAGCAAAATTATTTGTTGTAATAAATATATGTATGACGGTAGTTCTTTCGATTTTGAATGTAGAATTCATTCTATTATTAATTAAGCATATATAGACGCATCATATGTTTATGTCGAAATATATTACACCAATACACAACCACGTGCATTATGCAAGAAATGCAACTAGCTAGCTATAACAATATTTTATGTTTGTAATCTCATGATTTTGATTTCAAATGGTTTGGTAATTTTCTTATAAGCAGGTTAGAACTAATCGATCAAGAGACCAAAGGATGAATTCATTTTCCCACGTCCCTCCGGGTTTTAGATTTCACCCGACAGACGAAGAACTTGTAGACTACTACTTGAGGAAGAAAGTTGCATCGAAGAGAATAGAGATCGATTTCATAAAGGACATTGATCTTTACAAGATTGAGCCATGGGATCTTCAAGGTTTGCCAAATCCCATCGTTTCTACTCTTCTTCAATCAATTGATTCAATTTCCTGAGGAAAGTTTTTATTCTTATGTGGAAATAGAGTTGTGCAAAATTGGGCATGAAGAGCAGAGTGATTGGTACTTCTTTAGCCATAAAGATAAGAAGTATCCCACAGGGACTCGAACCAACAGAGCAACAAAAGCAGGGTTCTGGAAAGCAACCGGAAGAGATAAGGCTATATATTTGAGGCATAGTCTCATTGGTATGAGGAAAACACTTGTGTTTTACAAGGGAAGAGCCCCAAATGGACAAAAATCCGATTGGATAATGCACGAATACCGCTTAGAAACCGATGAAAACGGAACTCCTCAGGTATAATATCAACCCTAGTTAAACCATAACTTTGCTTTTCAATTTATTTGAATCTTTATGTATGTTAAACAATCGCAATCTATGATCTCCTAAACCCGTTTGAGTGAATTCAGTCCCCTTAATGATATTTGGTTGTAGGAAGAAGGATGGGTTGTGTGTAGGGTTTTCAAGAAGAGATTGGCTGCAGTTAGACGAATGGGAGATTACGACTCATCGCCTTCACATTGGTACGACGATCAGCTCTCTTTTATGGCCTCTGAGCTCGAGACAAATGGTCCACGACGGATTCTCCCCAATCATCATCATTATAATCAGCAGCACCAGCACGAGCAGCAACAGCCTTTGCCATATGGACTAAATGCATCTGCTTACACTCTCAGCAACCCTAACTTGCAATGCAAGCAAGAGCTAGAACTACAATACAACCAACTGGTACAACAACAACATCTTCTTCATGAATCTCCTTTATCATTCCTACAACTTCCTCAACTTAAAAGCCCTAAGATCCAACAAGAAAATAGTAATTGCAACTATCTTCCTTATGGAACAAGCAACATCGATAATAACTCAACCCATAATACTAACTTGCAGCAGTCTAATCTCGCGAATGAAGAACAATTGAGTCAAGGGAATCAGAATTTCAGCTCTATATACATGAATAGCGGGAACGAGCAAGTGATGGACCAAGTCACGGACTGGAGAGTTCTCGATAAATTTGTTGCTTCTCAGCTAAGCAACGAGGAAGCCGCAACAGCTTCTGCTTCTCTGCAGAACAATGCAAAGGACACAAGCGACGCGGAGTACCAAGTTGATGGAGAAAAGGATCCAAAAAGGAATTCAGACATGGGAGAAGAATATGCTGCTTCTACTTCTTCGAGTTGTCAGATTGATCTATGGAAGTGAGCAGAAGGAGAAGATTATATCATATAAATGCATATATACATATATCTATATACGTAAACACGAACACTAATCAAGTGTAGATGATGATGATGGTACAGATTTATATTTGCTTTGATTGATTCTTACTACATTATTGAACTTATAATATATGCATATATATACATTGCGTATCTATGCATGTATACTTGTACTCGATATATTTAACCATATAAACTCTAATCTAAATGTAACTCCAATATTTTTTTTAATAGACAATTGTCTCTTCTTATTATTTTAGTTGTTAAACAATCTTCTAGTTAAATTTATATACACATCCACTAAAAAAAGCCTTTATTTCAAATTTATTTGTCTCAGATTACACTGTACTATATCCACATCTCAATTTGTTCTTTAGAAGTGTTCAATTTTAATATTAAAAAATTCAGATCCTTGAGAACTTCATATTCTGGACAACTATGTTTGAATGATGTATTCATTGACCCTGTACGTACAATAGTAACATACACACAACGTACGCAGGTGTATAGCAAATTGAGAAAATAGATTCAAATGAAACATGTGGTCTGACCACTTACCGGAGTTGGGTACTTGTGTTCATGGGGATAATAACTCCAAGGAAGCTTGAAGAGTGTGTATAACCATAAATAATGAAAAAGAAGAAGGAGAAGAATGTGGCTTGAAGTTGAAGGAGATGCAAGAAATTTAATGACATGTTGGCTCGAGTCAAGATTATGTTATATAGAGACAGGCTTTGGAAAAAAAAGGGACTTTTTTGTTTTGTTTCATTTGGTCACAGGAAAGAAGAAGTTAAAGCATAAAGCATGTACTTTTTCTCATGAAGAATTTTATAATTATTGTGTTCGTTTCAAGGTCGGCACAAAAAGAAACCGTAGATTATAATTTACTTCGATCTTTTTAATAACTTTTTACTGCGATTAATGAATATAATTTGTGATTAAATATTACAACATTAATAGGTGTTTGTATCTGACTATTTTGTTATGTATATCAGTGTGCGGTTAGATTAAAAAATGAAAAAGATGCAAAATATTGCAGATGATGCTTTCGTGTTTCTAGGAACTATGAGCTTCAAACTCCTAATTAATTAACAATAAACAAAAAATTCATATATCTTATTACTACTTTAGATTCATTTTTACTTTTGATGTGAGACATTCTAAACACATTTTTACTTCCTATATGCAATTGGAACTCAAATTTTTAGACTAGCTAGGGTTATAGTCGATATACACAGCGATACATAGTATACGACAAGATAGACCATTACTCGTTAAACCTTCACCAAATTAAGTTTGATAAGACCATATCAGTTGTTTTAGTACTAGTTCGAACTTATACTTAGTTTATCGCAAATTCTATTCCATACGATAATCCATCGTAAATTTGTAATATTACGTAGGAAATTTCATCGCTATGAGCCTACTGCCTGCAAGATATTCCAATGAAAAGCGACGAATATTATTTAATTTGTCGATGTGGGATTATTTCTAAAATCATTTATTTGTAGAAAAAATTGAGAAAACGATCGAAAATCTTCCCCATATATTTTGGTGCAAGGAACATCATGATTTGGGCGTGCTTTTTGGGTTTGATAAACACGGTAATGATAATATCCAAAATTTCCAAATTTTCTTATTGTTACCGACTATGAAAAACAATTAATTACCCATTCAATATTTTTATATTAAATTAGCAATTAATCACCAATGCTGTCGATATACCGATCAAAAATTCAGAGTAATAGCAAGCATAATATGAGACAAAAGCATGTGAAGTGTCATCATTAGTGTGTTTTTACTTTCTTTATAGACCACAAATCCCAAGACCATTTAACTAATTTTTGATTTTTGCCGGGAATTTAACTAAATTCGAAGTAATTGTTTATTCAACTGTTAAAAGTGCACTTCCTCTGTTTTACAAAGTTTGAAAATAATGCAGAACAAATTGTTAAATTTAGTGAAATTATATTGCTTAGGGCAAATGCTATTGTATTTTTTTTTCATGTAATTTACACATGCTATTGTGATCTACTCCTAGGTAATAAAGAAAAAAGTATTTAACTAGTATCTGAAAAATACTGACCTGCCAAGTGCTAGGGGACAACCTAGGTAAAGATATTCACCAGTTAAACAGGCTTTTAGATTTTTTGTCGTCTCAAGAGACAAGATTGATCATTATCTCCATTTTCAGTGTTATCTTCTTCTTTTTTTTTATATCTTTCTCTTCCGGTCATTTACAATTCACCAGTACTATAAACATACAAATACAATACATGATTAGTGTTACACAACATATAAAGACACAAATGTTATATGTATCTGCATTGTAATCACAAACATGACTTTAACAAATTGAAACTAGGTGGCGTCACAAAGACCGGTCTTTTCGTCGCAGAAACCATCACGGCCGAGCAGACGTTGAGGCGGTGCACTGAGTAAAGGAGACGAAGGCGAGCCATATGCATTTCTCCGGCTATTTCCACAGCCAAGACTCTTCCTTGTGCTCACTCCGGTCAATGGGTTTGTCCCGTTTGCGTATTTACACAGAGCCTTCAACAAAATTGGAAACCAAAATTAAAGGCGTTTTCAGCTTTTGTTAATGGAAGCTATGGATGAATGAAATGGTGTGTTAAGTAACAACGTTACCTGTTTTTGAAGAAGATCAATCACAGCGTCACTAAAATCGGCACCTTCGATCTTGGCACCACCGAGGTCACTACGGGTTAGAACCGATCGGACAAGAATTGCATTTGTCAGATTTGCCTCGTTTAGCACCTAAAATCGCCAGAAAAGAATCGAGCTTTCACCGAAAGGAAAATGCTTCGTATGCAAGTATCTATATATATATACAAAGTACAGTGTTTACCATCCGGTCCATCAATGTATCGCTCAAATCAGCACCTGAAGAATCAAAAATTCATACTTTACAGAAATGCAAACCACAAATTAAGATTAAGGAAGACGAGAAGAATGAAACGAAATTTTATTCAAAATCTAATTTGTTTCAAGAGCTTAAGTAGTTGAAACAGCAAACCAAACGAAGAATTGTGTCAGCTCATAGAGACTTGCCAGACTTTCTTGGGACACAGACGGATCCAAGTCCTCAAATCTAAGATTTCTGAGGCTAGCATTTCTAGATTTGAAAGACTAGGAATTCTGAGAAGCTAATCCAAAAGAACATCCAGGCATTGAATCTAACCAAGGTTTAGGGAAATTCTACGAGAGCTAAAAATGTCAGCATTGGATATAAAAGGATGCAACACAGAGAGCTAAAACTGTTACAGGGTTGGAAACTATGTCAAAATGCTTGTGAGGCAAAGGAATTGAGATTTAGAAAAAGTCTAATAAAAGGGTACATGTAACGAATCAATTATGATTTAAGGAATCTGTTATCTTTCTAATACCAAAAAATCCATAATCATTGCAAAGGGAAGACTAAGTGATAGCACAGTTGAGTTGAGAGAGGCTACCTGAGAAGTTAGCTTTGTATGCAACTGCTTTCTCGAGATAGGCGCCGTTGAATGTTGAACCGCTGAAATCAGACTCTCTCATGTCTGCAGAAGTGAAGTTGGCTCTTCTGCAACAATATCAGTAAGCCACTACACAGAATTCAGAAGTAGAACAAAAGTCTTGCTTCTTCATATTCGTTTTATTTAGCGTTTGTTGATCCAAGATTCCATTAGTTAAAATTGTGCAAACTTAAATCATTTACATCCTAAAAGATAAAAACTTTGAACTTTGTTATGTTGATTCCAAATTTCATCACCGACGACAGTCACATATTTACCTGAAATTTTCATTTGCGTGAACTGTTTTGCTGCAAAAACGAACAGTGTTCATCTCAGCGAACTTCCGACATCCAAAACAAATAAAAATCCTCTAAAGATTCTTCGAAAACTGACAAGAACCCTAATATGATACCTGAGATCAGCAGAACCGAACTGAGCAGCCGATCCTATCCCAAACTCGCCACGTGTATCGGCCTCAAACTTGTTAAGCTCTGCCATGGCCGGAACGCCGGAGCTCGAGGCGACAACCGCCGCTGCTAATGCTGCAGATAAAATCCTCTTCCAGGTCTTCGATTCTCCGCCGGAACAACAATCTTCCCTTTTCGAAAAACAATTCGATGCCATAAGCTTCTGAAAAATCCAAAATTTGCGAAAAACGAGGAAACATTGAGATTCTGCGTTTTGTCAGGGAAGTGTTCGAGTCTCACCTACGGTTTGACGAATCTTTGATTTCTGGATTTGAACGGCAAATTAGCTGAAGACGCCTCAATGGGTATCTCGGAAAATGGTACAGAGACCTTGAGACAGAAGATGAGGATCGAGAAACGTCAAGTGACTTCATGGGTAGAGGAGAGAGAGAAGAGAAAGCCATTGTTAAAAGGTCTAAAATTTGCAGAGCAGAAATGCTACTACATTCAACTTTGTAGAGAAGAGATGATCTGGCACGTGTGAAAGATCTCAGTTTTATCCACTTTGATTGGCCAAGATGTGCCCACGTATGTCACTTGTGTTCACCAGTTTTGTTCTTGGTTTCTAAATTCGCTCTGTTCTACCTTGTGACCCAGAACACAAAAGCAGAGGAAACAAAAAATCGGATCTTTGGTTTAGCTTCAAGAAACCGTCAGGTCATGTGCCCTAACACGGTCACAAACAGAAACTTATTGCTGTGTTTATATACTGATGTCTGCATGAACGAATTGAAATCATAAAAAAAATCGCATAAATTCCAGAAGGCGAAACTCTTGCGATTAGAATTGTGTAACTAAGAACAAACTACTTTAGAATGTGTAAAACTCTTCGAGCTTTTCTGGGAAAAAGTCGGGATCTACAAGTGCACCCTTCTTGATCTTCTCTTGAAGATCTAAACACTTGGGAAGTATGATCTCGGTTCCTAGACCCTGTGTAGAGAAATACCTTTCCAACAATATCTGTAACATAAGACTCGATAAGAAAACCATAGATACTAACTATATTTTAGAACTCGAGATCGTGTTCTCTCATTGCCCTTACCACAGCAGCGTATGCATCTTCTCTGTTCTGCCTTTCACTCTTGCTGAGTCCCCTGGAACAAAAGAATAATGTTCAAACATTATCAGTTTCAAACCATTCACACAAGTAACCGAAATTTTCATGGAAGCTCGATGTTCTAGGACCATTATGTAACATCAAACCTGAATTGCTAAACCAAGAACAGAGAGATTGAGAAGAGGAACTAACATTACAATCATTCTGTCTGAAGCTTCTGATGATGTCCCATGTTCATCCAATACATAAACCCTCCAACCCCTGAAAAGCCCAAAAGTTCACAACTTTTATTTATCACATTTCGTCGAATCAATTATATATGTGTGTGAGTTTGTTTCAGTTTTCACCTCTCGGCGGCTTGGACTGCAAGCCTTCCGGCAACAGATCGAACTTTGTTCGACTGAATCGTCTCTTTCCCATCAGAAGATCTCGGCAACCCAACTATGAATTCATCAACCTCCTGCAAAGAGACACTTCAATCAAAATCACTCGTCCCATTTCTGTGAAATTATGCGAAAATACTCGAATTGAATACCTCTTCTTCGGCGATTTCTAGTAGCCGGGTCTCGAGCTTCTGTCCTCTCGATTTCAAAACCTAATACCAAAAAAATCGCATCGGTTCGTTGAATCTTTTTAAGATATCGCAGGGCCACGAGATGCAGAAATTCGAAGTTACCGTGAGAGGTCGAACGGTGTAGCCTTTACTAATAGCGATTCCAGTCCGAGATAACCCTAAATCTACGCCGAGGCTAAACCCACCTCTCCAGTTAGGGTCTATTTTCCGGCGAACGGCATTAGGGGGGATATCTTCAATTGACGTCGCTGCCCTCAACGCTGGAGGATAATTACGGGATCTAATGGGAGATGAGCGAGGAACGAGAGGGGTATTTACGTATTTTGGGGTTCCAAGAGAAATTGCGATGGAGGAAAAGTATTGAAGAGAACACATTGCAGACTTGCAGTAGCAAGAAGACGAAGAGTACCATCACCGTCTCGCCAACACTCTGCCGATGATGAGCCAAAGAAGCTCTCTGTTCTTCGAACCCTCTGAGTACGTCCGAAGGTTTCATTTGTTACATGAAAACTCTATAAAAATAAATTCATAATTTTAATTAAATAAAATTAAAAAGATTTTTTCACCAAAATTTTAAAGTTCTCAACAATCATATCATATGATAGTGTTTCAATGCCCCTTTTTTCTTACATTCTGAATGAAAGATCAAACCCGAACCATAAATTAAAATAATGAAACGGCTAAATTGGAAAAAAGAAAAAAAGAAAATAATTTATTACAAATAATCTACAGAAAGAAAACGAATTTAGGTGGAGGGTGGGGTAAATAATCAGGTGCGGGAGAGAGCACGAACAGCATCCTCAGAGAATGGGTGAATAAAAGCACTGTTCATTTGCCAGACTTTGAACGACGCCGTAACAGTCGCATCAATAGCATTGTTGAACAAGAAAAACTTCGATGCTCCATAGATGGCTTTTGTCGGATATACTCTTGACGTTATACATGTTCTTCCACCTTGTCCGAATCCTTCTACTATCGAATGATCCACCTATTAAAAAACAGTTCAAAAAGTATCAAATTCAATTCATTGTATAAATAAAACTAAGATACCAAAGTATATAAGAGGTTGTTATGATTCAATGTATTACCAAGATTCTCATGGTCAATTTCTCCCCTTTTAGAACCGGTACGGAACCACCGTATATCGGTTTAACTACATCGTTTGCAAAAGATGACCTTTTACAGAAAAATCATGTTATTTTTCATGATCGTATTACATCTATTGTAGTTAGACTATCAATTTATAATAATTTCAAGAAATTAATACCTTGAGGTGTCTGTGCAGAAGAAAGTTTTGAGCTTTGAATCTTTTCCCTTAGCCACATAGAAGTAAACCGGAGTTTGCTCCGACAACTTCTCATCGGCCAGAACCAAGAATCCGAACGGTCCTAAAGCACCACGGACGGTGGAGCCTCCACTGTTCTCGCAGCTAAATTCCTCAGCCTCGGCCATTACCGAAGCGTCTCCGAGGATTTTGTCTAGAGATTCTTTCTTGATTTCGAATTCTGCTTCGATGTCTAGCTGAGCCGCGGAACCGACATCAACTGGTACCACCGACCCGGGACCCACTTCGATATCGAATTTTTTGCTGCTTAGTCTAAGAGATTTGATTTCTTCCACTGGCCATTGAACCAAATTTTTCCCTGTCTTTGTGTCGAGGACAACGGTTCTTGGAATACCCTGATCATTAATCAAAATTTTAGGCCTAACTTGGATCACAAGCAACCACAATAACAAAATAAAACCTAACTTTCAGATAACTTTATGTTGAGGGAGCAAGACATACCTGAAGAGAAGACCAGCCCTTTTGAACATCAGCAGCCTCACTATCAGATTCACCAATCCATCCCCACAAGATTCTTCGACCCTTGTTCTGGTCGTAAAACGTCTTTGATGCATAGAAATTTCCGTAATCATATCTTAAACTAGTACTAATCCCGACATCAATAGTAGGATCATCAGGGATCCATGTCCCGTTCGAATCGAAATACGTTCCTACGGCATAATGGTCAATCCTGGTGTCGTCCATGCTAGCCTTCACGATGTGCTTCACATCCGGTCCATTGACGGATGTGTCGAGCCCATTGACAGCGGTCTTAGACACCGGATAAAAGTCAACGCACTCCCACATCCCCGTGTTTGGAACTCGGTGCAACAACGTGTCGAGTTTCTCGTACGTCTTGAAGTCGGTTGTGTCGTACACAAGCGATATTCCGGTTCTGTTGATCTTGGAACCAATTGTGATCCGCCATTTTCCGGCTGATGTCTTCCACGCAGTTGTCGGGTCACGGAAGTCCTTTGGGAGAATACCCGGAGGAGGTACGAGAACCGGATTGCCCGAGAACTTGACCCATTTCAACAGAAGAGGGTCGCTGGGGTCCTCAGGGTAGGCAAGGTTTTGCACCTAAAAAGAAAATATATTATGATCATTTTTTTTAAATGAATGTTAAATTATTCAAAACAAACAAAATATTGTTTTTACAATGACTATGTCAGTTTTTTGAGCTTTTGGAACAGAGTCCCTAAATCGTTAAACCTAATTTACATGTTCAATATCTAACTTACCAAAATTCTGGCTTTATAAACTTAACTCTATTATTTAATTTGCCTAACAATTCATATAAATATCTCAAAGAACATTTCCGTGAACATGTGATTATTTTTTTTATAAAAGTAAATCACAAATCTTTGTTAAATTTTGGTTTTTTTTTTTAGTGCTATTGTCTTAATTAAAAGGAACTGTTAGTTTAGTTTTGTTCCAACATTTAAACATTGATATTTAAAGTTGAAATTATTTCGAGATACATACCTGTACGGATTTGTCGGTGGAACCGGTGTAAAGCATGACGATAGAGCCATCGGGGAGGATTGTGGCTGAGCCGGTCCAGACACCATTGGAATCGTACCATTGGTCAGCAACCATGGCTATGGGCAAATGGACCCAATGGATCAGGTCCTTAGACACGGCATGACCCCAAACAATGTCACCCCACACGGCTGCGTTTGGGTTGTATTGGTAGAAGAAATGGTACCATCCCTTGTAGAACAATGGACCTGGACAAACGAAAACGTTTTATTTTCCGAAATATTGGGTATTCTATTAGTAGAATTAAGAAAGTTCTAGTAACAAATCGGAATACAGCATAGTTTTAGTATACCCCACTAGCTTTATCCAATTTGAGACAAAGATCCAAACTTTGCATTCATACGAATTTATACAATCAAGATTACTTTTCTATGGTGACCAATGAGGCAATGATTTGTACAGTCTTTTTAGCATGTAAATCTCACGTGGGATACAAACTGGCAAAACAATATCGATCTTGCTATTGGTTGTGAGGTAACTCTGTTCTGATTTTGTCTGTGAACCTTTTACTCTTTTAGGTGTAAATCAGTACTTTTTTATTATATTTTATTAATTAACATTGGCTACAACGTGAGTGGTGTGATATGATGTTCTGTGGTCTACTACTTCTTGTCGCTCCAATTATTTCTTATAATTTTTTTCATATTTTACATTAAAAAAACATATATATACCAAAATTAACGGGATCTAAAGTAAATTTTTTTAGAATATAAAAATTCAGGAAAGAAAGGAATGTGAACTTACCATTAGGATCTGCAGAAACAAAAGCCCAAATTTGCCATTGAGCACACCATAGTGGATAAATATGGAAACACAAGAACCAACAATATTATTAGAACTAAATTAGAGACTAACTTAAAATTCGCTAGATTTGAATGAATCCATCATTGTTGCATAATTTGGAAATCTGAAGATGATTCCAATATTATTTCCCAGATTATGGAAAAAATATATATATGAAAAGTAAGAATGAATATTCTTTGAATTTGTAACAGAAAAGAGGAAAGACTTTTTTTTTCTTCTTTTGCTGACATATTTTTAACCAGATTAACAGATAATTAAAAACCAATAAATTCGTTTTTTAAATTAAATATTTCTTCCACGTACCGTTCATCCAATTCTGCTCAGGCTGGAAATGGAACGCCGTTCGTTGCCACGACAACATACTGTTGTTCCAAGCGAACGCCGCCGCGTTCCGATCACCGGAAAGCTTCCACAACTGATCATTGCTTTTCTCCGACACGCCGGCGAGACGGGCACGTGACGTTGTCGTCGCTGTTTCATCGATTTTAGAGTCGTTGGATCTAGATCCGTCGTGTGTGGCGATGAGAACAACGTAAAAGGCGATGAACAATAGCCCGAATGTGATGGCGAGGAGACCTTTAACGGGTCGTCTACGGAGACGGGCTTCCTGAGTCGGGTCAGATCTTGACCCGTCGGATAACAATGGGTCTTCTTCTCTGGCGGAGATTGGCAGGAGAAGAGCATCGGAGCTCGCCATTATTATTTTTTTCTCGTTTTCGAGTTTCTTTATGAGATTTGATGGCACGAGAAAGGGCAAATGCATTTATATATTATATCGGGAAGAAAAAAAAATGAATCACACAAGAAGAGAGAAAAGATAGATTTATGTCTTCCTGCTTCGCTGGAAGAGAGAGAACTGTGTCCAAATGTCAAAAGGAAAGAGGTTGGTGTATAAATTAGAACTGTAATTTCTATCTCTATTAATGCCGTGTATAAATCATTAATAGAAGAAACATTATATTAAAACTTTTCTACTGGAGAAATAAACAAAATTCTTATTTTCTTCTGATTTTTCTATTTTAGTATTTTTACCATTCTACAATGGATTAGTCATAAAACGTATACTAATAAAATTTCTCAAACTAACAATTGTATTCGTCCTTTCTGTTTATTAGTTTTTCGTTTGGTTGAATGGGTACGACTAGGGATGTTGCTGCGGGTAAAAAAAATCTTATTATATTTTGATCTTAGAAACTATTTAGAAAATACCTTACACTATTAAGATAGTACAAAAAACATGGTTATCCGTGGATATTCTAAATAGGAAAATCGCATAAAAAACTTTCAAAGTAGCAACCACTGACACTTTAAACCTCGAGAGTATTTTACTACCACAATAAACCTTCAAATTAAATATATTAACACATAAAATCTTAAAATTGGTTTTTTATTGCGCGCCGTTAGAATATTTAACGGTTTACTTTCATTTCCGCTAAAAATGATTAAATTTATTTATTTTAATTAAAAATTATATTAAATATTATTTTATTATTTATTATAATAAAAAATAAATAAAATATCTAAAAAACTTTTAAAAAAGTTGACAAAAATTACTAAAATTATTTAAATTTTTTAAAAAAAAAACTAATTTATATTTAAAAAATATATTTCCTCAACTAATATATTTGATAAAAATGTTTATTTTTTGTTAATAACAATAATATAACTTTAAATTTATGTTTAACTAGTAAAATTACTATTAATTATTTTATTTTATTTATCACAACTAAAAAAATTTAAAAGTATTTTTAAAATTAATAAATATAGTTGTTCTTTGCATATTTGAAGTTTAAAAAAGTAAGATTATTTTGCACACTTATGTAATAAATAAAGTTATCGTTTGCATATTTGTCATCTTTACTTCATGTATTTTTTAATATTTTTGTATTTTTTAACCATGATAAAATACTAAAAGATTAACTTTTAGTTAAAAATAACTTTAAAATTTTTTAGTTGTGATAAATAAAATAAAATAATTAATAGTAATTTTACTAGTTAAACATAAATTTAAAGTTATATTATCGTTATTAACAGAAAATAAACATTTTTATCAAATATATTAATCGAGGAAATATAAAAAAATTAGTTTTTTAAAATTTTTTAAATAATTTTAGTAACTTTTGTCAACTTTTTTAAAAGTTTTTTAGATATTTTATTTTTTTTTAATTATAATAAATAATAAAATAATTTTTAATATAATTTTTTTATTAAAATAAATAAATTTAATCATTTTTAACGGAAATGAACAGTAAACCGTTAAATATTCTAATGGCGCGCAATAAAAAACCAGTTTTAAGGTTTTATGTGTTAATATATTTAATTTGAAGGTTTATTATACTAGTAAAATACTCTCGAGGTTTAAAGTGTCAGTGGCTGCCACTTTAAAAGTTTTTGGACTGACGAGCTATTTCTCCCCTCGTAACTATCATATAGCATTATGTCCACACAAAGTTTAGCCCTCGTTCTAATTCCCACTTAATATAAAGTTCGAAATCAATTTCTCCACAGATCTAAAGTTTGTGGACTATATACACACGAAGTCAAAGTTAGAAACCAAATTACACATAGACGTGGATTAGTATTGGTTTACTGTTTACCAATTACACTTTAACCATCTAAACACAAAACTAAACCGAACTTAAACCGATTACAAATAAATAACCGTGATTTATCCGGTTATAATTCCTTAACCATCTATTTACAAATCCATAACTAACCCGGCCCGATTTTATTGTTCTTCTTCACCCGACCCGATCTTCTTCTTCTTCTTCTTCACCAAGCGACCATGGAAGAAGCTTCGCTGGAACTGATGATTGGAGCTCGACTTGTCAAGGGGTATTGAGAACAGCCTGACCCTTATTCTCTTCTTCTGCTCCTCGATTTCTCGTTCCAACCCCTACTTTCGATTTCGATTGTTTGGTATTAGATCGCCGTCGCATTTCTCTTCGCATCCTTCGACTTCGTCGTCTTCCGCGGCGTTGAATTGTTGTTTTTTCTGTTACTCTTTTCTTATTTTCCTTAACCTACATGTCGAAGAAGATCTGGAGGCGAGAATCGAAGTTTTCATCATTGATTTGAGACCAATTACTCGTGAAGCTCATCGTGATTGATTTTCTCAACTTTCAATCTTCTTCGATTCCGAATTCATCTGGGAAAATCCATTGAGTTATTCATTTTGAATTTGGTTTCTCTTTCCTCGGAAATTTTCCGTAATTTCGAGTTTTTGTTCGTCGAATTTCTTTCGTTCCCAGTTTCTGGTTAGTTAAACTTTATAGGTTCTCTCAATCTTCAGATATATAATCAGAGTCACAAAATCATCTTAAAAAGGAAGAAGTTTTGATCTTATACCACAACCCGTTCGATTTTTTAATGAATAGATTTGTTACTACTTTGGATTTGGTGCTCTTCGTCTTGATTCACAACAATACACAAATTTAAATATAAAAAATTAAAACAAAACCCAGATTTGTTATGCTCCGTTTCTCTCTTCTCGAGAATCACCAACAAACGAAATTGGATCGATTGTGATATAGTTTGATTCCAAAATTACTTTTTGTTGCTGACGAGGAGAAAAAACTGGGTGTAAAAAGAAAGAAGAAGAAGAAGGAGGAGGAGGAGGAGGAGGAGATGAAGAGAAGGTGGTGGGTCGTCACTCGTCACTCGTCACGTTTGGTCACAAGAGAAGAAGAAGAAGATTGGTCGGATTTATGTTGGTTTGGTTTGGGTTTAAATCATTAATTTGGTTTGGTGTCGGTTAGTGTGGTTTGGTATTAAATTTAGGTCATAAACCAATAAAACCGATAATTATGTGTATATAGTTTTCGAACTTTGGATTTGCGGAGAAATTGATTTCGAACTTTATATTAAGGGGAAATTAGAACGAAGGCTAAATTTTGTGTGGACATGGTGTTATATGATAGTTGTGAGGGGGAAATAGCTCGTCAGTTCAAAGTTTTTTATGCCATTTTTCCTATTCTAAATTTTTGTTTATACTTTAGTACCATTCATTTTTTGGTTTATTTTAAATAAATATATGTGTAACATAATTAATTTTGTTATATTTTTGATAAATTTTAACGAAAAACATAGAATCTCGTTTTTGTTAACACAAAATCATGTTTCTTTTATCAGAAAAAAATGAAATTGTCCACGTACTTTTATACAAATCCATAGAGAGAAACGTTAATCCATTACTTTGATATCAAATTAAAATCGGTTATTTTTTCAAAATTAGAAATTATTTGTCAAGTAAATTATACTCCATGGAACAGGTCATTGAACACAATCATATCCTTCTCCAAATTACCGATTCAAATGTACTACTTTCAGTTTTACTTAAAAATGTAGGACAGTGTAATTTAATTACAGTAAAAGCTTCATATAGTTTCTGAACAATTTAATTGCTTGCCCCAAGTTTTAATTATTGACTATAATTGGTATAACCAAATACATATTTTTGCTCCCCCGTTGGATACTGTAACTACTTCAACGAATTTATCGTAATCGTGGTAAGAAAATTACAAACCAGTCCGAGTGAACCATACCCACCCACTCTAGGCAGCATATCCTATAATGGCCTGAGAGGTTTGCTGTGTTATTTTAATAATATACGTTTAATGAAATTTAATCAACATTATTAGAAGAAAAAGTTTTCCAAACCATTTTGACAAGGGTTTGTGTTAGTGTTGTTGACGTATAACACGACTTCAAATTTGATAGTGTAAGTGCAGGATTATACTATATACTTTTTTTCAAACCTTTCTTTTTTGGTCAATAAAACTTAATGTTACAATTTAATGTTAATTCAATACCATTTTAACTAACTAATTTTGAAGATGAAGAGATTAGTGATTCAAATACGAATTCATTCCATTTTACACGAAACAAATTCATATTTTCAAAGATTTTGACTTCGATATTACCAACTTAGATTGAGTAATTGATACTGAATTAAGAAAAATTAAACATAGAAAAACTAGAAACATACGAAAACATGACCGGCCAGCTACTACAACAAAAAGAGTATTTTACAACAATTCAGTAACATAACTACAAGCATTATATTTTCACATATAACGTTTTTGTGTTTCAAGCCATAAAACTTAAAAATATTATATACTCCAGTTTAAACCGTGGCACATCTCTTAAACACAGATCCTCTTAACTATTAGACCACCCATTGTTCCAGTTATGCAATTAAATATACCTTTAATTTAGCCACTTGTTACTTATTAGTTTGGTCAAGCACATGAATCATTTGTTTAAATATAATACAGTCTCAATCACAATACTGTTTTCAGGAACCAATGCCCAATAATGGTGGGAACAAATGAACCAACGACATTTATACAAGATTAAACAATTATTATATTTGGATAAAGAAAAACAATTATTATAACACGTGAAACCTCTTATAGCCACATTTCAATTGCATGTGGGATTGAAGGATTGAAAGGTGACTAGTAGTGTCTAGTACGATCTGAGATTAATTAATTTGTCTCTCGTAACTCTTCTCTTATTACATTCACGTCCTAATTTTCATTATTTCGTTCTCATTTTTATTTTATTTTTTTTGAACTAAAAGTTATCTGAGCTTACAATAAAAATCCATAATTATGCGGTCCTGGCATTAAACTTGAGTTTGTGACCCTTTTAGCTCTAGTTTACACTTTGAGTTTGTGATATCGCCCCTGTGTAATATTTCGACCTTTGTTTCTAATGTAATACTGTTAAAAAAGGAATTTGTAATTTGAACTAATTAGAATCTGAGTTTCAGTGATGAATTTAAACGGATATACAAATCACCAAAATACTTTTCATTTTCAAGCTGACGATAAAAAAAAAATGACCGATAAGATATTTTACAACGATTAAAATTGTCTACAACATGTTGGTAAATTAATTCTCGTAGTCTACAAATTATCGTGGTTCTAAAGGGTGTAAAATGCAAAACACAAATGTTGACCCCAAAAAAAAAAATGCAAACACAAATTAAAGGATTTTACATCTTTTTTACGTTAAATCAACAAATGGGAAAAGACAAGATCTTGTATAATGTGGGGAAACTAGATCCACATGTAAAAGACCGATAGGTTTCTGGCAGACACCACGTGCTCTGTCTCGCTCTAGAAATAGAATCTATTATGATTTGTTGCTACACAATAATAATTCTAGAAAACTAATATGAAAATAATAGTCGGAAAATATTTGAGAACCTTGTAATTTTCGTTAAATTGTTTTTTTTGTTTGTTTGAACAAAGGCTTCAAAAAAAGTAATAATAATTATCCTTAAATAAATCAAAAGAATATGCAATCAGTCAATAACTCAACTTCAATGAAATTATTCGAATTTGTAATGAGATTGCATTGAAATCGAGCTATTTTCATTGCACTTATCCAATTCTATAGTGATATGAACCCCACAACAACTTACAATCACATACGTCGTCAAAAGAAAAACACAACCACACAAGGAAAAAAATGATTGAACTAAATTCAATATTTTTTTGGTCAACAACTAAACTCAGTATGTATTTGTAAAGTTACGAAGATAATTGTTATACTAGATAATTGAGTTGTACGTTTGTGCTTGTGTGTAAATTGCTAAATTATAGAATTTGACATTAAAGAAGGTTGATAGAGAAGTGACCAGAGATCAGATAATCTATCTGACTGAGAAATGGATAAGTTTATGTTCATCCTCTTCATTATCTTCATGCTATTTATCATTTGGTTCACATATAAATTCCCACCTTTTTTTGTATTTAAACTTTCTTTATCACTCACAAAATAATTTGTTTCCATATTTTTCCAAAATATCATAGTTATATAAATAGTTTTGGATGCCAATGTCCAACATTCGGTTTAATTTTGATTGTATCATCGATCGGTATACACATCTAGATGTGTATAAGAGACAGGTACATAATCGATCGGTACCATCAACACTGAGACTGAGAACAGAGAACCTAATAAGTCAATTACAGAAAAAAAAACTCAGAAGTTTCAGATCAAACAACATGACAACGCTTGGATTTTAGTCTTCAACTAAAGTCTCGTATCTTGTAACCGAAGTCTCATACCAGAAACCTTAATGAACAAGATACATGAAAACAGAAAGGAAACAAAGAGGGGGTGTTTTAAGTAACATGGAGTTTAGATCTCTTATTGATTCAGATGCTTAGGGATGAAGAGAAAAAAAAAGCTTTTGATTTAGACATTAGGAGGTGGCCAAATCTTCCCAAAGAGCTCTTCAACGCGTCTCGCTTGGATCGCATAACCTTCGACACCAGCTGATAAAAGCTCTACAGATGCAGGACCCATAGCTGAAGCCAAGCTTAGCTGGTCCCATTTGATCAGCTAAACCAGAACCAAACAGACTTAGGTTAGACATCGCATCGGTTTAGCTAAACCAGAAACATAAGAGTGTTGGTTAGGTTCAGAACTAAACCTCTTTGTTGGTGAAGTTGTAATGCGTTGCGGTATCAGGAGAAAGTTTCCGAACGAATGAGTATTTTTCATCATCGGGAATGGCAGGGGAGTCTTTGAGAGATTGCAGTACCTTTAACGGTGCAATGACATAATCAACCCTGAGATTGAGGAAGATAACATTGAATCAGAATCCGTTAATGGTCGAAGCTGCCATTTTCTTTAGGTTTTGAGTATACCCGAGAAGACTGAACAAGTCTTGCTTGTTTCGGACAGCAGCAGCCATTAGCTTGGACTTGTAACCATACTTGTGAATGTAGTTGTATGATCTTTTGACCAAGGCCAAACCGGGATCTTCCCCGGATTTAATAGCGGCTTCAATCTCGGTATCTCCCGAATGGTTACGAGCCCAATCCTAAAGAGTTTAAGATGTAAACTCAAGCATATCATTGGGAATTACTCAGCATTTGTTGAAAAAGATGTTACCCTGAGGCGACCAACAAAAATTTGAATGACAGAAGCGCCGGCTTGAGCGGCTGCTGCAGCTTGAGCAAAGCTGATGTTGATTGAATGCAAATTAAATTGTGAAGAACAAGAATCAGATGTACTAAAATCTAGAGAGTAGAAATATACGTTCAATGGTGTACCTGTAAACGAAGGTCAAGTGCGTTTGAATTCCCTCGGATTCCAGCAATCTTGCAGCTTCAATACCCTATGAGAGCGATAAGCACCGATACTAATCGCATTGAGATACTGTCAAAAACGAAAGCTTTGTTGAGTATTTGCTGGAAAAAAATCTTACTTGCCAAGTTGCAGGGATTTTGAATAGCAGCCGGTCATGTGGTACATCGATTTCATTGTACAGTCTCAACAGATCATGAACCTACACACATCAATAACATCATCACATCGTCACATGTCAGAGATTTAAAGATATAGGAAACACATACTCTCGTTATATTACGTATGATGTAGAAACTAGTACCTTACGGATAATGGCGTTTGTGTCATAAGCAAGACGTGCATCCACTTCAGTGGAGACTCGACCTGGAACGAGCTTGACGAGATCCCCACCTACATTGACAATAGCCTGCACTTTTTCTCATCAGTAATAGGGGAGAATAGCTTTGAGAAGAAACAGACCCGGAAGCTATAAAAAAGGCAAGGGATTAGAAGATCAACCTTATTGAAAAAGCAAGAGAGTCGGGACTCAGTGGTATCAAGCCCCGCACAAGAAGCATCCGCCAAAGCCATGTCCACAGCATTCTGATCACGACGTAAAGAGAGTTAATCATGGAAGGCCAAAACATGACGCCTTACATCTTCTTCTATATATCAAAATGCCTAAATGCTTACGCGGAAAATTGTATCGGGAAGACCGCAGATGCCGAGGAGGAGAGCAGAGCTAACAGTAGCTGCAGTTGGCGGGAACCTGCAGTTCAGTTATATACAAGAAAGGAATCAAACCAGAATTAGACCAACAAAAAGTGATCCTATCTCCATAACTAAAGGTGGAATTTCACAAAAACTAAAAGCTTAGGAACATCTTAGTCTATGTTGAAATAACTCAGGCAGTCTTGTGTTATCCTAATTTCTTTCTTAAGCTGCACAGAAATTCTGACTCCGGTTTTAGAGATATATATTTTCCTTACCTCTCAAAGTCATCGAAANATGCCTAAATGCTTACGCGGAAAATTGTATCGGGAAGACCGCAGATGCCGAGGAGGAGAGCAGAGCTAACAGTAGCTGCAGTTGGCGGGAACCTGCAGTTCAGTTATATACAAGAAAGGAATCAAACCAGAATTAGACCAACAAAAAGTGATCCTATCTCCATAACTAAAGGTGGAATTTCACAAAAACTAAAAGCTTAGGAACATCTTAGTCTATGTTGAAATAACTCAGGCAGTCTTGTGTTATCCTAATTTCTTTCTTGTATCCTCGATCCAGACGGAAACTCAGTACAATCTTAAGCTGCACAGAAATTCTGACTCCGGTTTTAGAGATATATTTTCCTTACCTCTCAAAGTCATCGAAAACGACTGTATCAGGAACAATCTCGCTAAAAGCTGATACAGCATCCAGCTCATTGTTCTCACCTGGGAAAAACAAAATTTCATCAAACAAGTGCAATGATCATCAAAAAGCATTCCAGAAAAGTATAAAGTTCAGAACTTTAAGAAACCGATCTCAGCCAAGAACATAGTTATACACCATAAATCAACACTATTCAGCTAAGAATTAAAGCAAGCAGAGACATTGTATCAGACCAAAATGGGATTCAAAGCCCCCAAACTAACTTTGAAAATAAAAATAGCAACTTTGACTAGCATAGTTTCCTAACAAGTGATTCCAGACATTAGAAGAAGCTCGGAATCGCAGTAAAATCTACCAGACACGCATAAATAGCTATCTTTCCAGAAATCAAATTGATGACAAACGCGATCATCCAAAGGATCATATAACAGTACCAGCTCCGAGTGACGAAGAAGATGGAGAGGAGGAGGAGGAGCTAGCGGAAGCTTGAATCCGGGGAATCGATCGCCGGAGAATGAAGTTGACGGCGGGAGGAGAAGCAACGGAGAATCCTGCGGCGACCGTCTTCAATCGTCCCTTCTGCGCAGCTCAAGATCGCATCCATGAGATAAAACATACACAGACAAAAACAATGTGCAAAAAACATGCGATTGAAATAATGTAATCGAAGAGAGGTATAACAGAGAGTACTTGGATCGAAGCAGAGAGAGTTGGAAAAGGCGGAGATTGCAGAGAGAGTGGCATTATTTTTCTTCTTTCTAGAGTTGATCTGAGTGAACTAATCCAGCCGTTGATATCTTCCGATAAAGGTGGGTCCCTCTTTCTTTTTGTTTTCCTTAGTTTATCCGAAAAATGTCCCCAAGTTTTATTAATTATGAGACATTTCATTCAGTTAATCAAACTGTCATTCACTTAAGATATCATTGCTATATATAAGGACGGTGATAGATTTACATTACAATGCACACTCACACTCCAAAACACAACTACACCGATTAAAGAAACAGAGGTTTGTTGCAAATCAAGTGACAGAGAGGAAGCAAAAAGGAGAGTGGTGTGATTGTTTTTAACAGTGCACGCACTATCACAGGCTCAAACAGTATAGCAAAAGCAGAGTAACAAACAGAACAAAAAACACACAGACTTGGTTTGATGGTTTATTGGAAACCGGCTTTGCCTTATTTTGGGTTTGTGTTCCTAGTAGCAGTAACCCATCACCTAAACCAACCAAAGAAAAAAGTTTCAAGTCTGTAAAAGAGAGAGAGAGTGAAAGGAGAGAAGGAGAGGGGAGGTATACCATTCTACGTGAAGGCAAGAAACGGAGTCTCGTGGCTTCGTCCTCCCATCCAATCCCTTCTCTCCAGTCCGCTGCTTCGCATTTTATGACAAACCCTTCAACTTCAGCTACGCTGTTAGAATCGAGCGGAAGCTTCCCTAGCGTCGGACATAGTTCTATGTACATTTCCCTCAGACATGGAAACGGCAGGGGAGTCCAGTAGATGCTCTCCACCACAGGTAAGTTAAGCATCACCAGAGTTTCTAGATTCCCAAAAGGAATAACACCTTGTAGTAACTGTTGCTTATCAGCTTTCTCTTTGCTCACTACTTCTTCTAGTTGACTTAAATTCGTAAGGCTCAGATGTATAAGGTTTGAAGCGAACAACAACCACGTCAAATCCTTCAGACCACTACACCCTTCTATGGCCGCAGAGGTGAGGTTCGGGAAGCATAAACCTTTGGGGCTACGGAGATTAGTCGGAAGAGTAAAGAATCCAAAACATTCTTCCCCGATGTTTTTGAAAACCACCTTTTGAATACATTTCCTCCACCACATGGGAGAGTAAAACAGTTTCTCCAAAACCATTTTTGACTCGATTTCAATGGTTAGAACTTCTAAATGTTTCAAGAGAAACAACTCCTTCAAGCTATCGTCAAACCTAAGTTTATTGCAACCTAGTAATGTCAGTGTTCTTAGACTCGACAACTTAGATATCCCGTGGACACTCCGGAGACTCCTCATACCGTCTAGATACAGATGCATTAGTTTTTTCAGCTTTCCGAGACAAGCAGGTAGTCTCCCGATCATTGTTCTTGACAAATCAAGATATTTCAAGGAGACCAACTCCGATATTTCCTCAGGCAAACCATCAAGACGCAAGTTCTGAGATAGATCCAAAACAGCTAGATTTGGCATACACCTCAAGAACTCGCCCGAGATACTTGCCAATGGCATGTTTCCTTGGAGGAACAAAGTTGTGAGTTTGGGACACTTGGGACTACCAGATATCTCTTCAATCTTGTTATTCATTAGTGACATCCTTTCCACATCACTCCAGCTTTCGACTTCCGGTACCTCGCATAACCCAACCCCGGCTCGAACGATACACTTTTCTCTGTTTTTCCCAAGATCAGATGATATCCATAAAGCCATCTCACGAACCACATCATGCATTTTCACCTTTGATCTGTTGCTTCCTTCCTCCAGCAACAAACATGCACGGACAAGGGTACCGATGATCTCATAACCTTGGTTTATTGTTCCTTCTCTACCTTTCCTTTGACTTATGAATCCCTCACATATCCAGTAGTGTATCAACTTCTCTTTCTCTATCAAATAGTCTTCAGGGAAAAGAGAGCAGTATTGGAAGCATGACTTAATCTGGTCACCCTTCAAACTGTCGTAGCTATACTTTAGAATAGGAAGGATCTGGTCATCCATGCCAGAAAAATCCGCAGCATACGAATTCAGAACCTGGATCGCGTGATGCCATTCTTGTATAGTCCTCTTGCATGACATGGTCTCACCAATGACGTTCAGCGCTAACGGTAGGCCGCAACATTTCTCGGCGACTTTTCTTGCTTGTTCAGCGATGCCCGGATGGCTTTTCAACGTGAGTGGTCCGACTTTTCTCTTGAACAAGTCCCACGCTTCATTCTTTGCGAGGCATTGGACTTCAATTGGATCGTCAACCCCCATGTGGCCACACACTTCCCTAGAACGAGTTGTGAATACTACTTTGCATCCGTTTTCCCTCGTCGGAAACGGGACTCCGATTTCTGTTAAATCCACTTTCCTCCAAATGTCATCCAACAGCAACACAAACATCTTTCTCTTCATATGAGTGTGTATATCAGTGACCTTATGTCTTTCCTCTTTTCGGTTCCACTCCTCTCCGACAAGGCCTAACTTCTCAGCGATCTCATCTTGAATCTTCTCAACCCGTAGATCGTTGGACACCACTATCCAGATTACAATTTGGACCCCATCAACTGCCTCGCGAAACTTATTGTTGATCTGTGTGAGAAGAGTTGTTTTCCCTACTCCCCCCATACCAAAGAGACCCATAATCCCAGTCTCATCATCCATGACGCGGTTCCACGCCCTTTCGAGCATTGTTTCTCCACCGAAGATTATCGGTTGTAGAGGCCTTTCCTCCACCACATATCTCATAGCTGGCAGTGGCAGCTCAGCCACAGCTTCAAAAACTCCATTAGATTTGAGATCTTCAACCTCTTTCAGCGTCAGAGAAACCCTTCTCCCGTAACGGAAGCTAGACTTTAAGTTTTTCGAACAAACACCGAAAAGACACAACCTTTGGAGTTCAACGGTTCTTGCTATGTTTAGATCATCGAAATGGAATTGGATGGTCTGAACACTCGTAAGCCATACCTGGACTTCGTTAAGCCTGTGTTGACCTTTGCCTTCTTCCCTTTGAACCCTTGTTAACACATCATCTCGCCTTGCCTTGAGTACTCCCATGGCTTTCTCCAGAGCCACCAAATTCTTCTCAAGGTTACGAATATAATTGCCTTTTCCGCAGACGCAGCTACCAACACGGTTCAATACTTGATGATCGCATGATATTTGGAAAGAGATGCAACCACCCATCCTGCACTTGACTTGACACACAAAGAGAGATTCACAATGCAGTTTACAATTTTCCAATCAAGAACTGTGATGTTGAATTTTGTTGGTCAATTTGTGAATGCAGTCAAAGTCAAGTAGTCGGGAGAAAAAAATACAGAGTATGTACATACACGTCGTCTCTCTCACTTTGGTTGAAAAAGAGGCTATTTTTAGGTCCACACCCAATAAAAACAAATATAAGGGGGGCCAATTTTTGTTCATCACTTGATCAAATGGCAGGAAGATGAGATGGAGAAACAACTTGCCATCGCAGCTTATGAACAGAGGAAAGAAATATATATTCAATCAAAATCCATACGTTAATTCGAATAAAAAGATAGGAAACTAAGACAGAGACAATGATCAAATTTTCAAACAACACAAAAAAAGTTAACTCCGAAACGCAAAGAGCATATTAATAAACTGCTTCGTGACAAACCCGAGCCAGGAGAACAAGCAAGACCGAGACGAACATTAAACAGAGAGAGAGAGAGATTCTTTGTTGGTAAGTAGCAAACGAAGATCTCTCAGGCCGAATTAGGGAAATCAGCGATGAGAGACTGCAATGTGCACTGTGCACACCCATGAACACAGGTAAATTCTCATACGCTCGAGTTTGCACTTCAGAAACTCGAACGTTTTAACTTTTAAGGGGTTGTTACAATGCCGTGAAAGGAAAACAAAAAAAGGATAAACTCAGTTACAACGTTATAAAATAAAACAAAAATGTTATCCGGTTTTAACCATCCGAACCAAAACCGGAGGCAAAAAAAATATCATATATATAATTAGCCAAACCTCTTTTCATCTAAGTTATTCACCTCATCAACTTATTTTATTTTAATGGGCTTTTATATATTTGTTTCATATAAAGTGTTTGGGCCTTCACATAACATAAATTTAGAAATTAAAAAACAAATTATCTACAAAGAAAAAAAACTATAAGTTCTCTAAAAAATTAATAATTAAGAATATTAATTGTAATAAGAATTAAAGAAAATGTAGAAACACAATTGAAAACCCTACGAACAAGATTTAAAAAACAGACAAAAAGATTTAAAAAAAAAACTAAAATCCATAAAAAAAATTAGAAAAACATAAAAATCTATCAACAATGTTACATATAAAAAACAAAACGCAAATACTCCAACGAAAAAGAATCTACATCCAAATGATTTTAAACTACACTGAACAGAGACTATAAATTGGGCATCCACATGACATTAGTTTAAAAGTATAAAATAAATATTTATTCTACAAATCACAAAACTGAAATTTCTCTACAAAACAAAACCAGAACAATATTTCGAAAAAGAAATAAAGAGAATGGATGGGATCGATGGTGAATTCACTTTGTTGATCTCGAAGAAAATAAGCGATAGATAAAAAAAGCTAATACTTACGCAGCGTATAAGTATAAAAGAATATTTTTTAAACAATTAACACATCTTAATTTATATTAAATAAAATATTTCATAATACATCTACATATTCAACAATAATAAAAAAATAAAATAATATTTAAAATTTTTAAAAACAATAAAAACATTATATATAAAATTATAAAATAAAAATAAAATTAATATATAGCGCAACGCGCGGATTAATTTCTAGTAAAAATAATTAAAGAATCAAAATTCTTGATCATTACACATGCATTCTTTACATCTTGTGTAATGGTAAACGCTGCGACCAGTAGGCCTAGCGAAGGCATGCTTGGTCTGTCTAATCGCTTTTCTCACTCTCTGCTCCAACATTTTCCACCCAATCGTATTGTTCTTCAACAATATATCAGAAAGTTTCCGTTTGTTCGGTCTAATCGTCGGCATTTTCCCCTCCCCGTAATAAATCCGATAACCCGACACAAGAGACGATAACTGACTCCCTGAATCCGTCATTGCAAAAGCGTTTGCCGCAGCACAACCGATAAAATCTAAAGCCGCTAGCTACAATATATACACCAAATGGAAAAAAACACCCAAATTTAAACATCTATTCTTTGTTTGCGTTTGCGTTTACGTTTACGTTTAGAGTGTGTGTTTTTGATTTTGTTTTACCTGAGATGAGAAGTTCTTGAAGGGTTGTAACTCGGTTTGAGATAGTAACTTCTCTTTGGTCACTAGATTCGGGTATAATCTCGTTAACACGGCTAAACGTTTTGATCCTCCGTATATATTTGCGCCAGCTACAAAAACGCGAAAGAAAAGAAAAGAACATTTCAAAATTATCAAAAAGAAACCCTTTTAAATTTTCTCAAGCAAATACATGGTTGGTTTAAACTGTCATATACTGTGAACTCTGTCTTCAGCTTGTTCATCAATGATGGGATTCCAAATGGGATCTATGAAAAAACGTTACATGTCGCACTGAGATCAAACAAAGCTCCCCTACTTTTAAAGTTGTCAATATGTATTTGCATTGACCATCCTCATTGAAGCGTTTTAGAGCTGATTCTGCGTTTTCGAGTTTGCTAAATTCTACGCATCAAATACTTTTCTACACAAAATAACCAAATCATATATGGTTCAACTGCAATTATCAACAATTAAGGCACACGAGAATGCCATATTTCAGTAAATATTCCATGTGTGTTTCTTTTGTACACTATGCTGGTTTGGCTTTTGACTTTACAGTTTTTTCCCTGCATTTTGCAGAGAGTGTGTTGGAAAATTATTTTTCATATCAATCTGGAAGAAACATAAAATGCTTAGCATGCAAAACAAGTAACAATCTAAATACAAAACCCTACAGTAGGAACCTAGTGGTTTCCATTATTTTGAAGAAACGCAAAATGCTTAGCATGCGAAACAAGTAACAATCTACCAATGGTGTGCATTTTGGTTTGTGTTTTTTTTTTTCTTCAAAATAATGCAAACCAATAGGTTCCTACTGTAGGGTTTTGTATTTTTTTTCTTCAAAATAATGCAAACCACTAGGTTCCGACTGTAGAGTTTTGTATTTAGATTGACCATTGGTAGAGGTTCTTTAATTTTTTTTATTTTTTTTTTGCCTCCGGTTTTTGTTCGGCTGTTGAGATGGTTAAAACCGGATAACATTTTTGTTTTATTTTATAACGTTGTAACTGAGTTTATCCTTTTTTTGTTTTCCTTTTACGGCATTGTAACAACCCCTTAAAAGTTAAAACGTTCGAGTTTCTGAGAAATTGGACTTGACACGTAAGCCTGACGTGACGACACTGAGTGATGATGACTTGGCCCCACCTTGTAATCATGTCTATTAAGCCACAAACAAATTCAATGATGGGCCAACACATCAAGCCCACACCAAGAAGAAAGAATGATTGGGCCTGCAAAAAGATCTATAGCCCATTTCTTCTCTTCTTCGGTCGCCAAAGCTCCGCAACGGGTAACAGAGTATCACACGACTCGTGACGTGAATCACCACCAATCACGTGATGTTTGTACGACTTCGCCAGCTCACCAAATTCACCAGAGTAATCGATTTGATTGGTCCTGGATGTTCCACTAGGACACATGCCATTAGCTACTACTTTTGTTTTTCATTTAAATATGATTGGGGCATGTAACTGTGTAAACCTTTCAGCAAGAAATATCAATTTCAACTTCTTCATCTCCAAGCTTCTTTCAAGCTTTTCTAAAAGTTTCAGTGTCTTTTAGTGTAGATATCTAGCTGTTTATAAAAGAGTTGCATTATATAGTTACAGCTTACAAGTTTAGAACAAATACAGAAACGGCCTTCACAAAAACCATAATCAAACTGAATCAGATCGGTCGTTTAATTTTTAAAACAAATTTAGATTTCGGTCAAGATTTAAAACCAAAAATCGGAATAGCCTATAAATGGATTTAGCCCTCAGTGTTATATATTATTTCACGTCATACACGGAATTACATATTATTAAGAAAAATTTATGAATAATAATATCTAAAATGAAACACAATCTTATATTAATGGTTTGATATGGTTTTGATTCCAAGTTTTGAAATTTTGATCAAATAGTTTTTCATTTTTAATAAATTTAAGTTTGTATATTTTTCTAAGTTCTGTGCAAATGGCTATCATTCTGTCTGTCTCCTTCACTCTCCAGCTAGCCACTATATATATACATATATATCTCATTCAATTATTGGAACAGGAATTAGATTTAGTGGGTTCAAAAGTGATAAGTGCTTATGTCATGAGTGATGAGTGCGCAACCATGCAAATGGCGGCTATTAGCCATTATAACACATTTCTGAAATCACTCTAAAACATTATTCTTTTACATTTAGCCCCCATATACATTATTATTAAGGCTATTTGCCTATTACTCTACCTTTTCACATTAAACATAACAGCCACACACAAGACACACTTACAAAACACACCTATGCACACCGTCTTCACATAACAAAGCTCCCAAGTCATATTATATCAGTCTTAGGTTTTCAGCAACGGCAAAAGTTCTGGATAGCTTGACATAAATTTAACAAAATCATCGTATGCTTCTACGATGAGGTGATCATCGTCCCAATTATCCCTATACGTAGCAGATTGTGCATAAATCCTCTTGAAACCGATGTAAAACATTTCTTCTCTCCATTTCTCTATCCGTGGATAGTCACATTGATCCGCAAGCCAGTTATCGTATTCAAACTGCAACAAGAATTTCGCCAAAAAAAATGTTTAGTCTCAACCATGTTTTTGTCTAGAAAACATGTTGCGGAAAGCTGTGTGTACGTACCTGAGAGTCATCAGGCATCAAATGCGTATATCTTTTGGGAATACCCGAGGCTTCGAGTTTATCGTAAAACGCCTTAGTGTCTTCCATCATCTCGTCTTCCGATGGGAGAGATACCCGTCCAGATAAAACCGCTGCGACCCACTTGCTTTGAAGCTCAAACATCGGAAAGGGAGTGATCTAATAAACCATGTTAAACCAAACAATGAGATAGTATGCAAAAGCAACGAAGATATTCATATATACAAAAAAAAAAAAAAATGGACATATTATTAAGATTATTAACCTGCCATGGTAAGCCAATGAACGAAAGGCCCGGGGCAAGAGCCGGAGGAAATACATGCTTATACAACGGTCCAACGCGATTATCGTCGACTGTCACTTTGCCTTTAGTGTCAAGAAACGGGAAGTAATACTTGTACCTGAAGACAACAAGATAAAAAATGATGTCAATGAAAAACGTCTTCCGATGTTTAAGCTCTCTTAGAGAATTGAGCCAAAGTGTATCTAACCCGGTACAATGCATAATGGTATCGGCGTAAACCGTCTTTCCGTTTTGGAAAACCACTGAACCATCTTCGCGGGCAGTTTCAATCTATAATGGACGTATAGTGAGGAATCAGATAATGGTCTTATATGTAGACTAAATGAATCATCAAAACAATCAGTATCATTCATTGGCCGGTTTAGTTAGTACTTAGTACCGTTGGGTGAAGCCAGAGATTGTTGTAACCGGGAAGCTTCTCGTAGGTCTCCGGTGAAGTCGATCTAGACGAGACGTGGACTTCTTTCGCGACTTTCGCTATATCTCTGCTTATATCGACTCCACTCGCTGAGCTTCCGATCACTATCACCACCTTCAAACGCAACAAAGGGAAACGAATCTTATAGCAACAAAAAAAAAAAGAAGGAAACGATCCAAACGTTAAGAAACGTTGATTTGAGATCATAAGATTCGTTATGGTGATGAGATTCTTGTGCAAGTACCTGATCTTTGAATGGATCAGGAACACGGTAATTGTGGCTGTGAATTTGCTTGCCTGGCCATGAGTCTATGCCTGGGAAAACAAAAATAACATTAAGGAAAGCCTAAATCTTGATTGTTTTTTTTTTTTTGGAATAATTCATCCCTCAAGAAAACTCTGTTTTCTAAATTGCACAAATAAAAGCTCTGTTTTTTTGGCTACCGGCAACAAAAACCTCTCATCAAAATGGAAAGCAGCATTTGAGTAGAACCAGATCAAACTTTTATATAGTCAGCAATACTATCTTGAATCTTAATTTAGTCTAACCAACGCAAATTGAGTAAAAAAATGAAAGAAAAAAAAACAAGTTTCTCCAAAAAAATATTGAACAAAATCTTTTTTATATAATTGAATTGTTATACATTACTTTAGAAACTATTTTCTTCATTTACTGTATTTTTCCAAAATTATTTCAAAATTTATAAATCAGAAACCAAATAATCCGAAACGTATTAAATGTCCAAGTCTCGTTTCTTTAACAATAAGATGAACTATTTCTGTTAATGGAAAAATGTCTATCGTTTTACAAAAAAAATAATAATAACATACTAAACAAAGAAAAAAAACAAATGAAAAACACGCAACTCAAGACACGACGAGTAAGGTTTGGTTATTTACCAGCGATAAGCGCATGACGTGGCTCTGTATAGTGTCCGTTACAAACCACGACGGCGTCATATATCTCGTCAGCAACACCATCTGAGCTTCTCGACTCAACCCTCCACTTCCGACAATTCTCCTCCTCCGCCAACGGCTCCGCCCTAACAACCTCAGTCTCGAACCTGATCATCTCCTCGATATCGAATTCCTTAGCAAAGTCTCGCAGGTAAGCAAGAACCTCACTATGGCCCGGATGTCTTCTCGGATCCCTCGACCCGTCGTGTGGTCGGGTCGCAAAAGGGAAGTCGGTGAAACCCATGCACTCTCGGGGTATGTTGGTGCGTAGTGATCTGTAGAGGCTCGAGTGGACGACGGGTCGGGTCGGGTCGAGGCTTAGCGGGTCAGGTTCGATTTGAGAGGTGTAAGCCCACACGCCACCTATTTGGCTCCCGCGCTCTAAGACGACCACTGAGTGGCCTTCGCGACGTAGCTCACGAGCAGCCACGAGTCCAGCGGCTCCGGCTCCGATTACCGCCACGTGGCGAGAGGTGGTTGGATCAGGATTACTCGGTGCCATTTTAGGCTAGNCGAGCAGCCACGAGTCCAGCGGCTCCGGCTCCGATTACCGCCACGTGGCGAGAGGTGGTTGGATCAGGATTACTCGGTGCCATTTTAGGCTAGCTAGTGTGAAGTATTGTAATCTAATAAGGATGAAGAGATTGTAATAATAACGAAGAAGAGAAATGTGATGGTGTGTTTCGATTATAACGATGGGCTTTATATATACGAGAAAATAGGTACCTCTAATGATGACGTGTCAGTTCAGTGTAGACAATTCTGAATTCCTCGTTGGAATACTAAATTCAATTAAGTAGGTAGCATTACTTACTTCAACCATGCACATGCTATTCATATTTTCGTAAAATTTTGTATCAGTAAACCTGATTGGGTAACTGATTATAAAAGTTGAAGTTTCAGATAACGAAAACATAATTTAGCATTAATTCTATCATAGTTTTATTTTAGATTTATTCTCTCTGCTTTATATGCAGTGATGTGTATGTTTACACAGATGACATTGTTGCATTTTGAAGTTGGTGTCTAAAAATAATATAAGTGTGTTTCTGATAGAATTGGATACATCATTTATTTGTAGACAGATCATTTTGTACATCATATGAAATACTGTTCTCTATTAATCTACAAATGGACGATCTTATGAAAAGCGCACAAAATCATGATTTATGATCCAACATGCTCAATACCTAAAAAATAATAATATAAATTTGCAATTACATTTTATGGGATTTTTACAAGAGAGATATATAGTATTGGATCTCTAAATCATTTGATAAAGTAAAAGTGCTTCCACACTACTTAATTTTTTGAAATACAGAATTAATAATAAGCTTTTATATGTACTTTATAAGTTTTGAATAAAATTGGTTACTTCTTTTGAAGTGCAGCTCAATGTATCTATACCCTAGCAGTGTCCAGGATCATGTGTACTATTCAATATAGGATACCAAAAAGAACTTTTTCTTTTATAATATGTCTAGAATTAAATATATGCTATTAGATATGTGGATATTCAATAAATTAATCAATACTACTATGCACACCATATTTACCAATATCATTGCATGCACAAGGGGACTGTTTTACTCATAGATAGGACAATACTTCAATAATGCAATTGTCTTTTGAATATTTATTTTGCCATTAACTCTCATACTCTAACATCTTTCTTACTAAAAAAGAAATCGTACGTTACAAGAAAAAAAATCAGCATATAATTTCTTAATGAGAAGTTGAAGATCTTCAGTTTCTGATTTTATAATTCCGATTAGATAACAAAAGTAAGATTGATCGGTTATCTAAAATAAAAATTAATGATATAAATTACTTTTACGGTTACACAATATATGTTATAAAATTAGTAAAAGCTATAAGGAGACGGCAAATATGAATCGTCGACGTCATTGTTCTTTGAAAATGATAGACTAATTCAAAAATAAATAAATGATAGACGCCAAATATGAAAAATATCCATCAAGTTGCAAGCAAATCCATTACCGAAGTAGTTTGAAAATATGGAAACGACGTCTCTCTTTTATCTTCCTTTATTGACACTTTTCTCTTTTTGCAAAAAGATAATAATGATAAACACCACTGATCGCATGCAAACTTCTTGAAATGTCACAAAGATTGATCTACCAATTAGGTTTTAGCTTACAATAGATAATTGAATTATTGTGCACAGAAATTATTATATAGTTCGCAGCATCATGATTATTTTTTTTCTTCTTCATACAACTGCAATGTTTACTTCTCCTTATTATCTGATTCTAAAAATTAAATATAATAACTAATCCATAAACGACAATACTTTCGAAACATTTTTGAAGACAAACAGAAAAACCTTAACAACACCGAGCACAGGAGCAGTGTATGTAGGAATAGAACCTTGGTGAGGGGGATCAATTAACCAAACTTACCAACTGTTACTGACTTTTCAATACATTTTTATACATAAAAACTTAGATTAAGAATTTATGGGGGGGTCATGTGACACCTCTTTTCCCTTAGTAGGTCCGCCTCTGAGCACACGATGAAGAACGTTAACCCTAGCTTTAATCACATCGTAATCCTCTGGGTCAAACTTGACATAGCCTTTGTATTTGCGTCCGGACCGGTCGTTCTGGTCCATGACTTGTTCGTCATGCGTACGTAGAAGTCGACGTGGGTTGGGACTTGGGTGGTGGAGTCCGAAATTGAAGGGTCCTGAACAACCCGGTATGTCTACCCTAACCACCCACGAATCCCTCTAAAAATTCCAGCGGATTGGTCCCTTACTTCCTTGTATCTCAAGCTGCTGGTTTCCTGGTGGTCATAAATTTAAAACAATTATAACAAACAAAATGAAACAAAAGAAATAAACAATTATGCGAAAGGACTGGGCTAAATTACGGTTGGACCTACTTATAGGCCCAATGTGTTGATCAACCCTTAAACTAACTTTAGACTAATCGACAAGAAATTTCAGAAACTGCTTTTGATTTCGAAATCTCATGTTGATGAAAATCTGATGTACTTATGGATAGCCTGGACATTTCAGGATTCGGGACATATTGCATACTTTGCATAGTATATATATATATATATATATATTTATGTTTACTAACGGAGTAATATAATATCTATTGTTGACAAGTAGAAAAGGTGTAGTTTGGTTTATATAAAAAGTCAACCTTTGGCTCATAAAAGTCAGAAGCAAATAAATAAGCTAGCAATGGACATTGAGACAGGCAGAGACGTGGGTGCAGACAGAAGAAGGGAAAGGTGTCGTGCCAGTAACTAAGCTTCTAAATATAGTTCGAAGAGACAAAACAGGATAACAACCAATCAAAAACTCCCGTAATTGTAGAGAAGAAGGGATTATATAAGAAGAAAGACGATTGAAAAAAACAAGAACAAGGAACACGAAGAAAGAGAAATTAAAGGTACCTGTCTCCTTTCCTTTTATCTAATTTTCTTCCAATTGCTATTTGCTTCTCCTCCATTGATTCTCTGCAATCTGCACGGTTTCACACCTGTCTCTTATACACATCTAGATGTGTATAAGAGACAGGGGTAGAGAATGGTGAACATTAGAGTACAAAAGGGTCCGGAATCTCCGAGGACGGAGGTGGGAGAGATAGACACGAGAGCACCGTTACAGTCGGTGAAAGCTGCGGTGAGCTTGTTCGGTGAAGTTGCCGTCTCAAGGCAAAGAAGTACTCCTAGGAGGTCTCGACTTTCCTCTGAGGTAATCTAATCCAACAATAACAACAAATACATCATAAAAGCCTGATCGGTTGCATTATGGTTGACCACTATATAGATGCCTTAGATGGCAAGAATATTCGACAATTCATAGGCTTCGAGAATCAGCCTGGACTTCGAACCATCCAAAGCTAAAAAAACCCTTTTTCTAATGTTTCAGAGCGTTTGCGACAAAGAAACACAGCTAATGCTAGCCCACAAGGAATTCATCAAGATTAAACAAAAGCTAGACAATGCTGAGGGCACGAGATCTCGTGCTCTTTCCGATCTCTCAAAGGCAAAGAAGACAATGGAGGATCTTAGGAACAAGCTTGAGACTGTCAACAAGTCTAAGCAATCCGCTATTGACACCAAAGAAACCGTTCAACAGCGGGAAGAACAGCTTGAGCATGATAAGTCCCATGGCTCTCCTCCTCACCACCACGAGCTTGACGATGCTAGAGAACAATATCTCTCCACCACCGTTGAACTCGATGCTGCGAAACAACAGCTCAACAAAATCAGACAGAGCTTTGATTCCGCTATGGACTTCAAAGCCACGGCCCTGAACCAGGCTGCAGAAGCCCAGCGTGCACTCCAAGTCAACTCCGCCAAGGTTAACGAGCTATCCAAGGAGATTTCCGATATGAAAGATGCGATTCACCAGCTCAAGCTAGCTGCCTCTCAGAATCTGCAAGAGTACGCAAATATTGTGAAGGAAAAAGACGATTTACGAGAATGTTACAGGACAGCCGTCGAGGAGGCAGAGAAGAAACTGCTAGTTTTGAGGAAAGAGTATGAGCCTGAGCTCTCAAGGGACCTTGAGGCTAAACTTATTGAGACATCTTCAGAGATTGAGGTTTTACGGGAAGAGATGAAGAAAGCTCATGAATCTGAAATGAACACGGTTAAAATTATAACAAACGAGCTTAACGAGGCTACGATGAGGCTACAAGAAGCTGCTGACGACGAATGTTCTCTCCGGAGCTTGGTGAATTCTCTCAGGATGGAATTGGAAGACATGAGAAGAGAACGCGAAGAATTGCAGCAGAAAGAAGCAGAGAGATTAGAGATTGAGGAAACGAAAAAGTTGGAAGCTCTCAAGGAAGAGAACTTGAAACTGGAGCAGATGAAATTAGAAGCCGTGGAAGCAAGAAACGAAGCAGAGGAGATGAATAGGAAGATAGAGAGCCTGAAGAAAGAAACCGACGCTGCAATGGTAGCTGCAGAGGAAGCTGAAAAGAGACTAGAGCTTGTTATTAGAGAAGTCGAAGAGGCGAAATCGGCCGAGGAGAAAGTCCGGGAGGAGATGAAGATGATATCTCAGAAGCAAGAGAGCAAGAAACACGACGAATCGAAGATTAAAATCACAATACAGGAGTTCGAATCTTTGAAACGAGGAGCAGGGGAAACAGAGACTGCGATCGAAAAGAAGTTGGCAACTATAGCAGCTGAGCTTGAAGAGATCAGCGCAAGAAAAACCGAAGCAGATAACAAATTAGGAGCGAGCTTGAAAGCGATCGAGGAGATGAAAAACGCAACGGATTTGGCTCAGAAATCAGCAGATTCTGCAGAAGCCGCGAAGAGCGTGGTGGAAAGTGAGTTGAGGAGATGGAGTCAACAAGAAAATGTACAGCATGCTTAGGGCTTGATTCGATATCTGTATAAAACCTTGTTTTGTTCCAACATAAAAAATATAAAGACAATGAAAATGGTTAAGAGTTAACATCATAGAAGAACAACAACAACACACATACAGGTCAACCGTTTCTCAAAGGAACCATTCATCATCTTCCGGATTCCAATAGCTGAGAGGGAAGAACACTAATCAGTTTCTGTCTCAAGAAATCCTCACAAGCCTCAACAATGAGGTGATCATCGTCCCACTTATCACGGAAAGTATCTGATTGTGTGGCAAGTCTTCGATAGCCGCCTTCTACTTCCTCACCTCTCCACTGTTCAACAGGCGGTGCATCGATTTGCTCGGCTATCCAATTGAGGTAATCAACCTGAGACGCACCAAGCCGGTGCGTGTATCTCTTGGGAAGCCCGTTAGCATCACGCTTTGCATAGAAGGAGGTAACGTCTTCCATCATTTTGTCTTCTGAAGGAAGCGTGACCCGACCAGACAAAACTGCAGCCACCCACTTGCTCTGGAGCTCAAACATAAAGAATTGCAATGTCTAAACAAAAAAAGAATCTGATTAGGCGATAAAAAATCCCGCAGAGAATCTGAAAGAAAGAATGAGAGACTTAACCATCCAAGGTAAACCGATGAAGGAAAGCCCCGGAGCAAGCGCAGGCGGAAACACATGTTTGTAAAGCGGTCCAACGCAGTTATCCTCAACGGTGATATAGCCATTGGTGTTGAGAAACGGGAAGTGGTATTTGTAACCAGTGCAATGAACGATGGTATTGGCTTGTACAACCTTACCATTCTTGAAAACAACCGACCCATCTTCGTGTGTGCTCTCTATCTGCGAAAAACATATATCAAAAGGGAAAGATATTTAGAATGATCAAATTTCTCCCTGATGTATCTGTCTATCTGTATGTCGGATTCTTTGTTATTTACCATGGAGTGAAGCCATAGATTGTTGGAGCCGGGAAGCTTTTGGTATGTCTGACATGGATTCGATCTAGACGCGATATGAACTTCTTTCGCCACTCCCGTTATGTCCCTACTGATATCGGATCCACTCGCGAAATTTCCTATCACTACCACCACCTTTCCAAAATTTCAAAACCAACAACAATTTAATATAGAAGAATCTACATTTTGCTTTTTAAATTCAAACTCAACACTATACGGAAAGCATCTGAGCAATTTTGAATATATTAACCTAACTATTCCGTGTAACTTTGCTAAATAAAGTTTCTTTTTTCCACGGTTTCTTTTAGCTCAATCGAAAAAGAAAAAAGGCGATTTTTAAGTAAACTAGTGAAAGGGTTCATAAAAATTATTCAGAACCTGGTCTTTAAATGGATCAGGAACACGGTAGTTGTGACTATGAACCTGCTTCCCTGGCCATGAATCTATGCCTAAAACCNGATATGAAAGATGCGATTCACCAGCTCAAGCTAGCTGCCTCTCAGAATCTGCAAGAGTACGCAAATATTGTGAAGGAAAAAGACGATTTACGAGAATGTTACAGGACAGCCGTCGAGGAGGCAGAGAAGAAACTGCTAGTTTTGAGGAAAGAGTATGAGCCTGAGCTCTCAAGGGACCTTGAGGCTAAACTTATTGAGACATCTTCAGAGATTGAGGTTTTACGGGAAGAGATGAAGAAAGCTCATGAATCTGAGATGAACACTGTTAAAATTATAACAAACGAGCTTAACGAGGCTACGATGAGGCTACAAGAAGCTGCTGACGACGAATGCTCTCTCCGGAGCTTGGTGAATTCTCTCAGGATGGAATTGGAAGACATGAGAAGAGAACGCGAAGAATTGCAGCAGAAAGAAGCAGAGAGATTAGAGATTGAGGAAACGAAAAAGTTGGAAGCTCTCAAGGAAGAGAACTTGAAACTGGAGCAGATGAAATTAGAAGCCGTGGAAGCAAGAAACGAAGCAGAGGAGATGAATAGGAAGATAGAGAGCCTGAAGAAAGAAACCGACGCTGCAATGGTAGCTGCAGAGGAAGCTGAAAAGAGACTAGAGCTTGTTATTAGAGAAGTCGAAGAGGCGAAATCGGCCGAGGAGAAAGTCCGGGAGGAGATGAAGATGATATCTCAGAAGCAAGAGAGCAAGAAACACGACGAATCGAAGATTAAAATCACAATACAGGAGTTCGAATCTTTGAAACGAGGAGCAGGGGAAACAGAGACTGCGATCGAAAAGAAGTTGGCAACTATAGCAGCTGAGCTTGAAGAGATCAGCGCAAGAAAAACCGAAGCAGATAACAAATTAGGAGCGAGCTTGAAAGCGATCGAGGAGATGAAAAACGCAACGGATTTGGCTCAGAAATCAGCAGATTCTGCAGAAGCCGCGAAGAGCGTGGTGGAAAGTGAGTTGAGGAGATGGAGTCAACAAGAAAATGTACAGCATGCTTAGGGCTTGATTCGATATCTGTATAAAACCTTGTTTTGTTCCAACATAAAAAATATAAAGACAATGAAAATGGTTAAGAGTTAACATCATAGAAGAACAACAACAACACACATACAGGTCAACCGTTTCTCAAAGGAACCATTCATCATCTTCCGGATTCCAATAGCTGAGAGGGAAGAACACTAATCAGTTTCTGTCTCAAGAAATCCTCACAAGCCTCAACAATGAGGTGATCATCGTCCCACTTATCACGGAAAGTATCTGATTGTGTGGCAAGTCTTCGATAGCCGCCTTCTACTTCCTCACCTCTCCACTGTTCAACAGGCGGTGCATCGATTTGCTCGGCTATCCAATTGAGGTAATCAACCTGAGACGCACCAAGCCGGTGCGTGTATCTCTTGGGAAGCCCGTTAGCATCACGCTTTGCATAGAAGGAGGTAACGTCTTCCATCATTTTGTCTTCTGAAGGAAGCGTGACCCGACCAGACAAAACTGCAGCCACCCACTTGCTCTGGAGCTCAAACATAAAGAATTGCAATGTCTAAACAAAAAAAAAAAATCTGATTAGGCGATGAAAAATCCCGCAAAGAAGCCGAAAGAAAGAAAGTGGAACGAATGAGAGACTTAACCATCCAAGGTAAACCGATGAAGGAAAGCCCCGGAGCAAGCGCAGGCGGAAACACGTGTTTGTAAAGCGGTCCAACGCAGTTATCCTCAACGGTGATATAGCCATTGGTGTTGAGAAACGGGAAGTGGTATTTGTAACCAGTGCAATGAACGATGGTATTGGCTTGTACAACCTTACCATTCTTGAAAACAACCGACCCATCTTCGTGTGTGCTCTCTATCTGCGAAAAACATATATCAAAAGGGAAAGATATTTAGAATGATCAAATTTCTCCCTGATGTATCTGTCTATCTGTATGTCGGATTCTTTGTTATTTACCATGGAGTGAAGCCATAGATTGTTGGAGCCGGGAAGCTTTTGGTATGTCTGACATGGATTCGATCTAGACGCGATATGAACTTCTTTCGCCACTCCCGTTATGTCCCTACTGATATCGGATCCACTCGCGAAATTTCCTATCACTACCACCACCTTTCCAAAGATTTCAAAACCAACAATTTAATATAGATGAATCTACTACATTTTGTTTTTTAAATTCAAACTCAACACTATACGGAAAGCATCTGAGCAATTTTGAATATATTAACCTAACTATTCCGTGTAACTTTGCTAAATAAAGTTTCTTTTTTCCACGGTTTCTTTTAGCTCAATCGAAAAAGAAAAAAGGCGATTTTTAAGTAAACTAGTGAAAGGGTTCATAAAAATTATTCAGAACCTGGTCTTTAAATGGATCAGGAACACGGTAGTTGTGACTATGAACCTGCTTCCCTGGCCATGAATCTATGCCTAAAACCCAAAATCATGCAAACGATTTCACTTTCAATCAAACATGAATTACTTCAAAATCATCGGAATCAAAATTTCTGAATCGGGTTAAAAATAGACAAAATCGAGATTTTGAATTTAATTTACCAGGAACATGAGCAACTCGAGGCTCTGTGTAATGTCCATTGCAAACGACGACGGAATCGAAGATCTCATCGCCGGAGATCCCATCGGAATTTCTAGACCGAACCTTCCATTTCCGGCCTTCAGGCTCGACGCGAACCACTTCGGTCTCGAATCGAACCATCTCCTCGAGCTTGAATTCTCTCGCGAAGTCCTGAAGATACGCGAGGACTTCCCTGTGACTCGGGTACCTTCTCGGGTCTCTGGATTCGTCGTCTTCGGGTCGGGGCACGAAAGGGAAGTCTCTGTAGCCCATGCACTCTCTTGGGAGGTTGGTGCGGAGCGAATCGTAGACGCTCGAGTGGACTATGGTTCGATTCGGGTCGAGGCTAAGCGGGTCGGGTTCGCTTTGAGGTGTGTACACCCAGAGACCTCCGACTTGCGTGTCGCGTTCGAAGACGACGACGGAGTGAGATTCGCGGCGTAGCTCTCGTGCAGCTACGAGCCCGGCGGCTCCGGCTCCGATCACTGCCACGTGGAGTGAGTTGAATCGGCTGCGTGCGGGTGCCATTTTCGTTGTTTGTAGTTTTTGGTGTGACTGACGCCGCTTTGGGCTCAAAATGGGTTTATAACTTTATATAGGAGCCTCTTCGATTTGGATAAACCGATTCGGTCTAAAATCTAAACCAAATTGTAGTACCGTTAAAAAAAGAAGAGAAATTACATATCTGTCTTATTTGAAAAAAATTGAAAATAAAACCTAACTGAAATTTAAAAAATAACTAACAAATGTTCAAAATTTTGTTAGGTTCTAATCGGATTTTGTACGATGTAAAATGTTGCAAAATTACTAATGAAATTATACTTCATTTTGTCATAATTGTTTGAAGTTCTCATAATGCATGTAGTTAGAAAAACAATAAACAAAAACAGCGTGGGAAACATGGAATTTAGCTGTTTAAGCAATTTGGGGATTTTAGGAATCATATATCATCGCAAAAACAAATTAAGTAAAAAAGATAATTCGATAGAAACAATTAAGGTGTAATTGACTAAATACATATCTTATTTAAATGTTCATAAATTATAAAAGATATAGCAAGCTCAAGCTCAAACTCAAACTATCACCTTCCGGATTGGAGCAACCAGGAAGAACAGGCTCTTTTTTGGATATAATAAGCTTTGGTCTTTTGTTCTGTAATCTCGAAAATGAAAACATGTAAGTTTAATATATTCTCCAACATCAAGTTTTAAACTCTTAATGTTAAGGACACATGTTTTGATGAAGACCCTTAAGTACACCATTAACTATTTACACTGGGTAGAATAAACATTGATCGGTTTAAATTTAACAAAATTCCGGTAAGTCTTTCGGATAAGTTGATCATCATCGATATCGTCACCGTTTTTTTTTAATGATTATATTATATATATTGTTTCTCCATTTCAATGTTATTTATAAGTATATATAACTTTAAAATCGAGATTGATGAAAAAAAAAAAACAGAAATGTGGAAAAAAAAAAAGTCTTGACTTAGTCTTTTACGGGTATCTTCAAAGGGGGCTTGTGACTTAAAAAAAATGTTTGGTTTTTGGTTTAAATATATTTTCTATTAAGAAAAAAAAACTAAATTGACATATAGTTGAAATTGAATTCAAAAATGAACTAAAACATAATTTCATATATTCAAATTAATACTATAATAATTATTGTATTTTACACGCTCAATTTTTTTCTAGTAACATATAAATAAATAACAATGCTAATTTAAGTAGAAAATTTTACAGATATCTAATCAAAGATTGCAACGATAACTATAAGTATAGAATTCTCAAATCATATCTCAACTTAATTTCCAAATCAAAAAATTATGTAGTGCATAAATGGTTGTTCACAAACGATATATGTAAAAATTTTAAACATTATAGCCGGTTGACACTTTAAAAGAATAATATTGGAAGAATTACATATTTTTTTGGATTCTTTCATAATTCTACCATTTAAAAGAAATAAGTGTTCCTCCAAATTAAAATGGGTTCCACTAAATTAGAGAAAAATAAATTTTATTTCTCCAAAAATGTACTATACAAAATAGGAAAGAAACAAAGTTGAAAAAAACTAGTTAAACATAAAATTATTTTACTCATTTTTTTTACTCATTATTATTCATCTGAAACATAACCAGTTGCAGCTTATATATACTACAAATAAAATAAAATAAAAACTCGTACGAAAAATATATTAACTTAGGAGTTAGGAAGATATCATTAATAAATTGTGGGGTATTTGCAATAAAGAATTATATATAGATGGCAAAAGCTGGAAACTGGGCTACAAAGCGTCTACTGTCTCAAGACCATGTTTGGTCCTCTTTCCTCAACCCACACAGATCTTACCAAAATCTCCCACTACAGGACGACAGCTGCAAGCCTGCAACAACAAAAACTCTTTTTTTCTTTTTTTTTTTCTTTTCTCATTTCAATAAAATCAATAATCTTTTTATTTTTTAACTCTCTCTCTCTCTACTTTTCAAAAGGACTATTATCGTCAGTTGTCACTAAATGACTAAACAACCCTATTCTTCGATCATAATTAGAAAAAAAAAGGAAAAAGCGAGGAATCCTAAACACACCTAAAATCTTTGTCAATAATAAACAAAAAAATAAAGTTTTGCTAATATATAAAATCTCAGAAAACGATAGCCGATGTTGCACACTAACCACTACGTCCCCTTTTTTTTCTCTCTCTCTCTTAGAGAGTCTCTTCTCTCTCTCTCTATCTTTCGCTCCTCATGATCCCATTTTTTATATTTATTTTTATGTGATAATTACAGATACACGTTAGATATGTGTATGTATATCTATCTATATTGATGGAGACAATAACCATTGGAATCTGACCATGGATCTCATTTCCTCTTGAGATATTTTCTTCTCTCTTTTTTTTTTTGTTTTTTTCTCGTCTCCCAGATCTGTTCGTCAACCTGAGACCATTGGAAAGCTTCAAGCTTTTTTTCCTGGGTAATTCTTTATTTTAATATAAAAAAACAATTCATTGAATTATTAGATTCTTATTTTTATTATATCTAAAGTCGAAGTAGTACTACTACAACTACATGTTTTTGTTCGTCATGAAGTTGGTGCTTTTCCTTTTCCCCTTATAGCTGTAACTGTTGAATTCGGATTTAGGAAAATCATATATCTACTTTGTTTATCTGTTTAAATGCGAATAACCAAACCTCTGCTATATATGGTTCCTTTTCTGGAATATCTTGTAAAGCGTTTATGGAATCTTCCATTATAGCATTACTTATTTGCATGTTTTAGTTATATTCTTGTTAAGCGTTTATGGAAGCTTTTTCTTTTTGTGTGTGCGGATGATCATCAATATAGGTTTAATTTGATATCAATGGGACTAATACTAGGAGGGTTTTAGGCTTTTAGCAGAGGTTTTCTAGATCAAAACCTTATCGTAAATCGGATTACATAGGAACAGAATCATAATTCTAATATTTACATATGTAAATGTGTTTTCATTTCATTAGTTTGTTCAATTGTGTACATTGCTGCTGTTGCTGTTGTTCTGCTTTCGTGGGCTTTGATCTTGTTCTTGACTCAAAAACACTTAAAAGTTATAGAATGAGCTTCCATGGATATTTTGTGTTTGCTCAAGCAGCCAATATTCTTGTTGGTTTCTCTTTGTGTTAGAATGTCAATGTTGATCCTTTGAACAGCTTGGTATTGATCAGCTCATTTTTGCCATTTGTATTTGCGTTGTTCGCATTTGATAGGGACGGGCCATAGAATAAAAGAGTTAGACCAGACAAAGTCGCAATGTATTTCTTCGGTTTGTCCAAGGAAGAAGTGTTGTCACAGAAACATGTTGTATCATATAAAGAGACTTCTAAGCGGAATCCAATCAATATGGTCACTCTATTTGGGAGACAGGTAAAAAGATTGAAGCTTATCCAGATTCTAAACTAGTCCAAGTTTTGACACTTTTGTTTCCTTTTCCATGTTTGTTGTTAAGAAAACAGTATGTTCATCAGATTCTTCATCTCAGGTGTATCAGGTGAAAAGCGAGAGCTCCAAGCCAGGTGATGAATATACGAAGATAAACTCCCCTAAGCTGCTGATGAAAGATATCGATCTTCGGCTTCCTGCAGATCACTAAGCTTATAAGAACTTTCAAGAGACATTTGATTCTGGGAGGTTTAACGGCATTGGTGGTTCCCGAAACACCGTAGAGCTGGGATATCATTCAGCGTTTGAAGCTAATAAGGAGAAAGAAGCGTTAGCCACAAATTGGAGTGGCAAGAGAAACCCAAAAATTGTTATTGATCTTGAGGAACTTCCCACAACAGAGCATGCAGACTCTGTTAGCTATGTTACTGTGAGAAACCCTGAGACAAAACCGTCATTCTTGACTGATCGGATCAGATCAAACATAGTGAAGGCGGATCAGTCTCACGTTGAGGATGATAGTGATAGAACAGCTAATATGGAGTCAGGTTTATTGGATCTTAATAGAACACCGACTGATGAGTTGGTCTCCGAGCCTCAATACTGTTTCTTGCAAGATCTGAACTGTCCGTACATCGAAGAGACAGAGACGAGCTGCGAGAAGAGCGGAATAGATGATGGTCCTACGCCGCTCTGCTCTCCTAAATGCCAAAATGTTCATGAAAAAGATGGTACAGCATCTCCAGCTTCGTATGCTTCTTGCTGCACCATGGAAAACAACTCGAGGACCGAGTCAAGAAGAGGTTCCTCTCCTCGAGCACTGGATCCTTCTTGCCGTACCAGGCTTGAGTTTCCTGCCACGGAAGAAGTCTTACCCGAGAACCGATGTTGTAACGAGGAAGAAGAAGAAGAGTTCTCTGAAGTTATTCAAATGGCAGCTGAATCGTTAGTCCACATATCAGCGGTTTCATATCAAAATCAAGACTTGCAGTCAAAGCCTGTGTCGAGAACCAATAGCTCATCTCAAGATCAAGACTTTCCAGATAAACCCGAGGAGGTGGGTAACGCTGAACCAAGATGTTGTTCCTGCGATTCGTATGAGCTACACACGTTAGGAATAAGCGAAACCAACACCGAAGAAGACTTGTGTGTGACATCGATGGCTCTGGATGAGCTTAATAAGATCACAAGAGATAACAACAAAGAGATTGGACTCAAGCTGAGAAGAGGGAGGAGAATGAAGAACTTCCAAAAAGAGATACTCCCGAGCTTAACTTCGCTCTCTAGGCACGAGATCCGCGAAGACATTAACATCTTGGAAGCGGTTTTGAGATCAAGAGAGTACAAGAAGATGCAGGGGAAGACGAAAGATGTCAAATTCGGAGCAAACCCGAAAAACAAACGATCAGCGTCACAGAGGTATGTTGGGAAAAGAAGGCGAAAAAATGAATGATTTTCGATATCTTCCTTAGGTTTCGGATTCTTTCATACAATTGCTTCGTTGTGTAATCTTTTAACAGTCTTATGTTGTTCTTCGATTCTTTTTGTTTTTTTATCTTTTTTTTAACTTATGACATTGATCATGGTAAGAGGAAAAAAGGTAGTGAGCCGATGACATTCAGTTTCTCATTATCTCAAAATGTTATTTAACGATTTGTTAGGGATAAAAGCTGAAATGTTGTTCTCTGGTGTTGGAACATACAGACGTGTATATAGTTCGTAATCCAACATCAACTGATAATTCATGGGCCATGGCCCATTTAGATCAGAGGCCTCAAACTTCTAATCATTTTTTCATTATGTAAATTTGTCGTTGTAGACTTGCCATCTTCACATCAATGTTTGAATTTGCAGTCAAGTGTTCTAACCGATCGTGTTGATTCTTCTACCACGTTGGGTGGGGGAAAGTTAATACCAACCAACATGAAAATAGAGGAATCTGGACGAATCTTCACGACAATAATTGAGTTCATGACAAACCAATGAAAAGATCATCTGTTAAAAAAGAAAAAGTTAATTCTCCTCCCTTTCGTGTCTTTTTGTAAGTCAAAGAAAGACACATTAAATTAAACTAGTGTTATTTAGACCAAAACCTCATGATACTTGTCTGTGATTGGCTCATGTAGTTTCCAGATCCAAAAAGTCTCATTTCAACATTATTGCTCTTCGACAATATCAGTACAGTAAATCATACTATGTTATAGTAACTGTAATATTATATCTTTCTAAGATATTATATCTTTGAAAATAAACTTTTGAAGATATTATATCTTTCTAAGATATTTCTTATTTTGCTCTTTAAGATGGCTGTCAATATTATATAATGGTACATACGCAAATGATATTATCATATCATATATTGTAGCCAGTTGATATTGTTTTTGTAATGTGGATTTGGGTCCAACCAATATTTATTGAAATATATATATGGCGCATGGAAAGAAGAGAAAGTTTATTGTCAAGAGATTATTATGAAAATTGATCCGACGAAAATAGAATTCTCCTATACCAAATTAGATACTGTATGTAGAATGGGAAAAAGTTATTTGTAATATTTTCACTAACCAATTTCTGTAAAAAAATTACATGACTCAAATTATAAAATGAAAACTAGTTGAATTAATTATGCTATAAGAGCTAGATTACAAATTCAGATACCTCTCACAATATATACTTAATTCCAGTTCAATCCAAAATAGCAGATTGTTGAAAGAAATATGAGAAGCATATCATTGGATTAGTATGGATTTTAGTTCACAAATCGATGGATTTGGTTAATATCCATATATGAAGGATATAATTGAGTGTCCATGCAAGACGTTAGTCACGTTATTATATATGTCCAAACTCAGAATTTAAAGCTACATGATTGGGGTGGGGGGGATCGGAGGATATAATTTGAGAAATTATTATACTAAATTATTATTTTATATCTGAAACTAGATAAGAGTTGGGAGACAACAGTTAGACAAACAAACGTGCACAGAACATTCCTTACTATTTTATATCGTAAGGCATATTAGAGACTTGCAAAACAAAGCTCCCTACATTTAGATCATCTTATATAATTTTGGAACAAATGCGTTTGTCTTTTAGGGACATCAAACCAATTCGCTAATAAGTTCATCAGAGTTTTATTTGTCTAGCTTCTCACAAAAATAAACTGATAGAAAAAAAAAAAAAAAAGAGATTGTTGATCTTTTTAGGCGATGCAAGGGGGAAGATCTAGCTAGATGTTGCATGGAAATGTTTTCTTAAAACAATTTCCTATAAAGTTTTTTTTTTCTCTATAAACATTTTAATAGTAGTTGTATAAATGATATTCACGGACAGATGCAAAAGTATACGTTGCATATGAATCTATTGGATTAAATGTCGATAAGATAATCATTATAATATTTAGTATATACATCTATATATTAGAGATTGGTCGATCTCTTCGCATAACACATTGTGACCGTATGGGACACCACCGATGATATGATTCTTTATCCAATCAGCTACATGAAATATTGTATAAAATTAACTAGTGTAAGGTAAAGGGATCATAGTATTAGTAAATCATATTCATCATTGTCATATAGTTTGTATGATTTTTGTTTTTGACAACTAATGATTTATTATATTATTTTACTAGCTCCCTAATAATTCAACCACTTGGCAAATAGTAAAAGAGGGGATCCCCTCAGAATTCGGTCATGAATTTAATTATACCAAAAAAAGAAAAAAGATAACCTGAAATATTCAGTTTTTGACATATGGGAAGAACAAAAAAAAAAGGAAACATGGAAAACTTTAAACAAAAAGACGTCAATTGCGTTAAATCTTAGAAATTTTACAATTTCTGCTTTTATACAGACCCAAATGGGAAAACTTTAACCTTTATCCCTTATCGGTTGGTCCATTATTTGTCGACTCGGAAACAAGAGGTAATTCAGAAAATCATCATCATAAATTATACCACAAAATCAAAATCAAATTCATACATATCGACATAGACACAGTATTCATCATGATCATGATCATGATCAATGACCCATGGGAATATCCAGATCATCATCCAACTCAATCCCGACCTCGGCTAGTCTCTTGTCCTTGTAAACGTACCACTTGGAGAAAAGAAGGAAAATGAGGAAGTTCAAGGCAACAATTACGGCCACAAGCCAATAGAAATTGTAAAGACGGCCCTTGTTGAGATCATCGGCGATCCACGGATGAGCTTTATCGGTGAATTTCTCGACGATAGTCACGAGAACCGAGCTAAAGAAAAACCCTAACGCCAAAGTGCTCAACAATAGACCCGTGCTCATCGTTTTCATACCTTTAGGACACTCTCTCAAGAAGAAATCCAACTGACCAGTGTAGATCAAAGCCTCGCCGATACCGACAATAAGGTATTGTGGGATGAGTAGATAAAACCCTAGAGGAAGCGTTTTGACTGTTGGACCGTGTGAATGCGCGGTTCTAAGACGTTTGATCTCTACCAAAGCAGCTACGGCCATAGCCATGGCTGCGAATAAGAGCCCCAAACCTATGCGTTGAAGTGGTCTCAGACCTTGAGGATAGTTGAATAGCATCTTGCATAGGCGAATGGCGACGCGGTCGTAGAGGGCGGTGGTTAGGAGGAGGCCACCGACATAGAAGACGGCCATCGAGGCTGGAGGGATCTCAAAACTCCCGATGTGACGGTCCATCGTCTCGGATTGCGCGACCGATAATGTCGTCAGTTGAGCATGGACGGTCCAAAAGAGGATGCATGTTGCCCAAATTGGTAACATACGTACGATTTGTTTCACTTCCTCAACATCGGTCAGTGTTGAAAGTGTCCATTTGTTGAATACGTTTTGGGTCATTGCCGCTTCTTGGTCCTTAATTGCTGCCTTGTCCAACGAACTGTGGCATCAAAAATGATATAAGGAATATTTAGAATATAGTTAAATTAATCATTAAACAAAATGATAATTCGAATATAAAATTTTGTATGGAGATAAATTGTTTTGTTGGATCAAAGATAAGCCTAGATCTGTAACAAAAGATCTTTTGTGTGTTTCTTAGAAAGAGTTGGCTTGTTGATAGTGAAATAGATACATTCGTGAAATATCTATAATTATTACATTTTCATAGATTATTGTTATTATATTATTTATTTCGTGTGTTGTTAGTTATTAAGAAAAGAAAAAAAAATAGACATACTGAATGAAGCAAAGAGCACGCATTGCACGTGCCGTGCATGTGACGGTAGGGTTCTAAAGCCTAACTTTGGGTCTGGCCCGGTGGAGGTGTAAAGTAGTGGAGGTGGAGGTGTTACGACACGAAACATGATCGTTTTCACTACAAGACAAAACCACTGTCTTCCCTAACTTGTCGCTTCTTCGTATTGTATTTATTTTTATTTCCAAAACAAGGAGAAATTCAAATTAATATCTAGAGATTGTAAAGGTTTTTTTCTTTTTCTATAAGTTATCTGGAATAAAAAAGTAAATTGATTCCTTTGGATTCTTGTGTGTCTAAGGGATTGATGCATAAAAGATACTGTACATAAGGTTGGCAGAAAAAAATATGAAAGACTGTTTTTAATGGGAAAAAAATCAGTCAGGTGTATATATATGTGTGTGTATATATGTAAGTTTTAAAGCGAGAGAATCTGTTGATAGTAATAATAAATTTATAATAAAAGTAATAATAATATACTAGTAAAATAAAACAAATTAAAAATATGATATATATATATATATATATATATTTTTTGACCAAGGTTTAATATGATATATATTTGATTTACCACAACTTGCGGCTAAAGCTGCTCTCTTTTTCTAATAACCAAATAATCCAACAGAAGGTGTGAAATTTTCAAAGATTATTTCTTTTCTTACCTAAGCATATGGATTGAACTTATCGTGTGCTATATCTAACGTAAGTACACGGTTATAAGGAAAGAAAATCAAAAATATTGTAATTAGCTGTAAAATTGTATCCTTGACGGCTGGACCAGTTTCGTTTTGTGGTCGAGTAATAGTATTATGATAATAATTTAGTTTCCCCATAACAAGAGACAAAGGAAATTATTCAAGCCCTTCTAATTGGAATATAATGCCAAGTAGGCATATAATGAAAATATTTCTGGTCCCCCTTTAACTAAAGGACACGAGCTTTTCGAGTTATTTCCCACCCACACAGCCCCACTTTTAATTTCACATTTCTCAAGTCTATTTATACTAATCATCACATTCAATTAACCTACACCTCAATTATTTGAAATTAACTCTTTCAATACCATACAAAATTGTCAAATTTTAATCTTAAAAAATATGTTAACCTTAAGAATCGTATGTGGGATTTGTTTCTTTTAGTAAACTGTTTAAAATTTAATGAAAACAATTAATTAGACAATAGAAATCGTACCGGAATTGATTGGTATGTGGTAGCTTTTGTTTACTCTTCATCGAACCTTCCGCCGCAATAACATCGTCCAAGTCGTAGAGATACGACGGATCCGACGGTAGCTCGAGCCCTCTATTCCTCCACGCCGCCACAATAACCGCTGCAACTTGCGTCATCGGGCTACCGATCAACTTCTTGAAACGGTACCGATTTGTGCCTGCCAAGAAAATGCTTAGTGCAAGCACGATTGAAAAAGCGCAAAGGCCATATCCCCATTTGCGTCCAACATCGTCTTGTATGTAGACTAGGACCGTCACAGCGAAAAGAGAGCCAACGTTGATGCAAAAGAAGAAGCGGTTGAAGAAATATGTCATTTGTGACCGTTCTTTTGGTTCGGTCTCATCGAATTGGTCTGACCCAAAACCGGAGACGCTTGCCTTCACGCCCCCGGTTCCTAGGGCGGTGAGGTATAAGGCTAAGTATAGGACCGTCAGCTGTATTCCACTCGCTTGTACGCAGTGAGACGACGTTGTTGGGTTGCATCTTGGTGGTCTAAGTCCCGGTATGATCGTTGAGAGGGTTAAAATCGAAACACCCTAATAATCATAGTCATAACAAAAAAATATTATTTTTCGGAAAAACAAAACAAAATAAAGACTCATGTCGTTTACTATTTTGATCGGTTTATTAGACTAGTCAATATTTATAATTTCTTCATTTTCCTGGCTATAATTTTTGGCAAGGCGAAAGGGACTTGTAAGGCCTTACCGTGGCTTGGATTGCGGCGAATATAGCAATCGTTAGGTACCTATATGACACGAAATTAAATAACTCAATTAACATGAGCAAAAAAAAACGAAATGATTTTATTTAAATTATATAGCTATGTAAATTTCTATAGCATTTACTGTATTAAATACAAACCTGCCGAGAAAGGTATCGGCGATGAAGCCACCGAGGAGACAGAGCATGAAAGAAGTTCCAAGGAAGTTGGTAACGGTGTTAGCTGCCGTTGCATTGCCTAAATGCATAGTTCCCGTCATATACGTCACTAGATTAACGCCGATACCTAACGTCGTCAGCCTCTCCACCGCCTCAATACCTTCATATAGTTATTAAAAAAAAAAGAGTTAGATACAACAGGAAGAAATGGAAAATAAAAACGATACCCACAAGAAAAAAACTCAAACCCATTTTGAATTGACTATGGACTAAATGGCCATAAAAAGTCAATTTTTGTCTTCTTCATATACGTATTGTTGGTAGATTAATTATGTACAAAATGGTTTTCTCTAGAACTTTAATTATATGTGATTATACTTACAGAGAATCATGGCGGCGCTAGCCCATCCGCCGGTTTTAGAGCGGTCGGCAGGGCGGCCTTGGAAGTCCCAAGCATCTAGAAGGGTTTGAGATTTAGTTTCAGGAAGAGACATATCTTGAAGATGGATGAAAGATTTTTGTTGCAGCTTTTTTTTTTGAGGTTTTTGTTCTTATGGGGACAGTGGCTGTTTTTGTAAATCACAAGCAAAGAGAAAAAGGCTCTTTTGTTTGAGAGCTTTTTGGTTTCTTTTTGTGATATCAAATGTGTTCGTCTTTGGACTCTTGATACATCTATTTATACTGGGAAACTTGCCAAGCTAAAAAACTTTTAATTTTTTGGTTTAGAGTTTTATATACATCAAAATAAAATAAAAATTGAAGAAAAAAGTGACACATGTGTGACTCTGATGAGTGAGTGTTGTTTGATTGGGGAGAGAATTATCATATAAAAAATACTAAAATAGTAAACATATTTATGTGTGGAAAGAGAGAGAGAGAGAGAGAGATACCAAAGCTAATATTACCACTTCCTCTGACTTTGGAACTGTGGGTTTGAGCTTTTAGGTTAAAAATCATTGGTTATTTTGTCAGTGACTCAATGGCATCAAGCGCATCAATTTCATCAATTTTACCCCACCACTATGATCTATTATCATGTTACCTCAAAATAGGGATAATAAATAGGTATGTAAAAAAAGAAAAGCGTTTTCGATGGTATTATTTTTATTTTCCATGGAAAATTGTTTTTTTTTTACGTCTGCTCTATGGAAAATAATTCAAAGTAATTGATTGAGGCGTTAAAAATGCATTTTCATTGTTGCTTGGCATATTGTCGAGGCATGTCTATTTTTTTTTTTGTCATCCTTTTGTTTTTGATTGCTAAATATCGAACTCTACTTGTACCCTATTCTGTTGTTGCATAGCACATAACCAATTTTTATTTTTTAGATATTACTATATTTTCTATTTTCTTCTTAGAAAAATTATAGTAATATACAATGCGATATATTTTGTTTTTTTTTTGGAAATTCAATTGGCGGTAGAGTTTACCAGTGAATCATATCGGATAGTACTATAGCCTAATTAATGATTTTCTTGTATTCTTGTACTAAATTTTTACTTTCTTATTTACTATTTTTTTATAAAAATCATTATAGTAAAACCTTTTTTAAAAAGAAATGATCATGTGCAAGATTTTTTCACCTTTACGTGTAAGTAGACGGTTTCTAATCTTAAAATCAATAAAAATGACAAGCAAAGAACTTTCAGCAATATTTTCTCCAATTCAAACTATAATTTTATCAAATACCATCTGCGAAATCTATTTAAACTGTAGGAAATATATCAAATCATATAACTGAAAGTCAATAAAAGCTAACTTAAGTATTTGTTACAAAATTGAAACTAAATATTTGAATTTGGTATGATTACATTAATGTACCAACTTTTTTCTTTTGTGTTAATGGGAAAGTCTAGCTTGCGATTTAATGGCTCAAAATGAATGCTTCTTAGAGGCCACTAAATTGAGTCATGCCGCAATATGATTGTTACCTTACTTTATATTTATTTAACATAGAAACATGTATGCTTGAGATTTAATGGCTCAATATGATAAACTAATCTAAATTGTCTTATAATAGTCACATGACTTTCATGAACTATATAATTTTTATTAAAAAAAATAGGAGCCTTACAATTTCAATGGTTCTCTTTCTTTCTTGAGGAAATAGGAGCATAAAGATGAAGAAACAACGGAGAACGACACATTTTCTAGAACCAACACAGAAATAAAATAACTAAGTCATCTAAAAAATTAGTAAGGGGAAACAAGTTACCTCGTTTTATTGATCAGTCTCATAGTCTATGTAAAATATCCTATACAAAAACAAGTCATTCTCCAATAAAATGCAAGAAACTGAATGTTACTGAAACATACATTTAAGTTGGTCTCTAAAACTAATTAATGATTTTATATCCTTTGAAATATGAATTTCATAAAAAATATTGTAGACTATTTTGCAATGACATCTTTTACCGTTTTCCAAATTATCGATAAGCTGATCGACGAAATTTCAGACCCATAAACAAACACTTTTTGTGTTCATGTCGCGATATTTACGTAAATATCCCCTACAGTCGATTATTTGTACACATCCAAAGATTGCGGAAGAGCGAACAAGGGGTGACAAGTGACAACTAGGAGTCCATCCAAAAAGAAGAGGAGAACGAGTGGTGAACCCAAATTTATTATCTTCTATTGAATTAATTTGATAAATACATCATCTAGAAAGAAAAAAATTATATATATATAACATTATAAGATAATCCTAAATTGGAAAATAAAGATGAAAATGGATGGATCGTAATTTTTGGGCGGAGCTGGCTTTTTGGTTATAGTCTTTATAGGTATATCTCAGGGCCCAGTTTTTTTTTGGCACGTGACATTAACGGGACCACCAGAGATTCTCTCCCAGCGTTGACTTGGTCATTTCAAGAGGATGAATCCACCATATTAATATTGGCACGAACAACTATAATTTTTGCTTAAATTTTAGTAGTTGATTAATTTTACTTGTCACGATAAAAAAAATATATATATATGTATGTAATACAAGAGATTATTTGATTTATATACTATTAAAAATGACGATTTACAATTTATAACAGAAATATATATAAGTGGGATGAGGGGTTTTATAAAAAAAAAATTAAAGTAGTGAAACTTTTCGCTGTGAAAATTCAAAAAAAAGAAAGAAGAAATTTGTCGCTGTGACTTTAAAACAGACAGGATAGTAATAATATATTTTGAAGCATAAACCATTATTTAAAAAAAAAAACCCAAATTTGGGAGCAAAAACTCAATCTTCCTCCAAATATATAATTCTGTACCAAGTGAGCTACCGATACATCATCTGATGTAATTTATTACCAGCACTTTTGCAGTAAAATTCGAACCTGCAACCTCGAGGTACTTATTTGAGTTAGTACAATATTTTGTTTACTTGATAGTAAAATTAAATAGAGCTGTAGGGTCTAATGTGTAACATTGACAAACATAATGATTTAATAATAACTATATGATATTTATATTCCAGCAGGTGACGAAGGAAGAAAAAAAATTCAGATTCAAATTTTTTAAATGGATTGATTGAATCATGAAGAAGAAGAGTATCGAATTAATTAAATAATTGGGTATGAATCCTTCGGAGGATCCCAAAGGCCATGGTTGACCAAACATTGGAATGACAACTTGTTCAATAATAGAATGTTAATCAATATTGTAAATATACGTTTCCTGAAATTGTTTTCTTCTTATTATAAAGAGGATTATGTTAGAATTATCGGTTCGGGCGTCCTGATTTCATCATTATGAAATTAGTTAACAACGTGTTTAGGAGAAATATATCACTCAATTGGATGGTAACGAAGACATCCACTTGTCACAAAACGGTGAACGAATTACTATATTTTTATTTGCCTGACGTCAAATTTTATTTTGGTTTTATAGATAAAATCGTAGCTTTTGTTTTTCAATAAGTACAACTCTAGAAGGAGAGAATACGATAGCATTAAGAACAATGTGATTTGAGTAAGTAAACAAAACAATATGATTTGAAATTTTAAACCAACAACCTCCCCCATTAAATCATTGTAGACACTTGCATATACAAACGAAATTCATAATAATTTCAAGGGGCAGTTGTGAAAGTGATTTTAACCAGGTTGGCGTAAGGATTATAGGAGATTCTACATTTCAAATATCTCTGCAAAACTTTGATTTGTTTTTTTTTTTGGAGAAGTTTGCAAAGTTGTTTACAGACTATTAAAATGAAAAATTATGGTGTGTCTTTGCAAACCCAAAGTATAATTGACATCCGCTTGATACTAAGATTCTGAATAAGTATATTGATATGATCGTTGCAAGATTTTGAATTTGAAAACCAGCAAAAATTCTTACTGAATGACCTACTTATATTTATAATCTGATTTATTTTCTTAAATGCAAAACTCATATTTTTTGTCCATGTAAAATCAAGATAATCTTACGATCAAGAAGAATTATTTCTTTATAAAATAGAGTCATTCATATTCGAAAATATCTCAATAATAAAACGAAATTTATCTAACTAGTTAAATATTTAAAAACATTTGAAGTATTGAAATAACTCAGCTGTGATTTTCAGATCACGAAGATAGTTTCGAACTCATAAAATTTAACAATATTAAAACGATACTCGATCATCCGGTTAAATTAACCGTAGTTGTGTTATTTGATAACTTAAGTATCTCTCTAGAGAGACACTTAATATTTAAAGCGAAGAAATGAAAAGAATATAACTACTCCTAGATGATGAAAATAATTTAACCGGAGTATTAACTAGATGATGACCGATGGGCGGCACAAGCTCTCATAAAAATAAAGTCAAATCCTAAATAACGAAAAATTTGAAAAATTGTTTTTGACTTTCGAGGACAAAACCATACAGTATATATTACCACGCATTATTACGAGGACATGTATTTTTTTTTTTTTTCTTAACATACGAAGACATGTATTTCCTGTTTAGATACATCTATGTGAACTAGGTGTTTATAATATTTCAAATGATGCCTCATTGCCTCTTTTTAGGGAAAGATGAATAAAAAAATAAAAAAAATAAAAATAGATGTATTGATATTATATATACGAAAAGAAGGTTATATCACTACTGTATTTCGCTCCATAACGATGATTGGTCACTAAGAATAGTAGATCCATTATAAAAAAAAACCATAGTTGTTTCTCTAGGTTTTATATATGTTCACATTTGAAATTTATAAATGTTGATTACAAATTTACAATTTTATTACATAAACACAGAAATTCAAATTGATATTATAGACATTCATGACCTAATTATTGATGTATTTCATTATGTGCCCGATGAGTAAAAGCCATTGTTGTTAATAGAAAACAATTTAATAATAAGTATAGTTTTCGTAGCAAGAGATTCAAGACAGGTGGGTTGTACTGAAGTTCGAAATGGATTTGCGACAGGAAGCAATATATTGATGTAAAGAAACAAGATATTAATTGGGATATCTTGTCTTTGTTTTTCTATTTGTAAAAAGAGAATAAGATATTTTAATAACATCAAAATCTTCTTGTCGAGAATTAAATTGTTTTAGTTCTAATAAAAGCGACTCGAAATAATATAAAATTGGCTTTTGCAATTTGAAGAAACACTGAAGCATAGAGAGAAATAGCTGAAAAGAATATGTCAAATTTTGCGAAGTTCTACAAAATGCTTAAGAGTATTTTCTAAGAGTTTGAGGAAAAACGTTTGTTAAAATCATCAAGTGATTATATGAAATATCTATGCCTTGTACGTAAAAGATGGTTGGAATAAGGCTACGCTTCCTGTTTCAAAAAAAAAAAAAGGCTACACTTTCGGACCAAAAATCCAATTCAAATTAAATGTGTAACACGATTACTTAAAGCGTAGTTTTCTGTAAAAGTGACTTAGGAATAGAAAGAATACACTTGAAACCCATGAGATACTAACTCGCAACTGAGTACTCTCCAAACTGCTGTTTGAACCTTAGATTTATTTGTTTGTTGTGTTTCTGTTCCACAAATTTTCATAAATTCTATGGTATCCGTTTTCAAGTTTCACATTCGATTTGCAATTGTTTCTAAACGTAGTGAAAACTCTCAAGGTTCAGAAAGAAAAAAAACCCTAGTGAAAACACATTTATCAATATCAAAATGTTGATTAAAAACCAGCTCATTTAAATTATGTTTATGCATTTATAAATTTATATGTGTGTTCTTTTAAAAATAAATGAAGCAAAATTTATAAGATAAAGAAACATTACGAATAGATAATGCGAAGAGGGGAATCGAAAGTGAAAGATACCTTACATCACCGCAAAAGAAAATGAAATTGTTAAGTACGTCGTACTTTTTGGAAATGAACCAAACATTTTAATATTATGGTCTTTTTGATGTTCTCAAAAGACATATATATTTATATTTAATTATACCTGATTTTAACTACGCAAAGACAACTTATTGGGGGCGTTTGATAGACGTTTACAAGGTCCTAAAACGGAAAAACAAGTTCATCAATTTGTTTTCGGAATTATTAAATCTCGATCGAGTAATAGACATATATATACACAAGATTTCTGATATTTCAACAACATTTCAGTTTTGTTAATTTAATTCAGATTTAGCATCTACAATGTAAAATAACAATTAAAATGCGATAGTTACTTTGATAGAAGTTTTGGTTTTTTAGATAAGCTTTAAGAATAAGAACATGTTAAAATTTATCATTGTTTATCAATGTCGACATTGTCACATTAAAGGATATTATAAACTTGGCAATACCACTCCGAATGGTTGACTTAATAATAAATATTAACATTTTTTTTTTTCAATCTTTATGATGAAGCTGATGAAATTATTTTCGTATAAGGTAAAGTGACTTCGGCCTAATTTTATTAGTTTTTTTGTTAGTATGATAAGGAAGATAAAGCTAAGGCTACGTTGATTTTTTTTTTTTAAAAAAGAATAAAGCTAAGGCTAATTAATGACAATATATATTTTTTAATGATTTTTTATTTTTTTAAAAATTGTAATTTGTTTTTATAATTAAAATTACTAAAATGAATATATATATAATATTATTTATAAAAATAAAATAAGTTGAGATGAGTTTTTTATTTGTAGAAGTATAAGAGAACTTTGCTCTTACATAGGAAAAAAAAATGATAGAAAGAGTGTATTAGACTGAAAGATATTGCATATTTGTCAAATTATATTATCTGATATATGGACGGACTAAATGCTTAATTCAGGGGCTGCTTATTAAAAAAAGGTAAGCAAATAACACCTTAACTGGTATAGAAGATTCTCTATTGGTGTCCAGATATCACCACCAGGCAGGAAACAACTTAAAATGTGGCCAACACATTCTGCCAAAAGAGATCCTTTTGACCTTTATATTATTTAAATTTTGAAAAGTTGGATTTTACAGATTCTTACCCTTTTCAAAACATATTATTGCCTCTAATGTGTTCATTGCTTTTTATTAATATATAATATATTTTTTTTTGTGAGAGCGTCAGCTAATTAGTCAAACTATTCTGTCTCTCCTCATATCTCTTAAGAAGATGCAACTCATGATCAGCATTAACAAGTACATATTAATTAAAAAAGAGGTGCTGTTTAATAAGCGAAAATTTGTAAGACTAAATTAAATAGTTTATTTCTTTCGTTGTCAAAAATTCATAAAGGTTAATAAGCTACATATGCTTTAAAGCATTCCGTTAATTTATATCAATTGACTACCCATTACTGGAAATTTGTAAATGCATGAATTACGAAACTAAAATGTTTCCATATAAAGTCTAAACCAAACCAATATAATCTAGTGGTTGAGAAGCTATAATTTTAATCAAGGCCACGATTTTTAGCTACTGTTATTTTTATATGATGGTTCTAGATGTTTAGTTTTACGGTTGGCCAATATATAATTTTTAATTAAGTGGACCTGAATTTCTACAAACTCTGTAAGTAGTTTAAATCTTGAACTAATTTTTTTTTTTTATTATAAAAATTTAGCTGTACTGTATGATCAGTTAACTTATATCTATATTGAGATTGATATATATGTCACTCAAAAAATGTGCGTTAGATCATAGATGTATTAAATCATGTAACCTATAGCCCACGTCAAAAAAGGAGACATAACCGATAACCTATAGCTGGATTTCATGTGAACAAGCTTGCAATGAAGTTTCCACGTCTTGGATAATTAAAAAAAAGTTTTTTTTCCTTCTAAAAGTGAATGTTTCTAAAAACATATTACAAGATTTGATCGATCATTGATCATATTGTCTCGTCTTAGTTCTAGTACACACAATATTTGATCTATAATTGATCGAATACAAACAGAAACACCTGCATGCGTACACTAAAACAAGAAAGAAAAAAAAAACATTGATCGAACACAAACACCTACATGCGTATACATAAAAATAAGAAAGTTAGAAAAGAACATTGACAAATCAATCACTCACGGACTTTTTGTTTTTGTTTTTTAATGTTACCTTGCAATGGAATTGAAAGACACCCCTTTGTGAAAGTCAGTAAAAAGTATTAACTAACCAATATAAGTAGAGGGAGACTTGTTCAACCCAAAACATAGGCAATTTTAGTTTTGCTAAAATTTTCCAAGAAAGACACCTAAAAATGTCAAATATTTTCATGGAAATTAAGATCAAGTTATCCCTTTAACTATTATTTCGTTCGTTTCTTTGTTTATTTTAACGTTTACATAGTTTTGCTTTCAAAATTACAATATGTGAAAGTTAAAAAAAAAAAATTACATTATGTTAATACTTCCATCAACTTTTTAAAACTATAAACGTTAGTTAAGCAAGTGGATGGTGAATTTCTTTTACGCTAACTTAAACTTAGAATCCTCCTTAACTCACTCAAATTGATACACAGAAACACATGCATTCCACTACCATACTAACTCACTCAAGTTCATTTGAATGGTAGCAGTAAAATAACTAGATTTAGAAAAAAAAAATTTAATCAAAATAATGAATTGTGGAAAATGTACCATTAAACCAAAAAAAGAAAAGTGAATTAAAAGCTTACAAATTTTTTACATAATTATATATGTATAGTTATGTAGACCGAAACATTTAATTAATATAAATGTATGGATAATCATACGTATTTGTAGATATACGTTTTTGTTATAATGAAGAAGTAATGAACTTTTACCTTATAGTCTTATCAGATCAAAAATTTACACTCTAATAATAAGCTGTTTAACCGATAAAATAATACAATTAAGAACATTATTTAATCACTAAACATTTGGCAACTATTCTCATTCATATACTAGCGTTGAAATATATCAAAATTGCGAGTCAAATTTCCATAGAAATCCCAAGTTTCCGCGTCGCGCATCTCCATTTGCGCTTCGAGGAGTTATCCAAGAGACACTAGCTAGAAGCTCACATTACATAGACATTTCAACGTTATAACATTAATTAAAAGTTTCTACAGTTCCATACATATTTCAATGCCGTTGAATTCATATTAGATTTTCCACTTCACAATGACGCTGAAGAAAATAAATGTCGTCAATGAAACATGAACTTAATATATACTTATATGTTATTTTAGTAAATTAACGTAGGAATTTGTATTTAGGATATTCTATTGCAGTTTCTTAATCTTCTAATGTTACAACGTACTCGATCGAGTTTTCGCGTCTTAGATTTGATTAGCAGTTTCTCTTGGACGTTATTAATTGTTTTGATAAAATTGACCAAACGTTACGCACTTATTAATGGGCCTCGTCAATTTAGTTGTCACAGTAATTAAAAATGGGCTTTATACTTTTCGATGGGCCAAGTCCATCTATTTCTTACGGTGATTGAATTTGCGCTTTTAAAAAAATTTCTCTCACTAAGTCAAGGATGATATTCAGGACACTTTAGATGCAAACACAAATTTATTTACTCCCCTAAATAAATAAATTTGTGTTTGCATCTATATCTGGATATATTTCTTTTTTACAGGAGATTGAAAATCTCTAGGATATCATTTATTAATTTATTTTCATAATTATAATAGTTAATTATTCGGACGAGAAAAGAAAAAAATGCAAAGTAGTTTCTGAAGTCCGTAGAAGATCAGTTGAATATAAAGTTCAAAAAAAAAAGATCAGTTGAATATCTTTAGTATGATTCAAAATCCGCACATAAATGATTGTGGTGCCCTCTAGTTTGTGCATATATATGAGTCTCCGATCGAAGATTAATTCTGCTTAAGTGATTTTATATATTTCTTTGCTTGATCAAATGATACGGGCTAATCCACTTATTTATGAATTATGATCATAAGCCAATTTACATTTTTTTCAAATTCTTTTAGTTACGTCCTTTTTTTGTTCATAACGTGGCGATTCTTATAAGGTAGTATGATCGACCTTTTGAAAAAGAAAAATTGTAAGATTTAGAACTGCATAGCTAGTCTGTATATCTTGGATTTATATGAATATGCAATTTTTTTTTTTAAAAAAAAATTGAATTTGCAACTTGCATCATCATCATTTTAGGTTTTTAAATTTTAACTTATATTACTATTTATCGAAGAATTTTATAATGGAACAAGCCAACAAGGGTAAAAAGTCCAGCCATGCACGTACGTACAATTTAAGTATCTTTTACTTCTTTAGGTGGTGGCATTCGCAGATGGGTCGTGTCACGGGTTCCCATTTCGTATTTTTATACCAAGTTGCAATAATTTTCAATCTCCGTTATATTATATGTTAAAATGAAGAGTATAATTAAGTATGGTTCTGCTTTAGTAATTATTAGATATAATACGCTGAAATTCAAACTAATTCTAAAATCTACTAATAGCATATATAATTCCCGGCTTAAGAATGTAAGCAATCGGTTCAGGATATTGACTAACATGATAATATTCATAAACTAACCCTTTCTGATCCGATTAGTCAATATCCTCTATCTGCATCCATCTCTGACGCTTCTTCTACGAACTATGTTTCTTTCTCTTCGTAACTGATGAGGATTGCTTTCCAGCTTCTTTTTTTTTGTGGTTCTCCTTCTAGATACCTACTGGTATCCCTTGTATCTCTGCTACTACCCAAAAAAAAAAAAAAAAATCTGCTACTATGTCTTTCTTGATTCAATTTAATCAGTAAGACAGTAACTCGTTCTGATCCGATTAGTCAATATCCTAAATAGAATATTCTTGTCATTTATAATGATAGTTGAAAATTTAAACACTGGTATCATGGTGAATCCAGCTTGATATTTTTATCCGATCGTTAATTATATTATCAAAATAGATTTGGTTTTTGGTCGGAAATCCAAAACTATATCTATTTGTTTAAACACATGTGAACTAGCTAATCGCGTCAACCAGATAAAATCTTAGATCAACCAAAGACCAAAGTAGGAAACTTTTAGACATGACTAATTACTAAAACAAGAATACTTGCGGATTGAAATAAACGAGAACCGACCAAACAAACGGAAGCAAAAAAACACAAACAAATCAACTACTCGATCTATCCATTTTTATACTCATCATGCGCAAATAAAATCAGAGGGAAGCTTTTTGCCGCAAGTATTGATGAGCAAACTCAAGGAGATGGGAATATCGATGTTAATCCCCAGAATGTTAGCTTTAATGGCGGTACAAAGACAAACGGCAGCTTCAAGATCGACCAGCCCTTGAAGAACTGAGCAGCAAGGCGTGTCTGGTGGGTTTCCGATGACTGTTCCGACCGCTCCGTCTAGTATTTTGGCGCAAACTCCGAGTTCTAGGGAGTCTCTTGGGCAGCTATGCTTTGTAGGATTGCTGATAGGGATAGGGTTAGGGTTTGGGATTGGCTTAGGTGGCAAGCAAGTGTTGCAGCCACTTACATACGCAAAAAACATAAGATTAAGAGATAGGAAGAGTGCTGCGGAAAAAGATCTGTGGGATTCCATTGATCTCTTAATTGCTAAACCCTAATCAATGTTGATTAACAATGTGATTAGAGCTAAGGATGTGATATTTTTTAGCCTTGGGACTAAGTGTGACCGACAGTTGGGCTTATATAGGAGCAAGTGTGAGGGCTCAGAAGTGAGCCATGAGACTCGCATGTGTGGAGGGTATATTAATTACCAAGTTGATACTTCTTATAAGACTAATTTTTTTTTTTTTTTTGTCGTCTGAAATATTATGAAGCAATTACAAAAATAATTTTTAACGGACAATTTATCTATTTCACAAAGATTCACACAAATGCAGGCCCACCACGAATAGCTCTCTTTGCACCGTTCTAGAAATTTTCCTTATCTGGTTTGCTTTCTCCAATAACCTGCAGAAATCGCATCTTCTGGGAATCGAAACCCAAATCTCCTGGTGTAGAAGCATTAATGAACCGTTTAATCAACCACTGGACTAAGGAAACTTTCACTTTTTAGATGCACTTTTCAATTAATTAGGAGATGATGATGGAATTAAACTTTAGGCTATTAGCTTATGTGTATAAGCCAGCTAGTTTCCGTTATATTTATTAATTACTAAAATGAACATACTTGTAACTTGTTTGTGTGTGCCCATCTACAATTGAAACTTTAAGCATTTAGACCATAATGCGGTCAAGTCATATTTTTCGTTTCAACAAGACCTTGCAATATATTTTTATATGAAAATTGTTGTAACGCCTCAATTTCAATTTGCATCTCTCTGTACGCTCCAGCAAATTTTGATATAGTTTTTGGTGCTTGAGCATATCTTTGTATGATGTCTAGTAATTCCAAAAAATCATAATAACTACAATTTACAAATAAAATTAAAAATTTAAAAATAAAAATAATTGTCGAATAAAATTGTAGATGATCAGATATATGATTTTACCAAAAATATGTCCGCTGGCACATATTCTATCAATTTTAGTAGGTCACACATCTTAAAAATTACATCAGGAACAATCATTTATCATCTATTTCTCCTATATAAGACTAAAGGAAAACATATGTATTTTGGTGAGTGTTTTTTTTTTGTGCAACACATTTTGGTGAGTTAATTAGTTGAATCCTATTGGAAACTGTTGACAAAAAATATCAGTTACCCGATATGTTTTCTTATATAGAAATAAACCAATAATTTTACAGATCCACTACCAGAATAAGCACACTTTTATATCACACGGACGAACCAATGGGTGGTTTAGAATTCTTATGCAACCCCGTGAAGTGAACAATAATAAGAAATTAAAATAAAATAAATAATAATAATAATAAATAGATACTTTGTTTTCTTATGTACAATAATTAAAATCATGTGTGGGGACAGAAGGCCAAGTTGCAATTTGTAAAAAAATGTACAATTTCTAACAATGATTTTTAACTTTTAGGGCCAAAAATATCGTAACTCTTATACTAAAAAACGATATAGTGATGAAAAAAAAAAATGCTATTAAGGACTAAAACTACCACTAATTTTGAAATAACAGAAGAAATTTACATTATTAAACTCACCTCCTCAAAATAGCTTCTAGTTTTGCATTTGTTTGTGAAGGGCACAAGAGAACCATCATTGTCACTATCACATGGCTTCTATATGGCAACCATGCATTATAATATGTATTGACTGAGTTTAACATGTATTACGATTTTTGGGTTGTTTTGTCCGTAACCATTTTTACGGAGATTGGTAGATGCGCATTTCGCATATCTGTCAATATTTTTAATGATGTTTTTGTATAAATTTCTATGTTATAATGTACAAATATATTTTCTTAGATTTTAAAATTTAATTTTCACCCCCAATATACATATTTTATTAGATTGTTTTAAGAAATATCGTCTCGCTATGTAAATTTTATTAAAGAAAATATAATGATGAGAAAAAAAAATACGACGAAAAATCTGACCCCAAAAAAAAAAAAAAAAAAACTCCACGGGAAATCATAAAGGAAAGTAGTGAAAGTAGTGAGAAGGAAAGGAACTGAATTAATGATTTCTTGGATTTATATAAGGTAAATGATTTTCTTTTATATATGTGAGGCAGAGCTGGTTTTAGGATGTGACCATGAACTGAATAAACAAAAGTCAATTTAATACGTTAGATTTTGAAAAAAGTAGCGGTACGTATATGTAAAATATATATTTTACAAATTACTGATAATGTACATATTTTCGAATTTATTTTCTGAAAAAAAAACTGCAGGATAAAATATGGCTAACCCCATCATAATTCTAACATAAATGATCATGTAGAAAATGTGTGTAAAAATAGTAGGGCTTCTTCAGTAGATAACAAATCGGTTGCCAGACAAAATCTGCAGTTAAATGGGTTCACTAATGGGATGGTCCGGCTTATCGAGCATAAAATAAAACCTCAAACCGATCAATTGTATTTTCTTGCAATTGGATTTGCACGGGTTTGACTATTTCTACCATTGAGATCGTCTCTATCATACAAAAACATTGTCATGTATTTGACAAAATTATGAGGAAATAAAAAGGTATATATATATATATATATATTGGTTAAAATTTTAGAAAGAAAAAAAGATGTCCTTTAAATATTCTTTGTGATTAGTGATTACAAAGAACATTCACAAAATACTTCATTTTCAAAATTAGAAAAGAGTCTCTATGTATCTAAAAACTTCGAATATTGTGGCATGCAATTCAAACAAATTATAAACCGGTGGTGGTGACTCGTAACAAAAGTACATATACATCTAGTTGAGGATCGATAATGTTTCGCATCGACAACGTAAAACGACAACGTATTTATCCCCAAATTAAAAGAAAAGCAGAGATTAATTAATACATTTAAACAAAATTTTCAGACTAGACAAAAGAAATACCAAAATTTCACATCTTATTGTATACTGCGTGTCTTCGTATACTTTGAAAGTTAAAATGGACAATATGTACAACTTCCTTTAACGCTTCAATCATTTTTTAAAAAATTGTAACCAATAAAAAAAATGTGATAATTGTAAATTGTAATCAATCATTCAATTATTTATTATAAAAAATTGCTCTTGAGCTTTCCTTGAAACCACTATAAAACCTATCTCAATTCCCTTCATTTTCTCCACATTCAATTCACCCATAACATAGCTAGTGCACAGTATCTTCTAAACAAAAAATGGCTTCAAGCTCCATAGCCATTTTCTTGGCTTTCAATCTCCTCTTCTTCACAACAATCTCCGCATGCGGTAGCTGCACCCCTTGCGGTGGAAGTTGCCCCTCTCCCAAGCCAAAGCCAACTCCTCCAAGCCCTAGCTCTGGCATGGGAAAGTGCCCTAAAGACACTCTCAAGCTCGGTGTCTGCGCTAATGTACTCAACGGCCTCCTCGATTTGACCCTTGGAAAGCCACCGGTCGAGCCATGCTGCAGCCTCATCCAAGGACTCGCTGATGTTGAAGCAGCCGTTTGTCTCTGCACCGCTCTTAAGGCTAACGTTCTTGGAATCAACTTGAACCTCCCAATCTCTCTTAGTCTGCTCCTCAATGTTTGCAGCAAAGAAGTTCCTCCTGGCTTCCAGTGCTAATCAACCATATTCATATAATTTAAACACACTTATGTGTATATTTATCTTCTTGTTTTGGACAGGCAAGGTGATTCTATGTACTCTTATTACTGTGTCCTTTAATATATTTGTTGGTTCTTCTTCTAGTCTTCTTCTTATGGTGTTCATTGGAGTCTAATTATGTCTCTGTCAGTGTGATCCGTAAGATTCTCGAAGTTCACAGTTTCATTATATATTTCCTATTACTCTTGTATTGGGGTGGGGGTATTGCTGTATTGGTTGTATTATGATTTTATGAATTAATAAAATCATTTATTTATTATGTTATGCATTCAATATTTAAGTGGATATTATGGGTTCATATTTGTACCCAAGCACTACAAGAAAATATTCATTTGGTTCGTCTTCTACAAATTGATCCTCAAAAGGATTAGATCCTCTCAAAATTGTTTGTTTTCATTTTTTTTTTTTTAAAGAAGTCTCAACTATAGATGAGCTTTTTTATGGTTATATATATATATATATATATATATATATCATTACACTTTAACGTATCGTTAATTGTTAGAAAACATAAATGTTAGTATATGAGATAGTATATTTTAATTTAACCAGTTTTATTTTAATACAAGCAAAAATATTCATAGTAGAATTAATTCCTGAAAATTGTGGCAATAACACATGATAAGTAATTTTAGAACATCATGTTTAAAAATTATATTCATATCTTTAGTTTCTTTTTTGACCATGGGTTATATGCCCATTCAATTTAAAATAGAAAGCTGTTTACTTAGAATGCCAACAAATTATGGGTACTGTAAGAGATGGTAAATCATGTAAATCTTAATTTTGAAATCTGAAAAAACATACATTTATGCAAATATATTAAAAATTCATCAAAATAAAATAGAAATAATCAGTTGTCGGACATATCATGTCGGATCCTTTGTTATTAGTTCATGGATCTATTCAGAAAAAAAAAAAAAACAATCACGCTACATCGTGGAGAATAACAGACCTGATAACATTGTGTCAAGTCTATGCAAAACAAACGTTGTAATTTTTATTTTATTTTAAGTATCAATGATAAATGAATAGAAATTCTGAGGTTATGACTTTGGGAACATGTAATCCTACAAAACTTTGTAATTTTAAAACAAAACAAAAAACTTTTGCAATTTATTAAATGTACTCAAAAACATTTATTTATAGAGAAAGGCTAGTTATTTTGGGCCACGCGTACAAGAAAAAAGATCTTAGAAGACACGCTGTTGATCAAAAAAAGAAAGAAGACACTCTGTCTCAAACTGTGGTCGGGCGGGCCTGACGTCTCGATCAGTCTTTAAAATGTTGCGTCCTTATTATGACTGTCTTCATGCAAAGGCATTAAGTGCATCAAAACAAATACATTATTTACAAATGAAATACATTAAATTATATATAGATACCAATACATATTATATGGATACAAAAGCATCATAACATCAATATACAAACAAATGCATATTGACGTTCTATTGTGTATGACTAAAAATCATAACTTATCCGGCAATTTTTTTATTAAAAAAAAAACTTACCCGGCAATTTATTCGATAAATATTGGAAAAAAATTTAAACAACGTTGTCTCATGAAAATAAAGCTAAGAACTGTGAACAAAATGACAAGCTTATAGTGTAGTTATACGCCAAGGAGTATATATATTGCGTTTAATCGTGTACATTATTTTGAAGCTAAAAGGAGATGGCTTTAGTTATGATTTATGAACGTATTCAAAATTATCCATATGATGATCAAATGTAAGATCTAAGTGATCGAACAGTACACAAATACGACTCTTTCCCGTGAATAAAGAATCTAGTGAAGGAGATAAATAAGAGTAGGCTATAAGATCTCTTTTGGTCGTCACATGGGACTTGGAAGGAAGGAAGTGGAGAACAAAAAGGTGTATTTTTGTTTTGTTTAGCCTTTTCGAGAGAGTAGTCATCACTACATTCAATAAAGTTGAGAGATTCCAGACCACTTATGGTCTCAAACTAACCACATGCAATTCGAAGGGAGAAATCCATAATATTTATATGATTGGTTACAAAGTTATTACATATATAAAAATTGATTCTTATTCAGAATGACAACTAGATATCCGATATTCTTTAAGGTACGTAAAACATTATCCAGTGCTGATGTAGATACGCGCATGCAAGTGTTGTTCATACATATATATCAATACTTCGCTAATTTGTAAGTTAATATATTAGGTTGGTCACTTTTTTATGCTGTACGTTCGTCTTTTATTTCTTAGTATATATATATTTCTTTCAATCTTTTGTAACTACGAATTAGTCCCTTCGAAACCGGAAATCAAAGAAGGTTAATTCATCTCTTTTCCAGCAACGAGACTCGAACCTTATGACTATTATTTGTTTTCAATAACCGGGAAATCCCAAATCAAATTCAAATTAATCATCTTTTTCTTTCTTTTTTTCTTTTTTTCTTTTTTGTCGTTTTTGTTTTTTTTGTGATTAGTATTACACTGGCCTCTTAGTAAAATAAAATAAAAAGCGATATACCATATTTCCCTAAAAGTTTATTTGTAACAAAAAATAGAGCAAATATTTTTCTCCACATGAAGGAGAAATCTCCATATACGATTTTAGCCTAAATATACATGTGGAATTGGGGTTGCTTCTATTCTGTTTGTCCAAGTTTTTGCTATCACTGTATCATGCTGAGTTTGTAAATAGTTAAGTCAATTACTATATAAAAAATGTTATATATATATATATATATATATTAAATCGCACCCAAAAAAAAAAAATAGTGTTAAGAATGTTTGAGGTTGTAAACGCGAGTTTGAGATTCCAATTTTTGCAATTGGCCTTAGTAGATGAATAAATACATATATAACTAGTCAATGTCATGATCGATCAACGAGGAATGTTTTGTGCCATGGTCATAGATACTGTCACACTCAATATAAGTTCTAAACTTATAGACATATAGAATCTTGATTTATTCATATTAATTAATTAATCCATTATTATCATTCAATCTCATGGTTATCTGAGGTAAGTAACAGGTAATAAGATGCTAGTTCGTAATCGTATAGTCAGACGATGCTAAGGATTAGAGATTGCTTTCACGATAATTCTCTCGGTTATATAACCCTCAAAAAACAAATTAATTAATTTAGTAAAAATATATATAGAAAATTAATTTAAAACGAAAGAACTTACAATCTGTGTCATCATAGATTTCTATCACGGTTTATTGGGTGTCAATTCAGAGTTGGATGGTCCCTTAGGAGCAATTATAAATTTGATGGATGCATTATGCATATATTGAGCCCGTGAACTCTCTTTGTTTTCTTCTTACTCTTAGTTCAATAAAAATCTTCTATATTATAATGTGTGTATCTATTAATAAAGAAAGATTGGAACAAACCTCCATCTTTCGATTTTGAATCATGATTCTAGTATCTTGGGTTAAAATCCAAAACAAAGAACTAGTTGCAACATGTTTTTTCTTTTTATGCAACGTACATTTTTGATAAAATTTTGCAACAATGTCATCACTGGAGATCTTTAGGTGTTGACTTGTGAAAAAACCCGAATGGTGTAAGATCGGGATTAGCAGGTTGACCCAGTTTGAGTTGCATGGTAGATGCTTTTTTTTTTTGTGAATGGCTGGAGTTTTTTAATCCCAAAAAAAAAAATTGTTTTTGTAGATAGACGAATAATTTTCAAAATTTTGTTCATTATGTTATATGATCCCTTTGACAAATTTTCAGGCATTTTGCATTTTTGTATTGTTCATTAAATTAAAACAATTTACATGAAGTATGTGTGCCGGACGCACATTACAAATAACAATCCACAATAACCGATTTTTCCATGGCTACATATATAATGTAACCGTCGCAAATAGAAGATTGAGCAAATTCGTAACAAATTCCAACGGTAAGTAACTAATTTGCAAGAAAACTTTTAACTTTAATTGACAAAAAAAAAAGATGGCACAAATATATCCCAGGAAAATTGCAAGGTGGGCTTTTGGGTCATTGTTGTCTACTGGTCTCGCGGACCGGCGAAAGAGGCCCAAGATACTAAGTGAAATTAATCAAATTATCTTTTGACTTATGACATCTACATAACTCAAGGTTTCTTCATTTGTTCTTTCGCAACGTCGGCAAATATGACGATTAGCATCGAACCCATATCCAACAAACCGCTATATTTTTAAAAAAATATATATATATATATAATGAATCGGATTAAAATTAGGCCAGATTTAAACGGGCTGAGCTCAAAATAGGTGGGCCGGACATCATTATAACATGAATACTATTATGGCTAAGTTTAAAAATGGTAGTCTTTACTCTTTAGTGTGATCCGGACCGTGAGTTGAACAAAATTTTGATTTTGAAGTACCTTTTTGGCACTAACACTAGCTATTAGTTGTTTGATCAATGCCCTAGATCTCTATGGTATGGTGCATGTATAGGAATATTTGGTTAGCTAGTGGTATGTATGTTCGAAATGATTTTCTTTATTTGTGAGTAGTTCTTTGGACAATTCGTGGGAACAATCAGAAGTTGAGAAATCATACATTTGAAACAAACATATGAAGAGATAGAAGTTGACGATTCACTTATGGAACCTGAGAAGTTGTTCTTGGTTTTTGGTTTTAAGAGTTTGTACTTTGTACTACTACGACCAAGCATGTAAACATTATAGCATTAGCAACCATTTTTTTTTAATGTAGCAACCATTAAAAGACCCAGATAACTGATTTCATCATAACAAACCAACAAACGAAAGACAATGTTTATGAAATTTTGATAAAATAAAATATTAAAAAAGAAGAACGAAATGAGACCAAAGAAGGTCAGGTATAGCTTCGTCCTCTTTACTCCTCGGCCTTCTGGACTTCCTCTGCAGCCACAACTTCCTCCGTCTCAGTCTTCTTTTCCTCCTCCACAACCGCCGGAGTTTCCGTCACCTCCTCCTTCTTTTCTTCCTCTTCTTTCTTCGCCTCCTCCACAACCGCCGGAGATTCCGTTACTTCCTCCTTCTCTCCATCCTCTTCTACCATCGGCTCCTCTGTTTTCTTCTCTGTTTCTTCATCTACTTTCTCTGCCTCTTCCACAACCACTTCTTTGCTCGTTTCTACGACTGGTGCTTCGGATTCTTGTTCTGTTTCGATGGCCGGAGCAGGAGCAGAGTCTGTCGCGGCCGCAACTTCTTCCGGCTGTTTCGTCTCCACCACTGGCTCCTCCACGGTCTTTGTTGGTACCTCAACGTTCTCTGCTGCTGCTGGAGCAATCACTTGTTCAACCTGTAAGCAAAAACACACTTAAACTGTATGCCGTTTTTTTCAGATTAAATGGCGAGCAATTCATCTCATTTGGCGTGCAAACAGGTCCATGTTTTTATTGCTGGTGCATGATAGATAGATTAACAGACATGAGACATGACATATGGTGTAAGTAATCTGATCGTTTGTATAAATAATTCGATCATAAATCAAATCTAACTAACATCAACATAGAAAATTAATTAGAGATTTGGATTTTAAATCCGATAAAATAAAAATATATATAAATTTAATATTATACCTCAACGGTGGCCATTTCGAAATGGAAAAGCTAGCGAGGAAAAATAGATTAAAGATATTAAGAAGAGAGATGCAAAAGTGTATGTGATGCTTTGGTGGGTGAAGAGGTTTAATCAAGAGGAGAGCTATTTATAGCAGAAGCAAATGATTTAATATAATGTTATATTAATAAAATAAAGATTAAAAATCATTAGTTTTTTTTTATTTGTCTATAATGTCATTAAAGAATCATAATGATGAATATTGCACATGAAAGCATCTTTTTCCTTATATAAAAGAGCCTATGTACTATTTTACACCTCATGCCACATAGATGTAGAGAACATCATCACTTAACCATTACTTCGACCAAAAAAAAAAAACATTACTCGTCAAGTTGTAATTAAAAAAAAAAAAACCATTTATCTATGTTTCAACTAAGAACTGTAATTTGTTGAAAAAACAAAAAAAAAACTGTAATTTAAAAAAAAAAATCAAATATATGCGATATAATATTTTGAGATCCTTTTGTTTTCTTCTTGTGTGATCTCAGTGAACGTTACAACAAACCTCTCATGTTATTAACGTGGAACTCTGCTTAAACTGAACGTTACAACTTCTCATGTTGACGTTGAACTGTTTTAGAAATTCCATAGTCGTTTAAACTTGCATTAATACCTGCGGAAGCATCTTTATTGTCTTGATTAGCCAGATGATCAATGTTCTTTTCACTAGGTGTGGCGTTTAATTATTTTGTATACAATTTAAAAAAAACAAATTATGGACGTTAACTTTCTAGAAACTCTACCATGTTTTAACTTTAGTCGATTCGATGTAGTGTGTATTACTACTGTATTAGATTGTCCATTGAATTTTTAATTATATTCATTTTAAACGAAGCATCGATACTCAAGATTTTCTGGTTGATGTGAAGTAATAATTTAATAAATAGACAGCAAAACATTAATTCTAACTTATGTTTGGATGTTGATCATTTTAATCTTTCTATCAACGACTGTTATAATATATAGCTTCTTAGATGAATATATATAGTAACTTATAACTCTTTATAGGAAAAAAGAAACACATGCAAATTCCTCAAATAAAGAAATATATTATCAGCTTACATATTTTAGTCTTGATTGCAAGATAAAAAGCTTAAAACTCGCTCAAATATTTTGCCAACTATGCATATATATAATATATTATTATTATTATTTAACAATCAAGATTAAATATGTTTAAGTCACAAATTAATGACCGAATCTGAATTTTGGGGGAAATGATATATCAGAAAACAAGAATCCTTGAATAAAAAAAGTAGATGTCACATCTTGAAGTATTCAGCTTCAAATCATTTGGTTTCCGGACTTATGTAATAAATTTGATTTTTCCTATAATTGTTTTTCTTTCTTTTTCGGTTTTTAAAGTTTTGTATTTCCCCTTATATTTATTGATAAATGGGTTAATTATTTTTGCTAAAGAATATATGATATATCGGTTAATTGACATGCAAAGATACTGCCAGGAAAGAAATAGGTGTAAAACTTAAAAGCTATGATGAAACTATGTTTTATATTGATTATCTTTTCACCATTTTGATCATGTTTAACAATTTGAGATTTGATTATTGTCTGAGAAATAAAATGCAATCTATACTAATAGAGTCGTATTTTAAAATCAAAATTATTTTCTATCAATAAAATATAAAATGATTTAATCACAGAATTTAATATATTTTCGTTTAAAAATTATGAATAATTATCGTGTTTAATTATAAGGTTATTTCACGTATTTAGTACTACTGCTCTATTTTAATCGGTACCATTACAATATTTGACTAATGACGACGTGGCTACAAGTTAAAGCGGGCCCAGGTGAGTGTGAGCCAGGTAGGATTCCTCGTGAGTGTCGACCCACGTACACCAAATTGCTTCTTTTTTAGCTTTGTCATATTTTTTTTTTTTGAACATTAATTTGTCATAATATTTAAAGATCAAAAAGCCTATCGTAGTTTTGTATCATGACTATGAATTTTCTGAATTTGCATAATATAGTTTTGTCCCAAAAAAACTAAAAGTGTATGAAAATAAAATAAAGTAAATTTTTGACTAATAATATTTATTTAAGATAGTTTTTAGAAAAAAATCACATTGCATTCCTATATTTAGTGTAGTCTCACTACATACAGGCCCGGTTTATAGCATGTGCTCACAGTGCATTTGCACAGGGTCAATCACAATTTAGAAAATTTTCTTTGCATTTTAGGGTCCAATAATTTTTATAAAACTGCAAAACAGGGCCCAAATTTATGAAAATATCATATAATGTTGATCTTTTATTTGGACTCAGCACATGGTCCACTTTAACATTGAAACGGGCCTGACTACATATATATACTTTCTCAAAGCAAGGTCCTTTTTTTCTTTCTCAAAGTAATGTCTTCTTCGCTTCGTTGTTGGATCAACAAACAGTAATAGTGACCAGCGACGAACACCACGTCTTATTATTCGTTTAATTGTTTTTACTACTTGTTAGCAATAAACAAAAAATAATTAGATCATATACAGTATCGATATGTAATAGATTTTGGGTACTAACAACTAAAGTTTTAAGGAATTAAATACAGCAGGGTTAAGAAAAAGTGGTTAAATCAAAAGTTGTTTAGTAACCAATTTTTTTTTAACATATCGGCAACCCATAATTTTTACCATTAGTTTTATATATGTCGTTTGTGACCGCAAAACAGACATACTTGATTTTATACATAATCTAATATCATTGAATAAATTATTTTAACTAACATATCTTAAGTTAAAATGATTTATAGTTTTGCGAGAAATATTTTGTTCAACTTTTTCTCATTTTATATAATATATCAATTAATGATAAAATTATTAATTTTCTTAACTCTATGGTGGAACCATTGAAGTACGAAATCCACAGCTATCATTAACAGTGTAAATGACATACTAATATAAGTTATTAGATTACAAATTCTTAAGCCATTCGATAATGTTTAGGTTTTATAACATGTGGCATGTAGTTTTTTCTGTTCTTTCACATGTGTATACAGGCCACATGCCACGTACTCACAATCTGTAAAGATGGCCAGCAGAAAAGCTGGTAAAAAGGGTTGGGCGGCTAAGATGACCCCATTCACTTGGGTCCCATTGATTGTATATTTTTGTCCGAAAATTAACTAAAACACCAATAATGCATACATAGGGGATGATGTTACTAAATTGGAAATTTGAGGTGAAGGGGGAAAAAGTAGACATCTTAGGAATAAGTCAACACCGAAGATCGATTAGATCAGTTAATTTTTTTTTACAGTACTATCTTAACACAATAATGCATTCATCACACTCTATTTTGAAGTTCCAGAAATGTTTATATGGTCACAGATATAAATAAATTGCACCATCGTGAGGTCGTTGGTCCAGAATCCAGATATGGATATATTCCTTAGCCCTCCACTCTAACTTTAACCTCTAATAGAGATACTTTTGGACGTCATTGAAAAATATTTATAATGTAGATCTGAAAAAGGTTGTAAATCATTCACTTTTGGTGTCCCATTTATGATAAACGTCCCATGTCTTGAACATGTGTAACGCCAAAGCCGAACAAACTGAAGGATATATATATATATATATATGTCTAGAGAAGTTTATATTTAATTATTTATCTACGTTTGATTATACGCCGTTGAGTAAAAAGATGATTTAATTCTGACGGTAGAGAGGATTCATATTGTAGGGTTGGTTTCTATCGTATCGTATATTCTCTAGTTCCATTATGTATATATCCGTTTAGGCATATTTTCTTTTCTTTTATATTAAACTTTACGGGTCAAGTCGTTTGTATCTTGTATATAATAAGCCTTTGCCTGTTCAATAATATAATAGACATAAAGATTCCAAATCTATTGTTCTCGATTTACATGATATCAGAGCAATAAAATTATATGATCTAAAATCGTTATTTTCTGTCTTGTTCTCTAAGGTTTTTCGTAGTTCGAATCTTCTTAGCTTATGTGTTGCTGCTCTTCGTGTGAGAACTAGCAAGTATGAGTGAAGCCGATGTATCCTTTACGTCTAAAAGCGAAACATCGGAAGATAAGAGTACGAAAGTTACAACACCGTACTCTCTCTATGCCTCTGATAATCCGGGTGGTATGGTTACAGCGGTCATGTTGACCGGTGAGAATTATAATAGATGGGCCTCCGAGATGACCAACGGTGATCTCAATCTCGAGTTCTATCTTTCGGTAAACTCCATGATTGGAGGTTGGATCCGAACCTCTACTGAACCAAGGATCCGATCAACAATCATATTTATTCAAAACTCCTACAAGTTGTGGGATATTCTCAAGAAACGTTTTTCGGTGGAAAACAAGATACGTGTGCATCACTTTAAAGAACAGTCTTGTAGGCAAGATGGTCAAGTCGTGATAGACTATTGTGCAAGTCTTTCAAAAATGTGGGAAGAACTCATTATGTTCAAGCCTCTTCCAGTGTGTACTTGTACTGCTGCTCCTCTAATTGAGAAGGAGCGTGAAGACGAGAAGATGCATCAGTTTGTGATGGGCTTAGACGAAGCTCGTTTTGGAGGTATGTGTCAAGCGATTATCTCCTCGAATGCTACCCTTGATCTCGGTGAGATCTACTCAAAGGTGATTCGTGAGAAACAACTAGCTGTGTGTCATTTTCTGAAACGTTTAACTACGTTTGCCTACGTGTGCATCATATCAAGGAACAACGCTCTTCAGAAAACAAAGTGTGTGTGCATCATATGTTTAACTAGCTGCGTGTCACCTAATGTTCTAAATGGTCGCTCTCCGTATGAAGTTCTCTATGGAGAGAAACCAACGTATGATCACCTGCGTGTGTTCGGTAGCTTGTGTTACACACAACATAGTCCTAGAGACAAGGACACATTTAGTCCTCGGAGCCGCATATGTATATCTGTGGGATACCCTGCTGGTCAAAAGGGTTGGAAAGTATGTGATTTAGAGAAGAATGAGTTTCTTATCTTAAGAGATGTTGTGTTTTATGAGGATGAATTCCCGATGTCTCCAGCCATTGAACCTGCGCCTCCTTGCATTGTTCCGTCGTCTCCAGAAGTAAGTGTTGACGATGATTAGATAATTGAGCCGATCTTGAGCTCCAACGAAAGGGGGAGCTCCAACAAAGCTACTGAACAAACGTCTGCTTCGGTTCCCGATATTGTATCACACATCCCTGATCGTGTGTCGCACATCCTCGATCGTGTGTCACACATCCCCGATCTTGTGTTACACTCGAATCCAGTTGTGTCGGTTGACATACTCGTACCGTCACCTGTTCAATCCTTGGAGATCTCACGACCAGTGATTGAACCTGTTCAAGATGAGTCTTTGGACAAAGGACAGACAACGCGACAGCCTCCATTAAAGTTCAAGAATTATGTCGCTCACACTGCCGTTTGTAGTGAAAACCCCCATCTCACTCCCACCTGCTCTCTCTCATCGTCTTCTGAAACGCATCTCCATCTTGCAATTACTACGGGTATTGAACCCAAGCGCTGTTCCAAGCGCTTCCGCAGTGGTTCCGGAGGTCGTGATCGAGGCGTTCAGTGTACTCACTATGGGCATAGTGGCCATGAAAAAGTGAATTCTTGTCTATTAACTCGTCGCGGTTCGTATGTTGTGTTTTTGGGTAGTTCTCCCATTTTATGGAAAACAAAGAAACAATACATAGTGTCGCATTCTTCCGCTAAAGTTGAGTATATGGTTATGGCAGCCGCGACACGTGAAATCAAGTGGATCATTCAGAGATCTCGGCATTACTGTTACCAAGTCGGTTCCGTTTATTATCAAAGTGTTCGTGATGCAGTTTGTGACAACATTAATTTCACATGACATGTTCGTACCAAGGATCAAGTTGTTGATATCCTTACTAAGGCTCTTGGGAGACTGCAGTTTCAAACGTTATTGTCCAAGTTGGGTTTTATGATCTACACACTCTAACTTGAGGGGGAGTATTACGATAATGTCAATATCATATCATATATTTTCTAGTTCCATTATGTACATATCCGTTTAGGCATATTTCCTTTTCCTTTATATTAAACCTTGCGGGTCAAGTCGTTTGTATCTTATATATAATAAGCCTTTGACTGTTGAATAATAATAGATATAAAGATTCCAAACCTATTGTTCTCGATCTACAGTTTCGAAAGAAGAGAATCTCTTTGTAGCCAAATCAAAGTTGGCACTTGGGGCTTGACGGTGCGAATACTTTTTTAAATTAAAACTACTAAACACTTAGAAGTATCAGTCGGAGATGGTCGATTTTGCCCGACCCGAATTCGAAAAAGCTCAAAATGTATTTTGGTCTCACTTTGATTTTTGTCAGAATAATTTCGGTTTGCTTTATATACCGATATATCCATATGGTAATTAGAGTCTAGAGATCACATACATATGAGTATCAATTCTGGACGTAGTAGGATCAATAAGTAAAGATTTCGGTATGAGAATATTATGAACAAATTTTAGTAAGTGTTCTGAAGTCTATCACGTTATGCCACACACAAAAAAAAATCAAAAGGTTGGTTTTGATCTAGAAAAATCTCGAATTTTCTAGGACAAATTTAATAATTGAAAAACCGTGGTCCAACTCAAAATTACTGAATTTAGCGTAAATTTTTATTTCATTATTACGTTTTTTTCTTGTTTTTCAATGTTTTACAGGACTAAAATATTCTATGATAATTAGTCTTTTTGAAATAACAAACAATGTCAAATTCTACAGGCCATTCGTTATTGGACTTTTAGAGTTAGGTATTGTTGGGTATTGAGGCCTGACTCAATAGCCCAATAATTTTACTCTTCTTCATTACATTTCTAGAGACCGTTGGTCTCGCTTTTTAGTCATGGTTTTTTTTTTGTCATCACAATTCTCAGTCATGGTTTATAACACCAAAAAAAAATACAATTAGTAAAAAAAAAAATTTGGAATACCAGCAGGTTGTGGACCAAATCTTGTAATCCTCCCAAACCCGAAATTACACCTTCTAATATTAGTTTTATTCCAAACTTTACTCGATTATACGACCTTTGTCTATAATATTTTTTCAAGTCGAGTTAGCGACACTTAGTAAACACTTACTTTGATATGTAAACCCAACCACTTGCGAATTATGGACTTGAAAATACTTGGCAATGGCATCTTTTACTTTAAAAAAGAAAAAATACATGGAGTTATTGATGTTGTCCCGTACATGTTCTCCGATTTATTTACCTTTTTCCAAGTTTTCCGATTATAACACAAAAAGTTTTTTTATCGACAAATTAATAGTAAAATTAATGTTAATCTCCAGACTCTAATAGATTTAGCTACGTACCAACATTTTGACAAATTCATTGTTTTTTTTCTCTATTAGACCAACCTCATGAGGTGAATGCGTATATTGAGATGTACGTGCATGCATGTATAGATGTACTTACGTATGCGTAGTTAATTATATTGCACCATTTATTTTTAGAAAATAAATCATGTGAACGGGAAGACTACAAGTCTTAATTAAGGATTACCACATGACCTTTTCTTCGAACTCCATATTTAAACATTCCTCAAACAGAAACACCAAATCTTTCTCTCTCATTGTCTTTTAATTCTCTTTATTCTTCTTCTTGTTGATTTCTTCTCATTCTTTTGATAAAAACAAACCCTTTACCTGAACTCTCTTTATTTTTCTTTATTTTTTGTTTCTTGACTCCCTTTTTTGAAGGTTTTCTTGTTTTGCTGTCTCCTCGTTAATTAAACTAAGTTGCATAACCATATCCAGGAAATCATATAGAATCAAAACCAACGGTGGAAAATTTTCTAGGATTCGAATTAAATCAGAGTACGAATAGAGATCAGGAAAACAAAGATGGGTTTGAAAGATGAGGAGAAGAAAGCTGAAGAGTCTTCAGAAGAGCCAAAGGGACAAGGGACGTTAAGCAGAAAGAACAGCCACAGCTCTTTGTGTCCGACAGATGATGATGAAGAAGACGAAGACAAGAAGCTTGAACTCGGTCCCATGATCGCTCTTAAAGAACAGCTCGAGAAAGACAAGGTTTTGATCCCTCTTGTTCTGTTTTGTTTGTTTGATGTTATACATTTGACCTATATAATAACGGGTGCATTTGGTTTTCAAAATCTACACCACAATCTAATCACTTTTCTACCATTAAAATCTATTGTTTAGGATGATGAAAGCTTGAGGAGATGGAAAGAACAACTTCTAGGCAGCGTGGACATGGAGGAGGTTGGAGGTAAACCTAATTCCAATACCCGGATTAGATATTCTACGGTTTCATAGCAAATAAATTTGGTTTTGAGAGGATTCCCATTGATTACAAATTTTAATTCGTCCCAAATCAGATGTCTCTTTCCTCATGTGTGATATTTTTAGGTAATGTTAAGGAAAAAAGAAAAGATCGTTTAATAGCTGTAGAGTGAATTAAAGTAAAATAAGATTATACCAATTAACCATATAAAAACTTTATTTTCGTATGAAGAATACAAAAATATGTCATTATTTAGACTTAGATAAATAAGAGTAACTGTTCTGCTGGAATTCACTAACTAGCCCCACATTGAATGGTGTTTTTTCTTAAATTGGTGATATATATTTGTAATGTAAATGCAGAGACTCCGGATCCGGTGGTAAAGATATTGAACTTAACAATTAGGTCACCGGATAGAGAAGACATGGTATTGACGGTCCCCGAAAATGGAAAACCGACATCGAAAGGGCCATGGTTTACTCTTAAAGAAGGTTCTAAGTACACTCTCGTATTTACTTTCCGTGTGACCAACAACATTGTGTCCGGCCTCCGGTACAGCAATACGGTTTGGAAGACTGGAATTAAGGGTATTTTTGTCTTTTTCATGCACTGGTGTACCGCAGTTAATTAATTAAGTGCAATGAAGTTTACAGAAGCTTTTTCTCTAACATTTTTTGTTTTACTCTACTCTTTTGTTGAGAACAGTGTATAGTAGAAAGGAGATGTTAGGAACGTTTAGTCCACAGGCGGAACCATATAACCATGTCATGTTTGAAGAATCGACGCCGTCTGGTATGCTTGTTAGAGGCTCATATTCCGTTAAATCTAAGGTACCAAAAATCAAATCGTTAACTTTGTTTAATCATGCATAATCTGTTAAGACTCTGAAATCACGTTTATATAAGATATTACATTTAAACTTTGAAGACTCTTAGAACTTATCTTCAGTTTGCCGATTATTTGTTGAAATGCTGGTTTTAAAAATGGATTGAACCTTGCAAACTAAAACAAAAGAAGGATTTGAACAAATCTTTTATTATTTATACAATCTTTGTTGTATTATTTAAATAAATTACGTATTCTCTTATAACTATTTTTTTCAGTTCGTCGATGACGATAATAAGTGCTACTTGGAGAACAACTACACCTTCGACATTCGCAATAATTGGCTGTGATCCATCACATAAAGTTAATGGAAGAAGAAAAAATATTATCTTATTCACTACTGTTCGTGTTTTGTTTTGTCAACTTATTATTTCTCTTTAATTTAAATGTGTTCCTAATTTAACTTTTGTTCATACGGTTCTTCGCCTCACTTTTCTTGGATGATTCTTTGCCTCACTTTATGTAGACAATTTTTCTTCTTCTTTAAGTTACTCTTTTCGGATTATGTTCTATTTTGCAAACTAGCTGTATATACAACCAATTTTATGTTGCTGTAAAATAAATTAACTACTTCATCCTTTACATATGTCAGATTTTTTTTTTCTTATTGCAAATTATTTGTAAACTAAACTATGATAAATTTTGGGTAGGCTTTTACTTTGAATTTGAATACAACAGACACGAAAAGCCTAACCGAAGTTTCACAGGCTTTTCGGTTGAAACAAATAATATTTTACTAAAATAATTATATGATTTTTTTTTAACAAGATCCTTGTTCTAAGTTTTAACATCCATTACCATTTTCGTTTCAAAAAAAACATCCATTACCATTTTCAAAATTAAATTCAGTTTATATTTATTTTTTTTGCATTCCACACCTTTACGAAAACTCATCATCAGTTTGCCATATAAAAGATTTTCAGTCAGCGGAATATTTTTCTACTATTTCTCTATGTTACCGGAAACAAATATTATAGAATCCGGAAAAAGTTATGTATTGATGATATAAAAAGATAGAATTAGAGAGCATTTAAGGAAATTGTACACTTCAAGAAAAATGAATGCCTTACTTGAATGCATCACGGTGCACTGCACTGCACTATTAGTCTCGTCTTTAACTCTTGTGGAAGTCAGTAGATAAATAACCTAATCAACAGAAATATTTTCGTATCATGACAAAACCTCTATATAAATAAAGCCAATAACATTCTCAAATATACAAATTTCAACTTCTCACAACTAAAACCAAATTTCAACATGAATAAGACCTACAAGTTTCAAAGCCTCTTCTCTTCTCTCATCTTCCTTATTATCCTCTTCACGATCCTATCGATTTCCAGAGCCTCTGCCGTCGGATCCGGTGGTGTCTGCCGACATCCGCCTTCACAAAACAGCTGCAAGACATGCATGGCGGAGCAAATGAAATACGACTGTCCTAAGTGCGTGCCGGTGCTCCGATGCATGGCTCGTTGCCTTTGGGGCGGTGTGTCTCAGAGTAAGTGCACCACCACATGCGGTTGCGACACCGTGGCCGCCAAGCCATCGCTGCTTGAGTGTAAACGCTGCGTATCGAGGTGTAAGTGTAGCTGTGCGGCTTAGGAACTAATCTACTTAATGCCTCTCTCTATATATAATGTTGAAATAGTGTGTTAAATGTTGGATCTTTGTCGTGTAAACTTTATGTTATTTATGTTGAATGCTACGTATAGTTCATATATAATCACATATATATTAACCACTATTATAGTAACTCGATTCTGTTTTTTTTTTTTTTTTTTGTTAACGTGTTAGTGACTCGATTAGAAAGACAAATATTTAACCCTTGTTTAAAAAAAACAAATATTTAAGTTAAAAAAAAGATCAAAATCTTATTTGTGTGAAAAATATTGCAATTAAACACACAAGGAAAACAAATTTGTAAAATTTTAATCATGCAACGTTTAATAGTAACATGGACCCGAATTTGAGTTCAGACTTCAGAGACTATAATTGGAAGGTTCACACGTATTATTATCTATCATCCATTGGTATAGAAAAACTACGTGACGTTTTCATGGGTGCAAGACGGCGCGTATTCCGTTTACATACTTACAAAAGGACGACGTTTAGTAAATTTAACGGAACATAGACGGATTAAAAACAAAAGAAAGATAAATCTATCGTACGCCGGATAATTGACCGCCGTCATTCTCTGAGAAATCTCTGGAAACATCTGAAACCCAAATATTGAGCACAGAACCTCTCCATTTCCTCGCCGCCTTTCTCTCTACACATCTCTTCCTCCACCGCTTCTTCCCAGTACAGAGGCCACGCGCCGCCTTGTCCGACGTCGACTCCGAGATCGTAGTTAGACCACCATTGATTCTCGTCTTTGGTCTCCGAGATTGCGTCGAGTATTTCCTGCATCCCGACGATCCGACGGCTCACTTTCCTCCGAGCTTCTCTGATCGTCGGATCTAAACCAGGGACGGAGTCGAGTTTCAGAAGCAGAGACATCAGAGTCTCGTTCATCCGCAGCCGTTCCTTCTCATCGCTTCTGATGGCGTCCACCGTTTCCTGCCGTTGGATCATGCTCTGTACGCGATTCGCTTCCAGATTGACGGACAAGATTTACTTGTAGAGAATTCGGATCCTGTAAGAACGGTAGCCAGACTGGATCCGAGCTGCGGCGGAGGCGTTAGCTTGGACGGCAGATTTCACCGCCGGAGATGGGACTTCAATCGGGATTTCTTTGGTTGATGGAGGGGTAATATGGTCACTATAGTAAGTGTGGATAACGGTGGTTGTTGCCGACGATGAGAATCTCCTTGAGCTTTTCATTTTTTTTCCCTCTTTCCTTTCTCTTTCTTTTTTTTTTTTGATATGGATGATAATTTTCCTGACTGTGGTCGTTATTAACTCACATATATAACTCGTGATGTTGAATAAATATGACTCACAGTTAATTTCTAAACACCAATTATTGCAAGTTCTTGTCCAAGCGACCGACCGTTATTTAAAGGACCCATTCACACTCGATGATAATCGCTTTTATATAGATAGAAAAAATTTAAATTCCGTTGTTTTCTTTATAAAAGATTCAATAACATATACTGTATCAAACACGAATATCGAGATGACTTATTCTTATTATTGTTAATCGGACAGTGTTATCTACTTAATCATATTCATACCCCAAGATCTTCCTGTCATCCATTTTTCCTGCAAATAAAGAAAATTTAATTAATGGGTGAAAGCAAAACTAATCAACTACGATATTTTGTCTATATATATTTCAGGGTTATATTACAGAGAATGAAATGTTTAAAATGTGATTAAATCATCAAATGCACACATTACCCGCGAAAGCTCATCAAGGCAGTGAAGGTACAATTTTCCCTGTGCATGTTCCAAACCCGACATTGTAACCATCTCCCTACACCGTCATTTGATTAACAAGAGTAAACCGAATAAGACAAGTTCATAATTATCTAAAAAATGTTGGGAAAACAAATGACATAAACCAAGCAGAAACTGTGTTAATTAGCTAATACAAAACATTACCTTGCATACACCTGAGAAAGTCACTTGGTCTCCGTCTTGCAGAAACGTCTGGCTCGCTCCGTTCAGTGATAGAGGCTTTTGTCCATTCCAAGTTAACTCAAGTAGACACCCATATGAATCTGGCTCCTGCGTTTAGAATCAAGAAACAACGATCCTTCGTGTTATATTTTTTAACCATCACATGATAAATAGACAAAAGAGAACCGGTTGCAAAAGAGTTTACAGGTCCGCTTATGGTTCCGGTACCAAGGAGATCACCAGGCCTCAAATTGCAACCGTTAACGGTATGGTGTGCTAGCTGCTGCGTTATAGTCCAATATCTGCCACAAAAAAAAAATTAAAAGAGTTGGAAGCAAACTGGTTAATTATATGGAGGAATTGGGTAAGAGATTATAAACTTAAAAAGGAACTCACAAATTTTGGAAGTTGCTCTTTGTTATTACACAAGAATCATCTTTGCCAGAAGGTTTAAGTTGAACCTACAAGAGCCAAAAAAACATGATGTTTATTTCGATTCAATCCACCATAAGCTGTAGTTGATAGCGATAAAATTAAACTCCACGAGTAATATCAAATGCTACCTCCAAGGAGATATCGTAATTTACAGATTCTTTCTCAGCCAAATATGGCAACGGAGGTGGATCCTGCAACAAGCATAAGTTAGATCAGAGAATCAATGATTGCGTAAAAAGAGATATGACGCCTAAGTACCAACCTGCTTGGGAGCTTGACAACCGAAAGGTTCAAGCGCATCTAAGGTAACAATCCAAGGGGATACCGTAGTCCCTACGACACAACAAAACAACATTCATTGAAATTTTATTTACTCAAATACATACCCCTACGAGTGGAGATGAAATCGAAGTTTTGAAGCCAAAGATCAAACTTGGAAACAAATTCCTCACCAAAACTCTTTCCCAGGAAAGGCCCAAGAGGCACGTACTCCCACGCCTGAATATCCCTAGCTATAACAACAAACAATTCATAAAACCGGTCACCCACGGTCAGGGTAAAGATAACTCGAAGAAAACTATAATAAAGTGAGTACCACTCCAGTCATTCATCAGCACAAGACCAAATATGTGATCGGCTGCATTATTCACGTCAATAGGCTTTCCCAATTCATTTCCTGGACCAACCACAGCAGCCTGAATATCACAGGGCATAAGAGAGGTTGAATCAATTGTGGAGTTGTCAATGGTGTTATACCCAAATAGCATCAACCAAATCATTCTAAAAAAAATCCACATAATTGAGCCGTCGGATACTTTACCATTTCAAGCTCAAAATCAAGTTTCTGTGAAGGTCCAAAATATGGCGCAGAGTTTCCTTGTGGATGGCCCTGACCTCTGGGAGAAAGCAAAACAAACTGGAATTAGCATTTTATTAATTTGTTTACATGAAATCTTACTATCCTCCAAAATTGCTTGCAATGTAAGAGAATATATCATAAATTCTCTGACAAATTAAAAACAACTATTTTTCTTGCCAAAGCATAAAACCTTGCAAGATGCATGACTTCAAATATGACATGTGAATTCTTAACAACCTAACCTTGGTCGAATAATGTCAGTCCCCGAGATGACAATAGATGATGCCCGTCCATGATAAGCAATGGGAAGGCGAAACCTGAAAAACATGGTAATATCATGTAAATTTTCAGATTCAGCCTTTCGATATAACTAAATCACCAAGAAACCCCTCAGCTCAGAAGTTCAAATGTACCAATTTGGGTTTATCGGATTCTGAGGCCCACGGAAGATAAGCCCGCAGTTCTTGGCGTGATGCATGGATGCAAAGAAGTCTGTATAGTCCCCAATCACCATAGGAACAATCATTTCCACCTTATTCTGCAGATCCGCACCATAGAATGATGAAAGTTAGTAACAGATCGCAAATCAACATATCTCACCTGTTTCGGAAACACAACTTTTTTCACAATACAAACCATCTCATAGAATGACTTTCTCCTCAGAACATCATTATCTCGCAGGGTGGGTTCATTAGCTGCATCAAAACATACCAAAAACCAAAACCTTGAAGTCAAATAACAAAACTCCACATAATCCAAAGGGAACAATAGGATTAAACCAAGCATACATGACAAGAGCCTTTGAAGCGTAGAACGCGCTTCCTTCCACGCAGGCCGTCCCATGGCCAAGAACTTATTCAGATTAGGCTGTAAACAGAGCCCAGAGACTAAAAATTAACAGCAAAACAAATACACCAGAAAATAAAATGTTCCTCTGGAAACATCCCAAAGAATAACATAGCCCCTACAGAACAGAATTAGTCTTGTTACTAAGTGTTTGCAAACGGAGAAATCACATCAAACCAAATAATCATGGTTGGCAAAAATTCAAACCAGTGAACAGAAAACTCAAACTCTACCAGAGAATTAACTGAAGCAATGAGCAATTGAATAAAACAACGAAATGTTTCTGGCGAAACGAGATTTGATTTACTCAGTAAATGACCAATAAGGCGGATAATTGGTCGATGACGCAATCCAGAGCTACTAACCAACTTAACCATGGAGCAAACTTCAGAAAATATCAGATTCAAATACCATACTTGTGAAATCATCCATGGCTAAGTTCACAGGACACTACATGGTAATCCGAATCGAACCTGAAGGAAGCAATCGGCGTCCTTGAGGATCGGACCATTGAAAAGTCCAGCTTCGGAGATCGCGGAGAGGTCCAGGACGGAATCGCCGATAGCGACGCCAGGACGTGGCGTCGAGCTGGATTCCGGCTTGAAGACACCGTAAGGGAGGTTCTGGATAGGGAAGTGCGAGTCTGGAGCAACATCGACGAAAGAGTTCAGCAACGCCATGGACGATGAAGAGACTGAAAACGGCGACGTATGATTTTCCGGCGAAGCTTCCAAAGCTAACCACAAATTCGAGTACAGAGATAGAGAGAGGACAGTGATTTCGAGGAGGTAGGTATGGAGATTTTTTTGCTTTTTTATAGCTGCCGTTCTTGGGATGATGACTGAGAAGTTGACGTCATATTTACATTTACAAAGATTACAGCTATGCAATTAAATAATTTAAATCTGTGAAGGGAGTGAATATTTATTTTTACTATTTATACAGAAGATTTTAATAACAAGAAATACATTATAGGTAACAGACAGATAAACTGAAACTATATACTCCATTGCTGCCAATGCAGCGCAGCGTTAGGGAAAAAAAGAACAAAATATCCAAAAGAAAAAAAAAATGGAAAGAAATGTAACTCGAATGTCTTTTTTTTTTGTTTAAAATCAACCAAACACACAAATTAAAGTCTCGCAGCCAAAAGAATATAATTGTGAGTAGTCGTTTAATCATAATGCAATGCATTTTTTCTCAATGGTTTGAAACTAGTAGTAAGACGGAGGAGACGCATACGAGACACTTGGAATCGGTGGAAGAGACGTGTCAGAGTAGGACGGAGGAGACGGTGGTGGTGATGATGTGTATGAATATTCAGGAGTTGGTTCGTAACTCGGAGGTGCTTGTGGAGGATGGCCGTCTGTACATCCCTTTGGTGGTGGCGGAGACTGGCTTGGTGAATAGTAGTACTCAGTTGGTGGTGGAGGACTTTGTGTTTCCGATGGATAGTAAACCGGTGATGGTGGTGGAGGACTTGGTGTTTCCGACGGATAGTAAACCGGTGATGGTGGTGGAGGACTCGGTGTTTCCGACGGATAGTAAACCGGTGATGGTGGAGGTGGACTTGGTGTTTCCGACGGATAGTAAACCGGTGATGGTGGTGGTGGACTTGGTGTTACGGGTGGATAGTATACCGGTGATGGTGGTGGTGGACTTTCTGTCACCGGTGGATAGTATACTGGTGATGGCGGTGGAGGGCTTTGTGTTTCCGGTGCATAGTATACCGGTGATGGAGGTGGCGGGCTTTGTGTCACGGGTGCGTAGTATACAATAGGCGGTGGAGGAGATGATTCAGGACACGGCGGGGGTGGACTTGGAGGAGGCGGGGGTGGAGATGAGTATACGTAAGGTGGAGGCGGAGATGAGTATACATATGGCGGAGGTGGAGGAGGTGAATAAACGTAAGGCGGAGGTGGAGGAGGTGAGTATACGTAAGGCGGAGGTGGAGGAGGTGAGTATACGTAAGGCGGAGGTGGAGGAGATGAGTATACGTAAGGCGGAGGTGGAGGAGATGGTGATGGTGGTGGTGGTGGTGGAGGGTAAGCTCGAACGGTAGGCGACATCTTGGAAGAAGGAGGCGGTGGTGGAGAGTATGCTCTGACGGTAGGCGACATCTTGGACGACGGTGGTGGTGGCGGAGAGTATGCTCTGACGGTAGGCGACATCTTGGACGATGGTGGTGGTGGCGGAGAGTATGCTCTGACGGTAGGCGACATCTTGGACGACGGTGGTGGAGGCGAACGGTAAATGTAAGTGGGTGGAGGAAGTGTCCGGACGAGGGGTGACATCTTGAACGTCGGTGGTGGTGGAGAGAAGATGTTGTAACATCCAAACTTGCTGCAATCAACAGGACGAGCGAGCAGAGACAAACACTCATTAGCCGATCTTTGACGAGCCAAGCCGGTGATACAGTTCATGGAGCCGTTCACAATGGCATCGGCAACAGATAGAGCTGCGCATATAGGAGCACGACCGGTGAAGAAGTTGGAAGAGTAAGTGAAGTTCTCAAGGTTAGGAAGCTGGCAGATACTTGGAGGAATGACTCCTGCGAAGCCATTGTTAGCCACGTGAAGCTCTTCTAAACTCTTCATGTTGCCGACGCTAGACGGTAACGGACCACGCAGACCGTTCGAACTGATGTCGAAAACCGTCACTTTCTTGAGGTTTCCGATCTGAGGAGGTAAACAACCGGTTAAGTTATCGTTGGAGAGGATAAGCTCGTTGAGTGTTTTCCCCATTTGACCGATACTTCCCGGTATGCATCCTCCGAGATCATTGTCTGCAAGAACCAGAGCGGAAACCGGGGAATTCCCCATGTTCTCGGGGATACCAAACCGAAACCGGTTGTGGTTCAAGAATATAGCGTCGAGCTTTCTGTCGAAGAGCTTCGACGGGATCTTGCCTTCGAACTCGTTGAAGCGGAGATCCAAGAACTTAAGGGAAGGCAAAGAGAGGACAACCTTAGGGAACTTACCGACGAATCGGTTGTTGCTAAGATCAAGCTCGTGGAGAAACTTCATGCGATTGAACGTGAGAGGGACTTCACCGCAGAAACGGTTTGAGTTAAGGTGGAAAAGAGCGAGATCGCAGAGGAGACCAAGCTCAGCAGGCAAGTAACCAGCCATGTCGGCGTGGTTGAGGTCAAAGCCTGCAACGACTCGGGTTTTTGGGTATGAAGGAGAAGGAGCACAGTAGATTCCATTGTAGGAGCAAACATCTGACCCATTCCAATTGGCTGTGAAGTTGAAAGGGTCAGAGAAGATTGCTTGTTTCCATGATTGGAGAGCAATGTAGGCGTCACGCAGCGTCGGGTTCTCGAACTTGAGTTTCGGGTCTACTTTGATATGACCACCCAAGACGCTTTCATCGTCGCCGTCTGCTTTGATCTGTAAGAAACAAACGGAGGAGAGCAAGAGGAAGAGGAAGAAGAAGAGACGAAGAGGAGGGAACAACATTTTTTTATGGGTCAAGAAACCCACTTTTTACTTATTATGACATCTAATATCTCTAAATGCTCCATCTTTATAAAACAGTTTAGAAACTCCAAAGCCGTATGTCTTTCTCTCTCTCTCTCTGATTTTCCTTCATTTTTTTACTGAATTTGTCAATTAGTGACATGTTTACACGTTGAGGAAAGCGTTGAGAAGACAAAAAAAAAGAGCTGACCTTTGCGGGGAGATGAAACCATCGTCACTGATTTCCTCAAACTTGGATGCACGTTCCTAGAGATTCTCAAATAAAATAATCGGCCGTCAATGTTTTAATCATCTAAAATATACTATTGATAGCTCAGAATGACAGTGCTGCACGATCTATGGAATAGAAGCGGTCAAAGAAAGATAAACCTGCACGCACGACCAAATGGAACAAAACTTGGACGCATGTCTGTCATAAAACGTGTATATATAATATCATCATCATTCCTCAGATCTTATGAATAAGAGTTGTTCATCAGCTGTCAAGTCTTCCAAACGGTGAGCAAAATAAAATGGTAATAAAGAGAGCAACCCTGGGGCCATTACTCCGGTACAAGATTATCATTATCAATTGCCATTGTCCTCGATCAAAGATCCCATGCTATATTAGAAGGCCATGGCCTTAAGCCAACTGATTCTTACCCCTTTACCAGTCTCAAGCTCAAAATCGAAGCTTACTTTAACAGCGGGTATCACGAAGGAACACAACCTTAGAATAGACAAGCTACGTTTTCATCGTGGATAAAATACAGTAGTATTCAAAACTCAGAATCTGCTTAAAACCCAGCCACTGTATATGGAAATATAACTTAAGGATCCATAATCAAGAATCACCTAGACATTAGCAATGTAGAGTTCTGCAAAGGAAGATAGTTAATTTATAACCACGAAACCTACTCGATATTCGCTTTAGACGTCCGAATCAAAAACGGAAAGTTTCATTGGAGTCTTGAGAGGATCGGAGCAGAATCGGAGATCCCGCGAACTGAAGAAATCGCCGATAACGACGCGTACGGAGGGTTTAGTAGATTCAGCGGCGCCATGGCTGGACGGAGGGAGGAAGATGAAAATACGTTGAGGTATTGTTATACGGAGAACGATTATTCGTCGTGTTATTTGACTCCCGGAGAAGAAAACCTCACCGTCTTTTCATCTTCGCCGACTAAAGTTTCAATCCGGCCGGGCAAGTTCTCCGTGCTTTTGCATGTTTTGGATTCATTTGGGCTTTGAAGATCGGCCCAAATTTCACTTACCAACATAGGCCCACAAAAACGTTTTCTTCAATCTCGAACGTGGCGAAACTGTTTTGGATGATGATTAATGGTTGATACTTTTGAGATTTTTATAAAAATAAATCAGAACCATAGACTAGTGCCATCACGTGTAATAGCCTCTATCCGCATCAAGCGATAAGCATTACCGGTGACAAAGTAATTATATATTCAACTACTATTTCATGACCAGCTTAAAAAGTTTTAAAATTGGAAAAGAAAAAAAAAGAATTGAACGACGGAAACCTTAGATACGTTGAACCTAGTCGGATTTTAAGATTCATTGAACTTGGTTGTGTTTTGAGTTTACTCTATTTCTGGTTTCCGCGTAAGAAGAAGATATCACACAATAAAATGGAAGATCTAATCGTAATTTTCCACGTGGCAACCACACTTTAAGTTGCTTCTGGTGCGTGTGTCCACGCGCTAGTATGTACCCGTACGTGTGAGCTGACTGTTTTTACTCCGTGTCTGCAACTGGTAATGGATAAAACTTTGTCACGGCCGTTAGTAAAAAAATATTGACGTCCGATTACTAATCACTGTTTTGTAAATAATACTAATAGAAAAGAGTTAGTTCAAAAATAATACTAGAAAAGAGAAGAACTGTTTAAAGATCTGAATCTGGAAATTGTAAATTAATTTTGAAAAAAAAAAGAGAAGAACTCTTTTCTTTTGGTATAAGTGGAATTTTAGTATGTAGAACCATGCATCTCTTTTTCCCAAACTAGAACAATTCACTATAATATTTATTGAACATTAATGTTTAATTAGTTTGATTTGAGAAAAACTAATTCGTTTTGAAGCGAATGTATGTGGACGCTATCAAGGTCACAATTGAGAATCTAAAATTTGATAAGCCAGCACATCCCAAAACTGTAATTAACTTAAACGGATTTAGAGTTTCTCCGTTACACAAAACGCCGTTAATCCATTTGTCACCATAATTTCACCACCCTGTTGTCAATTTTTACCATTTTGTCGTTTACTCTGTCAAAAAAGTCAAAGTCTTTGTCAAGACAATGAATACATCACTAAATATAATATTCATGTATATATATACCACAGGTCGCCGAAGAGAGGAGAAATAAGGAAAAGGGCATAAAATGGTAGAGATTCCGGGAAGATTTAACAGAACAGTGGCGGCTTTTAACGTGGCGGCGGCGCGTGCACGTCTGCCATGCGAGAGCAGCAGCGGAAGCGATCACTCTCTAGAGGACACAGCGGATCTTTGGGATCTAATCGAATCATTCATCGACGACAGAGAAGTGAAAGATTTACCGGAAGAGGTTCCTGAGGAAGATAACGACGATAAATCGGACGTTGATGATGATAATGATTTCGAAGATGTGAAGGAGAGGTTACGGGAGATTGTGGAAAATCACGGAGGCGAAGAGCGGCGGAGAATAATGGATGAGGCGGTAAAGGCAAGTGGGATCGTCGGAGAGAAACGCCACTTGATGGCTTTTCTACGTAACAAGGGTTTTGATGCAGGTATAATAATAATAATGCTTTCTAAGTTTCTAGTACGCTAAGGTAGACTGGTTAAGTTTGTTCAATTTATAAAATCTAAAATGCGTAGCTCAAATCCGTGTTGAGAATTATTATTTTTTTGTATCGTTTCTTCTAAACCTTAAGCTCTCTTTTATAATCGCCGAGTTTAGGTCATTTGATTTGCTTTTTTTTTTGTTAGATATAATATATTGAAAATTAAGCCTTTACAATGGAATGTTTGGTTTAGGGGGGTGATTAGGAAATAGGAATGATTGAGAAATAACTTTGATCTTGAGATTGGAAACTGCTAATTAATTTTGCCAAGAGGATAACATATCTGAGCGTTGAAAAATGTCATTTGATTCTTATTGAGAGTTATTGGCTAGTGTAAACACATTTTTCCCATCACTTTAGGATTTAGATGTGAATATTGACATGCAATGCTCTAGTATCTGAAATTGAGTGAGATTGATGGATTTTGTAGCATATTTATCAAGTATTTATCATTAATTATAAGACTGTTTTAAGAACAAATAAATTATTTCTAGGTCGGATCGTGATGTTGTAACATTTGAAAATTTGTATGTATACGTGTTTAATACCATAATGGATGTTGGGATTTAAATGTGAAAATACTGAGATAAAGAGATGAATCCATGTATACTAAGACGAAACTCTAACTAATTGGTGCGTAGGGTTAAGACTAATTATGTTGAATAACCTAAAAAATAAAATACTAGGCTGGATCTCATGATCTTCTAAGATTTTAAGTTTTTGTATTTGTACGTTTAATGTCATAAAGTAATATATATTAGGGGAGACTTACATGTGTATATTCTAAAATGAGAAGATGAATCAATGTATAGGTCTATGCAAATCCCGGTGGGAGAGATTTGGTAAGAACACGGCCGGGAAGTACGAATACGTCGACGTTAAAGGAAGTGGTAAGAACCGTTTTATTGTCGAGACAAATCTTGCCGGAGAATTCGAGATTGCTCGGCCTACGACAAGATACCTTTCTCTCTTAGCTCAACTGCCAAGTGTCTTTGTTGGAACACCTGAGGAGCTGAAGCAGCTTGTGAGAATCATGTGCTTTGAGATAAGACGGTCGATGAAGCGAGCGGAGATTCACGTGCCGCCGTGGAGGAGGAACGGTTATATGCAAGCCAAGTGGTTCGGTCACAATAAACGAACCTCTAATGAAGTGGTGACTAGGGTTAAGAGCTGTGACTGTGGACCGCACGTCGGGTTTGAGGAATCGGAAAAAACGGCGACATTTAACGGCTTTAAGGAGGTGGAGAGGGAGAGGAATGGTTTAAAGGTCGGTCAGCTCACGGTTGCTTTCAACGGCGGTGGGGTGGGGCTTTAATAGTCACAGAATAAAGTATAGGCCTCTCTATGAGTTGATTAATTGATAGTTTTTTTATTATTATTTTATAAATATAGATGAGTTTCGGGGGTTAGGGAAGCAACTTCGTATCTATAAAGTTGTACATTAGTACAAGATGGGATTTTTCAATTTCGGCCCGTTACTGGCCCGGCTCTATGAACTTCTATAATCACGATCTCGTATCAAAAGACTACTTCCGACTTGTTTAATTAAACTATTCAAAAATATATATATTTCAGTCATCCCAACTTAACATTTTTAACAGCACCGCACTAAACTGTAGTGACGGATTGCTAGCACCACCATACACTAACATTCGACCCTTGGAACTTAGTAGAAGTTAAACTATAAGCAGAGTTGATGTGAATACCGATTGAATATTGTATATAAACAAATGATAGCACTTTTTAACAAAGAAAAACAAATGATAGCACTTGAGCAAGTGTTGGACGATATAGACATATAGTGTAACAACCATCAAGCAATTTTTGGTCAAACATTTATTAAGAATTTTTATAACTTAGTAACAAACGAAAATAGATCCAAAGCCAAAGGATCTTTGTCAAATAAAGCATATAGTAAATAATAAATAAAAAACAAATAATATTTGATTTGAATTTTGTAAAATGGTTTCTTTCGGTTTTGGTAAAAAGAGAGTTGATGTATTCCCTAAACATTTTAACTTAGACAAATAAATTGTTTTATGTATAGTAGTGATTGTATTCTAGGCTAATTCCATAAACACGTCTACTATAACCAAAAAAAAAACAATGATAAAATACAAAAGGATCGAAGCAAACAAAAACCTAATTAACCTTTCGGTATTTAATAAAGTCTCAATAACATCTTTCTACAAGAAAGCCTATAATTCTCTCTCTCTCTCTCACTTCCACAGGAGAAAAAAACAATGAAGAAGCTCTACAGGAAAGGAACCGTACACCCGTCGCCGCAGATAAAATCCGACGACCATCTTCTCCCTCTCCTTCCCGTCGCCATCTTCTCACTAGCGGCGGTGCTCTCGCCGGAAGACCGTGAAGTTCTGGCATACCTCATATCAACCGCCTCTTACTCCGGTGACCGAAACCCTACCTCTCGCCTGAATAAGACCAAACCGCACAAAAAATCCCATTTCGACCACCACTCGCCTCTCTTCCACTGCGACTGTTTCAGCTGCTACACGAGTTACTGGGTCAGATGGGACTCGTCGCCGAGTCGCCAGCTGATTCATGAGATCATAGACGCTTTCGAAGACGGCTTGGAGAATAAGAAGAAGAAGAACGTAACTGGAAAGAAAGATCGGAGAAAGCGTTCAGGAAAATCCTCGGCCCTCGGTAGCTCTAGCTTTGGTACGGATGATTCGGAGAGTCCGAGTCCACTCGGTGAGTCAATTGCGAGTCCGTGTCCGTGTTCGAGTTCGAGCGAGTTGGCTGATGGTAGTAGTGGCTGCAACGGCGGTTTGGAGTCGACGGAAGAGTTCCGTACCGGAGACGTTGACGAAGACGCAGAGGCGGAGGAGGAGGAGGAGGAGGAGGAGAAGGGGTCCGTTAGGAGATTTGTGAGTTTCATTGGTGAGAAAGTTTTTGGTGTTTGGGGATAAGAAAATTTTGACGAGAAAATTACAAAGAAATAAAAAGCTATAAGAAAAAAAAATGTTTTGTTTATTCAATATTCACTTGGATCTTGCAAGGCCAATATGTTTGATTACCCTAAAGTTTTTCATGTGTAAGCATTTAGTTGTACTATAATTCGACAAAAATATCATTGTATCATAACATCTTTGATTATATCAAAAAAAGGTAGTATAGTTGCACGTATTTAAGACGTTTGTTTGTATTCAGGTGTGACCACAAAAAGTAAAAGAGATACAAAAATTCTCAAATTTGCATAAATTATTATTTTCTTACCGCCAAGATTGAATTCAATACTATTGAGGTAGAATTGTTACTTCCTAGATACTAGCTTAGACATGTAATTGATTAGCTAGTCTTTTACTAGGATACTTTTTTTTTTTTTGGGGTCATCTAGTATTTTTTTTTAATTGAAATTATAAGCTGATGTTACTAGGATACTTTGATTGAGGCTTTTACTAGAATATTGATTTATATAATGTAGTAGCAATAAATAAATAATTAGTTCGGGTCCAACGATTATATCTTTTGTGCTGCCCACCACCACAGCCATTTCTATGCTTCCCATGAACTGTTGTTGTCACATTATTTGTCTGTACATTTTTGCCCTTTGCGGTTCACTCAATCAATCTGATCCCTTATATCAAAGCGTAAAGTCTAAAGCTTAAAGTATAAACTTTAAGCTTCGATTCGTAAAGCTGATAATGGAATATAAAAGAAATTATCAAATCATTTTGGAACTTCTTTTTCTAGACATGTCAATCGAGTTGGGTTAGACTTCTCACTTCCCCCCGGTTCTTATCAGATCGTCTACTTCTTTTATGTGTGTTCTGATTTCTCATTTCTTGCAACTCGGAGAATAAAACGGGACCCATTATCTACCGTACAATTTTGTTTTCCTCGTTTATTTTTTGTTCGAATGCAATTCCAAAATATTTCTATAAATAAAGTTGTAAACCATGCATGACTTTTAAAAACGTGCAGTGAAGATGTTTGCTTGGATCGGTAGGATATTACATATTTAAAATCGTCATGCAAAAGAATAGTAATGCAAATGTTCCTAAAAAAAGAAAGAATAATAATGCAAAAGCATTTTTCTTTAAAAAAATTAATAATGCAAAAGCTTAAATTATCTAAAGCATCAAAAGAGATCTGATCAGAAGATCACATCATTCTTGTCTCTCGGGTTATAGTTTGTAACCACGATAAAATAAAAAAATTCATTTTGGTTTTTTGTTTTTCAGACTTAACGAGGGAACTAAAATCCTAGAAATGCGGATATTCGAACATTGGGTTTCACAAATAAATAGTGAAAGTGGAGACAGAATGGCTCTGGTATCGGTGTATCACTTTACTCACGCATTTCCCCGCACAAGGAAAAATAAAAAGTATTTTTGTTTGAACTGATAACAAAATATGTTGGTAAAGAATTTTAGTTTGATATGGTTTATTATATTTATATTTGAATATAATAATTTGAATACTACTAACTACGTACTAGTCAACTTAAACTTGTTCTATCAAAACTGTAGCGACTAGCAGTGATCAAATGCACACTTATAACTGTTACAAATTCGTAGGACAACTGTAAATAAATAAGTAGTAGCAATTGTTAAGAACTATTGATCTTTTCTTCCACCTTTTCGTTAAAATATACTTCTCCTTCTGTCCCATTTAAAGTGATTTTCTAGACAAAAACACAAAAATTAAAAAAACTATATTTTTAAAAAATTTTATCATTTAATAAAAAATTGAAAACAATAAAAATAATAAAAAAAAATAGCAAATTCTTCAATTTCTTCAACCAAAATTTTTTCAGTTAATGTATTAGATTAAAATAAATTAAAATTTTGCATAGATAAATGGAAAAATCACTTAAAATGGGACAAAATAAATTTTTTTGAAAATCACTTAATAAGACAGAAGAAATATAATGTCAGAGGAAAGATGTCATTAGTACTCATATTGATGTTTTTTCTACTTTTTTTCGAAATAAATATAATGTCAGAGGAAAAGATGTCATCAGTTATCGCGACTGAGGAGGCGTGTTTGAGAGGTTTTATTTCAATAATTTGGGACTAAAAAAGTCAAAGCAACGTCTTTGACTCGTTCTGTCTACTGTTAATTATTTTCTTTTTTGTCTATTATAAACTTTGCGAAGCGCAAAAAAATTAACTAAACCAAACGCAAAAAGATTGCAACAAATCTTATTAATGTTTTTCAATAATATGTGTATTTGAGTTACTAATTAGAGTTAAGTAATAATTCGCATACGTTATGTTCGACAAATGATTTTATTTTATCTAATTAAGGGGAATAGCTCGCAGACACCACCATTACACGAAAATACACATCAGAGATGATGAATAAGAATGATCGGATCGAGTTTTTGAGAAAGGTGAATGCGTCAGTCATCAGAATATTTTCCACAGGGACAGCAAGTTATCCAGTCGGATCAAAGTGAAGAAATAAAGATATTGATAATCGTCATACGCATTCACCGATTCATGGTTTTAAAAAATCGAAGATAAGAAAAGATGTGGACGAGCAACAATCAGATCGTCAATCAAGAGAAAGGACGACTGAAACGATATCTCGGCCAGATCGATTTCCCTCGACGGCTCATTAAGGACTCAGAGACACCGTACTCTCTCTTGCCCGATTTGAAGAACCTCGAGGTTTTTTTAGATTCATAGTAATCAAATCCAAAAATAACTAAATTCAGAAAACTCTATCAACTAATGGTAAACTGAGAAAGATTTATAAAAAAAAAAAAACCCTAAAATAGTCATTGATTATATTCGCCGGTGCCGACTTCTAGCTTTTTAGTCTCCATTGGGGTATTTATAGTGTGATAGAGTGATGATGCCCTAGAAACTCTCGAAGACGAAGGTTCTTCTTTTGGGGTATTTGGGCCGAAACATAAATAAGCCCAACTAATATAACCCTTTAGCTAATCCTAAATATGGGGTTTGACTAATGTAAATGTAAACGCTGGTCTTTCAAAAATCCAACGGCTGAAAAGTGATCTTGCAAATGATGAATTGTATCTGATGAATTTCGACAATTTCTCATCTTTTTACCACCTTTATTGTGTCACTTGTGTCTGCTATAAGAACACTGTTATTTCTGTTTGCTGACATCAAAGGGTTTCTTCTAACACCGTTCCATCTCAGGAGCATCATATGCTATAAACTTGTAGTTTAAGATTAAAAAAACCACCACTTGTGGCTATTATATTTTAGTCAGTAACCCACACAATTATTGCATAAACACACCAGATTCATCAAGTGATTACTTAGTTCTTGATTCTACTAATATCACCACCACCAATACTTATTGACATTGCCACACATATCAAACCCATTTAACTTATATATCTTCTCATGTTTTCTTCTGCCTCCATAGAAAATCCCACATCCACATTTAGAATGTCTCGACGGTGGCCACCGGAGTCAAATCCGTGGTAGCTGCAGGATTCTTCATCGCCTCAAACCGTGGCTCCTTGGGCTGAAACTTGACTCCCGCATAGAGCTTCATGTAGTCGTCAAACACAAAACTTGGGTACTCCGAGTCTTTCTCCACGAGAGATGTTGCCGGAGAGATCTCGGCATCGCTTCCGGGGTTGTAGAACGATGCGATAGACATCCTGTTTCCTTCTTTTTGGGTCACCACACGATGCATTATGCTCTTGTACTTCCCGTTGGTTATCACCTACCCACATTCAATGAAGGAGATAATCCGGTTAAACCTAAACCAATTTACGGATTCATATCGGTTTCGCTATTAGATACTAGGACCAGATCACCTAAAAAACCAGTTAATACCCAAATAAACTGATTAAATTCCGGTTTTAGCTAAAATCAACTCGAAAACCAGATTCAGATCCTTGTCAAAACCCAAATGCTCCAAACTCATTTGCTAGTGTACATGTTTAGTTCGGTCATAACGTTTATTGCTTCCCTCAAAATCATTAACCGGGACTAAACCAAAAAAATAAATAAACGGATTACATTTGTACCTCAAGTTGGTCACCAAGATTGATGACAATGGAGTGCTTGAGAGGAGGAACATCAACCCAGTCACCATCTTTGAGAAGCTGAAGACCACTGACCTTGTCATCTTGGAATAGCAATATGAGGCCTCCTGCATCTGTGTGAGCCCTAAGCCCTTTGATCATCTCCGGTTTAGGACATGATGGGTAGTTGCTAACCTTTGTCGCAAAAGTTGGACCCTTCGTCCCACGAAACACCTTCTTGAAGTACCCTTTCTCCAGCCCTAGATTCTCACACAGCAGATCCAACAGTTTTTCAGCTAGATTCTCTAGCCTCTTCCCAAGTTCCTTCATCGCCGTCCTGTTGTTAAGAGACATGGAAAGCAGATCAATGGGTTTTCCTTAGATTGTGAGATGTGATTTAATAAGTATGAATCAGTTTTTGTGTGTGTACCGGTATTCGTCTGACATATCAGGGATGTCGTAGAGATTAGACTGAGGGAGATAATGGAGGTAGAAAGTGCTTTCCCAATCGACATCTTCGACTTCCTTCTCGAGAGTATCCAAACCTTTGGAACGAAGCATTTCTTTGAACTTTTGTTCCAGAAATTTCTTGTAATGTTTCTTTGTCACCCTCTCAATGTTGTCCATTAGATCATACGGTACTCCATGGTTTAGCAGCTGAAATGTCAAAACTCAAGAATTTTAATGACCCATTTTTCAACCCAAAAAAAAAAACATGAAAGGAAATCTGGTATATTGTTTCGTAGTTAATAAAGATAATAAACAATTAAGATTCAAAATATTTCAGAAAAAAAAAAAAGAACAAGAGAAGAGAGATCTGACAATATGACCTCAAAGAAGCCCCAGTTTTGACAAGCATCGTCGATCAAAGCCATGGTTTGGTCTCTCTCTTCACCATTGAGCTTAGACAAGTCAATAACCGGAAACTTAATGTTCTTCTCCATGACCCTCTCTATGTAAAGTCTATTGGCAACTTACTAACTTAGTGTTTTTAATGATGTTAATTGTAATGTGAGTTGAGGATCTGGGAGAGGGTCACTATTTATAGGCGCAAATAGTAAAACAAAAGATCTTTAAAAATAATAATAATAATATTAATACTATATAAAACGATAGAACAAGTATCAGAAGATTTATATAATTGTGTCATTCTGATAAAGTTACTAAATATATATATTTTTTTTCTTATTAGAAAAGAAAAGGAGTTTGTGGAAGTTGTATGTGTGCAACATAACTGGTGGGACCTAATTTTCTTTTAAGTTTTGAGATGAGATAAACTTGGTGTTGTCCATTTCGATCTCTAATTTTCTGCAATTATATGGTGCTTTGCGGAGTCATTATATGCAAAAGAAGGGTTAGGGGATGTGTGTAATATACGATTTCAAAAATAACAATATTTTTTTTTAACAAAAACATATAGAAATAATTTGAAATGATTATCTAGTCATTAATGTATATATTTTCTTTGAAGAATCACTTTTTTACTTTTTAGTGTAATTTATATGAATCGTTATGGTTAAAATGACGTGTAAGCTATTTCAGCATAATCTAATATGCCAAATATATATCAAATACAAATTTTATTTGTTGTAACTTGTAATTATTCCTCAATAAATCATTTTGCATTTTAGTTCAAAAAAAATAAATCATTTTGCATATTTTCAGAATAGCAAGCAAGTCGGAGGATACAACCCACATATCGAGTGACTTAAAAAAAATATAGTATACTTTATATGGTAGATGTCAACAGATCAGAAAGGATCATATCTTATTAAAAATACAATGGCAACTCTCGAATATTTTATATAAGAAAAGCTGAAAACCGCTATTTTTTTATATAAGAGTTGCATGCCTGATAAATCGCTCGATTACTTTCTCGTTATGGTCCTTATGGATTGGATGTTGGTAAATAGGTATAATATATAACAATTAAAAAAGAACGATATTTATATGTGAGAAAAAATAAGATTTCACCTATAGTACTACTAAAAAATTAGAATGAAACGATGAAGTTATTATTATTTTTTTAACTTAACTGGAATTTGCGGTATTATAATGTTGTTTTTATTTTTGTCATGAAAATGGTGGAAATTACAAACCATATAAATCTTAGTTATAAAATAATTGTGTAAATATTTTAAAAATTCGAAATGATAAACTCATCATTTTAATCCATTGATAAAACCATTACCTTAAATTTAATGATTTTGGTCCTTTTGAATTACAAATAAACTTGGTTAATTTTGGGAAGAAAGTAGATAAACCTGATCATATTTTTTTGTTTTTGTCAAACTTGATCATTTATGAGGGTTTTGTTCGATAGCATCGGTTGGCCTTAGCCACCTAATTACAATAAGTTATCTTTGGATTCCTCCATAATAGGGAAAAAAAGATTCCTCCATAAGTTTCAACAAATCAATAAAATCTATAATCAGATGTTTGGTAAGAAAAGCATACATATACATATATATATACATATATATCAAAGTTATAGAATATTCCCAAACTCACTAAGAAGTAAAAAAATAAAAAAATAAGTTTGAAGTGATAGTACTTTCTCTTTTGCTTTATCGAATAACGCCCCCGAAATTCTAAAGTATATCACAATTCAGAAGTCTTCAAAAATTTAAAAAGTAACACAAAATGTTATTTATTAATTTCAAGTTGTAATAGTAACATGAAAATAAATCGATCTTTATTAATAAGTAATTATTTGTAATAAGTAAAAAAAAGTTTAAGTTCAAAAACAAAAAAAAACAAAAACTTTGCCTTTCTCGTATCTTCTGAATACTTTTGACAACAAAAAACCAGAAGAAAGACATTCGGTCGGTGGCTACTGCTACCTACTTTTTCTTTGGTGATCTTAGCGAAGTTGTTGAGATATATATATGATGATAAAACCGTGTAAAAAAATTAATAACTCATATCCTATAAGAAATCATGTTTTATTTTCTCCTAAATCAAGCTTCATAAGTTAGTAACAATCAAACAGATCACAGAATAGATACGTAAATCTTCTTTGTAGTAGGAAAATTAACCAACAAAATCTTCTTTGTGAAATCGTCTAATTTTGTTATTTTTTTTAATAATGGTTAATTTTTACTTGGAAAACTTTTACAGCAAGAAGAAGTTACAAAATTGCTTTTACAGAAGGGAATAATTTTGTAAGAAAACACATTAATTGAGGAGAAGAACGGTTGAGGCTCTTTAATTGGGGCATTCTTCTTCTTGTTGAATGTCTTTATTGACTTTCTGGTGTAAGTAATAACTTATGGGGTTTAAGTTTTAACTTACAGATATATATATATATATATATATATATATATATATTTAAATTACACTAATGCTTTTTTTTTTAGGTATCACTATATATAGTTTTATCAGAAGCAAATACATTGTACGTGGTTCTTAATTTTCGTTTGTGTGTCTACGCATGAATGCGTCGTCAATCGTATGAATCATGATGCATGTATTCGTTATTTTTGTTGGAGTTTGAATAAGTCAAAAGTCGAATAATTCAAACTTGATTTTAGGAGCTGACTAAGTTTATTTTTGTTAGAGTTTGTTTCCGTTTTATGTTTCCAGTTTTTCGGTATTGAACGTTGTAAGGTTTCTATATAAGTTATAGTTTTGCCTCATTGAAATATATCGAAACATTTAGTCTATTGAGTTTACATTGAGAGTGGCTGGAGAAGGAGTGGCTGGATACTTTGCAAGAGTCATGGAGACAACCAATGACATGAGAAATTGTGGAGAAAGCATAGATGATGTCAAGATCGTTGAGAAGATTTTGAGAAGTCTCACAGACAACTTTAACTATGTTGTCTGTTCCATCGAAGAGTCAAAGAATATTGACCACCTCACGGTGGATGAGCTGCAAGCTTCCTTGCAAATCCATGAACAGAAGGTGATTGAGAAGAGAAGTGAAGAGCAAGTGCTGCAAGTGGAAAACGAGCCAAGGAATGCTCGAGGAAGAGGAAGGTGGACCCGAGAAGGAAGCAGTTCTAGAGGACGAGGGAGAGGCAGATCGTTTGTTAACAGATCAGCCATCAACTGCTTTCGATGTGGAAAACAGGGCCACTATCAGTTCGAATGCACCAGTTTGGAAAAGGGAGTCAACTATGTGGAGTTTGATGAGGAGGAAGAGTTACTCCTAATGGCGCATACAGATATGAGTAATACCGAGGGAAAAGGCATCTGGTTTCTTGATTCTGGATGTTCTAATCATATGACCGGAGACAAATCGTGGTTCGTCGAGATAGACGAAAACTTCCAGCATTCTGTGAGATTGGGAAACGGCTCAAGATTAGCTGTTCAAGGAAAGGGAAAAATCAGACTTAAAGTGGAGGGAATATTACAAGTCGTGAGCGATGTGTATTACGTTCCAAATTTGACAAACAATTTGTTGAGTATTGGACAACTTCAGGAGAAGCAGCTGACGATTATAATCAAAAATGGCGTGTGCAAAGCTTTTCATCTTCAACGTGGCCTGATTCTGCAAACTCAGATGACAATCAATCGCATGTTCCTGGTTTATGCCCTGAAGAAACCAAGATTAGAGAACTGCCTCAAGATAGAAGAAGAAGACTTGGGGACTCTTTGGCATAAGCGGTTTGGACATCTCAACAACAACTCCATTCAACTTATGAAAAAGAAAGAGATGGTGAAAGGATTACCAAACATGAAAGAAGAGATCAAAGTCTGCACAGTATGCAATGTGGGAAAGCAGCAACGAGGGAAGTTCCCGAAGAAGAGCAAATAGAGAGCAAGTGAGAAACTGGAGCTCATTCATGCCGATCTGTGTGGACCAATTATTCCAATCTCTCAAAGTGGCAAACGGTACCTTTTTGTACTTGTTGATGATTACTCTCGGAAAACCTGGATATACTTTCTTGCAGACAAGGCAGAAACTTTTGAAACTTTCAAAGTCTTCAAAAGTTCTGTTGAGAAGGAGGCCAAGACTGTTATCCGAGGCTTCCGTACGGACAGAGGAGGTGAATTCACGTCAGACAAGTTCAACCGCTTCTGCAGAGATCATGGCATAAGGCGTCAGCTCACCGCAGCATATACTCCTCAACAAAACGGAGTCGTAGAGAGGAGAAACCGCACAATCATGAACATGGTTCGCTGTCTACTTGCTGAGAAGGAGATGCCAAGATTTCTATGGCCAGATGCAGCAAGATGGACTGCTCATGTTCTGAATCGAAGCTTCACCAAATCAGTAAAGGGTATGGTTCCTGAAGAGAGATGGACCGGAATCAAACCAAATGTTGACTACTTCAGAGTCTTTGGATCTGTCGCTCACGTTCACATTCCAGAGCAGAGGAGAATCAAATTGGATGATCGCAGCCACAAGTGTATTCTGCTCGGAGTAAGTGACGAATCAAAAGCCTATCGATTGTTTGATCCAATCACAAAGAAGATCATCATAAGTCGGGATGTCATATTTGACGAAGATGCCAAGTGGGAGTGGAACCTGAAAACAGCAGAACAGAACACTCTCGCTTGGGGAGATGATGGAGAAGAAGAGACAGAGCCTGAACCTGCATAACCTGCAGAAATAGAAGCTGAAACTGCAGTAAGAACAGAAGAGAATACTGAATCTCAGGCGTATAAACATGGAGATACATCGAGGAGAGAGAGAAAAGAGCCAACCTGGATGCAGGATTTCGTAAGTGGGGAAGAAATTAGTGAAGAAGAAGATTTGGGAAATCTCGCTTTATACATCTCCAATGATGATCCAGTTTACTACTATGAGGCAGCGAGAGAAGAAAAGTGGAAAAATGCTATGGAGTTGGAAATTCAGGCCATTGAAAGAAACCATACATGGGAGCTTGTGAATTTGCCGCCTCAAGCAAAAAAAATTGGCGTCAAATGGGTATACAAAACAAAGCTAAACGAAGACGGGATGGTTGAAAAGTGCAAGACTCGTTTAGTGGCGAAAGGGTACTCTCAAACGGCTGGCGTTGATTACACTAAGGTGTTTGCACCAGTGGCTCGTTGGGACACAATCAGAAGCCTCTTGGCAGTAGCGGCTCAACGCGGTTGGAGTGTCTTTCAACTAGACGTTAAAAGTGCATTTCTGTACGGAGAACTTAAGGAAGAAGTTTATGTCGATCAGCCTGAAGGGTTTGTGAGAGTAGGGGAGGAAGACAAAGTCTATCGACTAAGGAAAGCTCTTTATGGCTTAAAGCAGGCACCAAGAGCCTGGTTTAGCAGAATCGAAGGTTATTTCAAGAAGGAGTGTTTCTAGAAAAGCAGCTATGATCACACTCTGTTTTTCAAGAAAAACAAAGACAAGCTCCTGGTGGTAAGCCTTTACGTTGATGATTTAATAGTCACTGGAAATGATGAATTCATGTGCGCAGAGTTTAAATCATCAATGCAAAAGAAGTTTGAAATGATAGATTTGGGGAAGATGAAGTTTTTTCTTGGAGTAGAAGTTCATCAAGGCAGCGATGGCATACACATATCTCAAAAGAAGTATGCAAGAGAAGTTCTGGAGAGATTCAACATGTGGAACTGCAATTCTGTCAAAAATCCGATTGTTCCAGGAACTATTCTTTCAAAGGAAGGGAGCAAAGGAGCTGATGCTACACTCTACAAACAACTTGTCGGGTGCCTCATGTATCTCACGGTAACATGGCCTGACTTAATGTTTGTAGTGTGCTTGGCAGCTCGATTTATGTCCGATCCAAAGGAGGAACATATGATGATTGCGAAGAGAGTACTAAGGTACTTAAAGGGGACGCTTTATTTTGGAGTTTTCTTTGGGAAATCATCAAGCATGAGTTTGCTGGGTTACACGGACAGTGATTACGCTCGAGACGTAGACGATCGGAAGAGCACCTCGGGATATGTCTTCTTGTTGAATGGAGCAGCGATCTGTTGGAGTTCAAGAAAACAAGACATTGTTACTTTGTCTTCTACCGAGGTCGAGTATGTTGCAGCAACGTCTTCTGCTTGTCACTGCATTTGGCTGAAGGGGATTCTGCAGGAGTTACAGGTTTTGGGAGCAGAGTGCATTGACATTATGTGTGATAACAGCTCGGCGATTAAGCTTTCTAAGAATCCAGTGATGCATCAGAGAACAAAACATATTGATGTAAGGTTTCACTACTTGCGCAATCTGTCAAATGAGGGAACTATGAAGTTGGTTTTTTTGGAACAAAGGATCAAATTGCAGACATTATGACTAAGCCTATCAAACTAGATCAGTTCGAGAAGCTCAGGAATTCACTTGGAGTTCAACGTTTGGAAGATTAAACTGATGCTGGCGAGCATTTCAGTTTAAGGGGAGGAATTTGTTGGAGTTTGAATAAGTCAAAAGTCGAATAATTCAAACTTGATTCTAGGAGCTGAATAAGTCTATTTTTGTTAGAGTTTGTTTCCGTTTTATGTTCCCAGTTTTTCGGTACTGAACGTTGTAAGGCTTCTATATAACCCATAACTTTGCCTCATTAAAATATATCGAAACATCCAATCTATTGAGTTTACATTGAGAGTGATATTGCAATTCTGTTTTCCTTTAATTTTATTAGCCTTGCTAGTGAATCTATAAATATTGTAAATGAAAACGTAGAAAAAGTCTCCGAGTTATTGATCATGATCAGTGGACATCTTTGATCCGTTAGCCAATTTGGTAGTACTTTTTTCTTCGAAAGTGTATAAACTAAATGTTGAAAAGGTAGAAATCGTATTGTGTTTGTTTATAAGGATCAACGGTACCGGTTTTGCTAGAATAAAGATGTGAATATATGTCATAAAATCGTGTTTTATACATACAAACCGAATAAACAAAGTAAGAAGGTTCATGGTTGTTACTTGTTAGATTAAAAAATGGAACACTAGAAAGAAAAAAAAAATCGAATGTCATAAAAGGTATATTTGTATTTACGATTGATCATCGTTGCGATAAAAAATAATAAATGGACGTCGCTAATGACACATTCGCTAATAAAAACAACACAATTCTAATCCTAATATGCTATGAAAAAGGCACATATTAATCACATTAATTTAGGTACTGTCTACGCAGATCAAACGCAATGTGAGACTATATGGCCCCGCCTCCCGAATGTTTTAATTGCGTTTACGTATAAAATTTGTATTTTCATATGATATAATATTATAATGACAAACGCAAGAAAATAAAATAATCGAACCTCTATCTCGTCTGATTAACATAAAATATTGAGCGCTCAGTTTGGAAAGAACGAGGGTAAAGCTGTAATATACACGTGTGTATGTAATAAATAACGTTTCTTACAAGTAATAAAGTATCTTTAAAGTACGTAATGCCATTTATAATTGCAGCCTATATAGTGTGCTTTATATGCTTGTCCTAAGTCTGTCCCTTTTTAACTGTAAGTTATATCGGACGTCTATTATTGTCGACGCATCATTTGTTACATTCTCCAAATGAAAAATAAAATAAAATAAAACCTATCCCGTGAGTCCGTAATATGATGGTCCACCGTTCACAGTCCACTTCATTTTCGCTTGAGATATATGGGTTGAAGTTTTTTTGTGTATATTTATTTAAGTTTTATATATTTTGCTCTTAAAATTTATATGTAATAATTTTTAATACTGGATTTAGAAATTCAAATTGGACACCTTTTTAAAGACAAAAGAGAAAAAGGTGTGTATAAAGTATACAATACAGTCACTTACGAGACAAGAAACAAATTTGTTTTGATATATTTTTTTATCAGCCGTGGGAAGATTTAATGGTCGAATCTAAAGGCCTACAAAGCTCGGCCCATGCAATAATGTTCGGCCTTTGGATTATAATACTGGGCCGATACACGATATCCCGAAAATACCCTTTGCCTTGTAGGATGAGTCAGAGTCCATTGATCTTTGATTAATATGCCCTTGGGTCAGACTATATATTCACACCAACCCCGAAGCGGAGACCTCGAAGTGAACTCCATTGACGCTGACTAAAGGAGGGAAGTTAGGTTCGAACAAACAAGAGAAGAGAGTTAGGTGAAACGAAAGCAATGGCCCCTGCTCTTGCCGTTAATCGCGATCTCGCCGCCGGATCTCCGGAGAACGCTCCGGCGAAAGAACGTGCTTCCGTGTACAGCGAAGTTCAGGCAAGCCGTATTATGAACGCTCTTCCTTTGCCTTCTGTACTGAAAGGAGCTTTCAAAATCGTCGAAGGCCCCGCTAGTTCCGCCGCCGGGAATCCAGGTGAGGCCTCGGGATTGTAATTTCTCCGTCTGATCTGATTAATTTCGATTTGGATTTGCTTGTGTACCCGCATTGCTTGATCTGTTACAACTCTAGATCTTGTATTAGTTTGGTGAGAAAATCGAGGAACTGTGTGATTTGCGAGACTAAATCGAATTCGTTTGTGATTATGTTTTAAGTATGTTAACGGCGGCTCTCGTGGAGTCTGAGAATTCTCTTACGGATCTGTGTGGTCTATAGACTTCATAAGAGTTTCGGAGGATTTAGTGTTGGTTTGTATGACTGCAGATGAGATCGCGAAGTTGTTTCCCGGTCTATATGGACAGCCATCAATATCAGTTGTTCCAGATCAGAGCGCAGCTTTATCGGGACAGAAGCTGAAGATCGGCGTTGTTCTCTCTGGAGGTCAGGCACCTGGTGGGCACAATGTCATATCCGGACTGTTCGGTGAGGGTTTGATTTTATGTCAAATGATGTTTTTGCTTAGCATTTTGGTTGACATTGTCCACTCTTGATTTGTAATTTTCTTCTCGGGTTTTAGATTACTTGCAGGAGCGTGCCAAAGGAAGCACATTTTACGGTTTCAAGGGTGGTCCAGCTGGTATCATGAAATGCAAATATGTTGAGTTGAATGCAGATTACATTCAGCCTTACAGAAACCAGGTACTCGGACTGTAGAGTTTGTGGATTCTTGCCACAAACGCTGTGATTGATTGGGATTCTAGCATTTCAGCATCGTTTTGAATATATTCAAAGGAAAACAAATCAACATTTATACTATGATGATCCACATATAGTGTGGATCATTAGTCCTCGGTTGAATATGCTCGTGTTAATTCTCTTCTGGTCGCAACAGGGTGGTTTTGACATGATCTGCAGTGGAAGAGACAAGATTGAAACTCCTGAGCAGGTTGAATACTTTTTTGTAATTTATTTACTACTTTCGAAGCCTCTGTTTCACGCATTGGGTAATTATATTTGTCTCACATGTGTAGTTTAAACAAGCTGAAGAAACAGCAAAGAAGCTTGATTTGGATGGTTTGGTGGTTATCGGTGGAGATGACTCCAACACCAATGCTTGCCTCCTTGCTGAAAACTTCAGGTAAACCTTGCAGTAGAATCTGTTTATATTCGTTGAAACTTTGTTTATTTTAGCCTAAACCTGTTATTCTTGAATATCCATGGGGACGGAATCTTCAATGCTTTGCTGATTCAGCATTTGACTTATTTTTGTTTTCGCGTAATTAGGAGTAAGAACTTGAAAACCCGAGTCATTGGGTGCCCCAAGACCATTGATGGTGATTTGAAATGCAAAGAGGTGCCTACTAGTTTTGGGTTTGATACAGCTTGCAAGGTGAGTTTACGGTTTGATCAATATTTTACCTGGACGTTCTTCCATGGTTACTCTTTGCTTTCCTGCACAAATTGTTGCATAACTATTCATGTGCTGTTTATTCTATTCCTTGTCTAGAATCTATTTGTTTGTTCCACGAGAAGACATATGTTAAAAAGAAGCCTGCTAAAACATTCTATTTGCTTATGCAGATTTACTCTGAAATGATTGGAAATGTCATGATTGATGCACGGTCAACTGGAAAGTACTATCATTGTAAGTAATTGGGTTAAACATAAATTCTTGAAGTTGCATCATTGCTGTTTTGCCAATTTGTTTACTGATGCCCGCAATGTTGTATCACATTTTCATTGCAGTTGTACGACTTATGGGCCGTGCTGCTTCTCACATTACACTTGAGTGTGCGTTACAAACTCACCCAAACATAACCATTATTGGAGAAGAGGTGTGTTCTTGTTTGACTTCAAATTACTCCATAGATATTTGAATCTAATAGAAGATAGAATTAGACTGCATATTCAGATTCATTTTGGTGACACTTTTCCATCGAAGCAAATAATCAATTTTAATATGGGTTATTGGTTCAGAGATAACTGCAATGTGCATCACTAGATCAGTCTATATACACTCAGTTTTGATCTGGAAATACCCTTTTGCAGGTGTCCGCCCAGAAACAGACATTGAAGAATGTAACAGACTACATGGTAGATGTTATCTGCAAACGTGCTGAACTTGGTTACAACTACGGTGTCATACTGATTCCAGAAGGTCTCATTGACTTTATTCCCGAGGTGCGTTTTCGTGGCAGAAAATAAATTTTACCACTTAAAACAATTAATATGAATGTTTTTCTTAACCGACAATTACTATTATATTATGACTTGTCAGGTCCAAGAGCTGATCGCAGAATTGAATGAAATTCTGGCAAATGAGGTTGTTGATGAAAATGGACTGTGGAAGAAGAAGCTCACGGAGCCATCCCTGAAGCTGTTTGATCTTCTGCCTGAAGCGATTCAGGAACAGCTGATGCTTGAGAGAGACCCACACGGAAACGTCCAGGTAAAGTGATCATAGTCCTGTCTCTTCGTAATAAATTTTCACCAAGACGTCTCTCATGGTCATGGATTATTAATAATAGAATGTTCCTCAACTTGATAGGTGGCCAAGATCGAGACTGAGAAGATGCTTATTCAGATGGTTGAAACTGAATTGGAGAAAAGAAAGCAAGCTGGTGCGTATAAGGGACAATTCATGGGGCAGTCTCATTTCTTCGGGTACTTTTCTCTCATTTTGTTTTTTCTACAATGAAGCAACTAAATTGCTATATACAGCTGCAAAGTACATTGCTTATTTATCAATGTGAAGAAAACAAGCTCGATTCATTATGTTTATCGACATGAACACAGGTATGAAGGAAGATGCGGTTTGCCTACAAACTTTGATGCCACCTACTGTTATGCACTCGGTTACGGCGCAGGAGTTCTCCTCAACAGTGGAAAAACCGGACTGATTTCTTCGGTTTGTACTCCATCTCCACTCAAATCAGTTTTTCTCCTGTTGTCATGTCTCTGTGGGGATCAAAACAGCCTTTGAAAATTTAGTGTGGACTTTAGAATGATATGAGTAAACTTATTGGCGCAGGTCGGGAACTTGGCTGCTCCGGTGAAAGAATGGACTGTAGGTGGGACTGCTCTCACGGCCTTGATGGATGTCGAGAGGAGACATGGTATGAATTCAAATAAAAATAGTTTGTTTTATCATAACTAAGATAACATTCAAAATCTAGATATTTAAAACCTGAGTTTATTTCGACTTTCAGGTAAGTTCAAGCCTGTGATCAAGAAAGCAATGGTGGAACTTGAAGGTGCACCATTTAAGAAATTCGCATCGCTGCGTGAGGAATGGGCATTGAAGAACCGATACATTAGCCCTGGTTCGTTACAAATCCAATTTTTTTTTTTTGGACAAGACATCTTTTGTTTGGGATTCTTATTGTTCTCTTTGCGGAAATGTTGTTGACTCGCAGGTCCAATCCAATTCACGGGACCTGGTTCAGATGCTCTCAGCCACACACTACTCCTCGAACTCGGAGCTCAATAATCTATCGATTAACCATTGTTCCTTTTTTGTTTCTTTCCCTTCTTGCTTGTCTGCTTTCCTTGGAGTTTCACATTCGGTCTTGCTTTTTTTAATCTTGAACCCCAACCATTTCGGTTGAGTTTCACTTTCTGTTTCTTCAACATATAAAATGATATGATTATAGTATGGATGACTTATCTAAATTTTAAATACAAAGTTCTTAAGTCGGGAGTTACTACAGTTTCTACATTTCAAGTTTTATTACGAAAATCAACAAATGGTTCTAGAATATAAATGTGATTTAAAGCCAGCTTCTGCTTAATCACATTTGAAGAAATACCTAGTGCTGGTAAGCTGCAGAGATACATCAAGTCATCATCAGCATTCTATACAACTAATTAATTCATTTTCAAATAAAATTAAACTGTTCGTTGCTATCAAGTTGCATGCAGTTATTTTTATTTAATATTTGCATTATTTGTCTGGGGTTTATTGCCTGGTTCGTTGGTTGAAACTTGAAAATATATAACCAAACAAGAAATTAACGATTTTATCAAGAATAAAAAACAGACCGATCGAAATTCAGACAATCTCTCAGTGGCTTCGTTAAATTCGGCAAAGCTTTCGCGCTCTTATTTACGGCAATTTGTTTCATCCCTTAGTTTAGTTTCTCTCTCTCTCTCTCTCATTTTGTCGATTCAGAGACAAGAGGAGAGAGAGAGAGAAAGACCAGGAAAGGAGGGGACTTTTGTTGATCATGGGACAAGAGAGACCTGACGAAGAGAGACCCGAGTCACGTGATCTTCAGTTCTACCCAGGCCCGCCGCTTCTCGGCACGACCCGATTCTCCGCATTCGCCGGAGATCCGAATCCGAAACAAACGATTAAGCGAGGTAAGAGGAAGAGATTATTCCGAGTTTGGTACGACCAAAGGACGGCTAAAACAGCCATCGGCGTAGTTGCGATTTTGGGTTTCTTCATCCTCCTGAATTGGTTCATGCTCTCTCGTCTTCACGAAGGTCGAGCTTGGCTTCGGAAAGCATTCCCTAAGCACCCAAACCCGAACACGAGATGGGTTTCTGCACAGGTCCAATGATTCTAATGTAGAGAGTTGTGGATTTATAGATAGTACTTTGTTTGCGCGTGAAAGTTTCATTTGATCTAAAACCTGTTGTTTGTGCTTGAAAGTTTCATTGATGTAAACTTGTTTTGTGAATTAGAATGATGAGCGTAAAAGGTTTGGAAAATCAAAGAGAAAATATAATGGAACATATGATAGAATGTTGGGTTTGGCCGCTCAGGCTTTGCTAGAGGTAATGTATTCTCCAAAACCAATCTTATCCGTAACGTTATTTTGTTACTGCTTGCTGTAATTGCGTTGTAACGGTTATTATAATGGTGTTTGATCGGAGCAGAACAAACTTGAGCCAAAAGACTTATGGCAGGAGCCAAAGGAACAAGCTTTGGCTTGGAAGCCTTGCGCCGATCAACGCTCTTGGTCTCCTGACGGTCTCTTTCTCTTTCTCCCTCTCTCTCTCTATTGAATTGGATTAAAAAGCTTGTTTCCTATGGAGCTTTATTTTCCTGATTTTTAGATGGCAAAAATGGATATATTATGGTAACTGCAAACGGAGGGATTAATCAACAAAGAGTTGCTGTAAGTTGCTTCTCTTTATCCTTGATTTTGTCTTTGAAATTTTTCTCTAGTCATAACCGTTAGAGTTCTTTCACAGGTATGTAACATCGTCGTTGTAGCTCGGTTGCTCAATGCGGCTCTCGTCATTCCCAAATTCATGCTAAGCGACGTTTGGACTGATGCAAGGTAACTATTGTAAGCTCCTCCTCCTCCTCCTCCTCTCTCTTTCGCCTTCTATAATCATTTTCGAGTCACATTTACGACGAAAAGATCAGAGCTTTACATTTGTAACGATCTGTTCGACTTTGATACTTCATAGTCAGTTCGGAGATATCTATCAAGAGGAACATTTTATGAAGTATTTGTCTCCCGATATTCGGATAGTAAAGGAATTACCAAAAAAGCTTCAATCTTTGGATCTTGAAGCAATCGGCAGCGTTGTGAGTTTTACTTTTTCAACCGGATCTTAATGCCGACATTCTCATCTTTCTTTCTCCTTTTTTGTGTGTTCATGTTTGGCACTTCATCTCTTTAAGGTTACGGATGCGGATGTGATGAAAGAAGCCAAACCAGATTTCTATATGCAACACATTCTCCCAATACTACTGAAGAACAGAGTGATTCATTTCGTTGGATTTGGAAACCGCTTAGCCTTTGATCCGATGCCGTTTGAGCTGCAGGTAAGACATTCTTGTAATCCTCTGCATATCGATTTCTCTGGTTAGGCTCATTTGATCTAAACTTTTCTTGGAAGTAGAGGCTTCGGTGCAGATGTAACTTTCACGCGCTAAGCTTCGTCCCGAGAATACAAGAGACAGGTGCGTTGCTCGTGAGGAGGTTACGGAACAGCGGATCTTACCTTGCACCACTTGACCCCCATCTCGTCGGTCCAAAATCCGCTTCCTTAATCTTGGACAAGAAGTCTGATCCTCCTAAGTCTTCTTCAAAGTATCTTGCTCTCCATCTACGGTTTGAGATCGACATGGTGGCTCATTCTCTGTGTTACTTCGGAGGAGGCGAAACAGAACAGAAAGAGTTGGACTCTTACCGCCAAAAACACTTCCCGTCTCTCTCGAATCTGTCCAAAACAAAAAAGTTTGTTCCTTTTTGTTTAAAACTTGACTTTCCTCTTCCTTCTTTGGATATTAAACCCGGATTGCTCTGTTTTCAGATTCCCATCTCCAGATGCTTTGAGGACGGAAGGACTTTGTCCGTTAACTCCCGAAGAAGCCGTGCTCATGCTCGCGGCTCTTGGATTCAACCGCAAGACCCGTGTTTTTGTAGCTGGCGCAAATATATACGGAGGATCAAAACGTTTAGCCGTGTTAACGAGCTTATACCCGAATCTAGTGACCAAAGAGAAGTTACTATCTCAAACCGAGCTACAACCCTTCAAGAACTTCTCATCTCAGGTAAACCAAAATCAAAAACACACACTCTACACGTAAACGTAAACGCAAACGCAAACAAACAATAGATGTTTAAAATTTGGGTTTTTTTCTTTTCCATTTGGTGTATATATTGTAGTTAGCGGCTTTAGATTTCATCGGTTGTGCTGCGGCAAACGCTTTTGCAATGACGGATTCAGGGAGTCAGTTATCGTCTCTTGTGTCGGGTTATCGGATTTATTACGGAGAGGGGAAAATGCCGACGATTAGACCGAACAAACGGAGACTCTCTGATATATTGTTGAAGAACAATACGATTGGGTGGAACGTGTTTGAGCAGAGAGTGAGAAAAGCGATTAGACAGACCAAACATGTTTTCGCTAGGCCTACTGGTCGCAGCGTTTACCGTTACCCAAGATGTAAAGAATGCATGTGTAATGATCAAGAATATTGATTCTTGATTAACATTTTTGTTTTATTTTATAACACAGATAGGGAATGTTTTAATAATAAAATAATAATATTTTTGTGTTTTTTGTTTGAAACACTCAAAATAAGTATCTAATATTAGACACTTGCCTTATGTTTAAAACACTCAAATTAATTTTTTATTCACTTATATTCATAATACACTTTGGTTTAGATCCCTTAAGTTGTGCATTGGGTTGATCTAACCCCTTTAAAAGTTAAAACGTTCTGTAGTGAATATGGGTTTTGATTGTACGGTTGAAGAAAATACCAAGAATTGGTTCGACATTCTGATTTGGTACGAACCGGATGATTTGCAGATTTTTTTCTTCTCGTTAAAGTAGGCAAATTTCAGAATTTTACGGAACTAGTTAATGGATGCGGCTTATACTAATATACTAATATACTGTAACTATATTATTTTGACTTTATTTATTTATATTTTAAAGTAGTTATTTTATTTTAATTAGGATTGGTTTTGGGTTTTCAAGATTTTCTAGTCTTTTTCACAAGGTGTTAATACCTTATAATGGATATTGTTAATTATTATATATATATATTCTGACAGATTCAATGATCTTAAAAAAAACTACTATTTTTCAAATATTTGAGGAATCAACTACAAATATAATTAATATCGAGAACTATACAGAAGAAAAGAAAAAAGAAAAAAAAAACTACAAACCAATAGTCTCTATTTACAAAAATGAAAACCCTAGTTTAGTTATTAAACCGATAAGGGTATGTATTCAGGGGCGTCTATTTGCATGTGCAAGTAGAGCAACTGAACATGGTCCAAAATTTTGAAGGGTCCATTAAATATCTTTTTAATAAAAAATTTATGATTAAAAATATAATAAATTATGATACAATATAATTTTAAAAATAATTTTTGATTTTGTTTACATAACTGGATAAGAATGAAATAAATTAAATAATAATTAGCTTGATATTAATTTTAATTTTTGGAAAGTAGACGTTAGAAACTTTAATATTTAATATAATTTGGGAAAGATTGATATTCTATTTCTAACTTGATTACATTTAATGATTTGTTATTACTTAGTCTTGTTACAAATATTAAAAGAACGAAACGTTTTTTTCACCAATTTTCTAAAAAATCATTGTAAACGCGAAGAGAAAAAAACTGGTTCTCAATCTTTAGTTGGAGTCTTTTAATGTCATGTTGTAGTTTTTAATTAATGTGTATACTTAGTTGATTTTATAATAATAAAAAAATATTTCATGAATGAAAATCATACACAAAATATTTAAAATTGTAAACTTCTTTTTCAGTGGCGACATAAAAAATTTTTTTTTAACAAATTTATAGTTAAAATAAATTTTATTATAATTATAAACAAAATTTTATTTTTATAAGGGTATAATTTTAATTTTCGAACAAGGTTTTCGTAAAGTGTAATACGGCTCTGTATGTATTTACCAACGAGAACAAAAAATTAACCACCTCTAAAAGCAAGAACAAGATAAAGAACCGAACCACGTTCGATGTTGTAATGTTTGGCGGTTTCTTCATCAGCAAGTTGTTTCCCAGAGTAGATGATCCTTTGTTGACGAAGAATGCCTGTTCTCTCTACAACCTGTTCCTTGATACAAGCAATCGTGTCCATTGGATCAATTTCAATCTGAATTTCATTTCCTTTTTGAGTCTTCACTTTGATCTCCATGTTTTCTTCCTAGTTTTTTCTTTCTTTCTCCCTCTTTCTCTAGATCTAATTCTGATTGTGTGTGTATAACTGTATATATATATCCACCGCTACTTGAATGATTTAGATAAATTCACCGACTATAAGTTTTGAAATTTCGTTTTAGGAATAAATTTGATTAAAGTAAGGATTTGGAATATATGTCCTTCTTAGGAAAATGAAATTTCAAATAAACCCACAATTTGAGATAAGTAACTGCTGAAACTGGTCCTTTCCCAGATATCATGTACTCGAGTGTACAGAAAAACCACATTATTGTAAAAATATAAATTTGCCACAGTTATTTGCTTAATGATATAGTGTAACAAAGTTTGAATATGTGTGATCATCATATTTTCGTGTGCAACCCAAAGATGGTCACTCTTTATATGCCACGTCATAATGCATGATCGGTGGAAGGGTGTCCACACTACAATGTCTTGCAAATTGTTACAACGTTAAATTCACTAGAGCAAAATGAAGATTTAGTTTCTAAATTTGGTAGAAGCAAACTGTTTTTCAACGAGAGTCAGATTTTTGTCACATTAACCAAACTGTTTTTTTCAGATCAAACCATCATTCTTTGCAACTGAATATAAAATCCGAAAACTATTATCCTACAAATTTTTTTTTTGATTTTCATCATCTAAGTAAAAACGCCATTTCTTGTTGGCTCAGCTTCTCAACGTCTTTACATATGAAAGTAGTCTAATAACCTGTAAAATTGTACATCGTTAATTTTTTAAGAGCAAATCGAACAGTCCCATCCGCCGTCTCTCTTGTTTTCATCCTTATTCTTCTCTTTTTCCTCTGCCACTCCCATCTCCCGAAGAATCGTCTGAAACACCACACCAATATCGATTTTCATTTTGTAACAGTCACCATAGACCACAACACTGTTAGTCTTCGAACGGATCAACTCTGCTAGCCGCCTCTGAGTCCATGAGTTTATTTTCAGAAAATTCTTATCCAAAATCATACCAAGATCCAAATCTGGTGGTATCATGGTGATCGCATCTCCAACTTCATGATATATATAGATGTACATTTTAAGGGTCGTGTCCGCTGGGTGCCTTTTACACCACCTCCCTCCTTTTCTTAAGTCTGAGATCGACGGTGGTCGTATAAAAATTTTCGACTTGCTCAAAATGCAATTTAAGATGACTAGATCCATCAAGTACGGAAAATGAATGTAAATAGCTATGTCAATCAAACAAGAGAATACACCATACCGTTCGACATATTACATCACTAACTTGACAAACTCTTGGTTCAAGTCATAACTTGACTTGACATTGAAGATGCTTGACCTGGTGTCACCCACAAAATCGCAAGACATGAGATCCTCTTCAGCTGGTCTGAAGTAATAGTTTTCATGCAGGAGTCCCAAGGCAATATGAAGTGTACGTCTTGCGATTTTGAAATAGTTTTATTTTTTTAAATTGTACAAAGAATGTAATTTGCTATATACTAAAGAAATGAAAGAGTTTTTTTTTAAAAATTTTTTTGTATGATTAGTTGAAAATGTGATGTATAAATACCATATAGTTTTCTCATGTTTCTATTTTTGGTATTTAGTTTCTAGATGTATATTTCTATTCTTTACATAATAGTCCACTTTAAAGTTGATAAATCTTCGGATGCAATCAGTTTTCTTAATATAAATCTGGATGAGCTTGTAGGTTTTTAATTATGACATTCTTAATACCATCCTCATTGAAGCGTTTTAGAGCCGATTCGGCGTTTTCAGGTTTGCTAAATTATAGTCATTGAAGCGTTTTAAAGCGTGAACGGTCTGGTGTCCTCTCGTTTGATTGATATGGGTGCTTACATTCCTCTTATGGACTTGACATATCAATCACAACAAACATCAAATCAAATGCTATTCAAAGGTTAACCAAATAAAAAGAAAAATTTGGGGTTTATTCTGCCAAAATTTCTTGTTCGTGTTCTAGCAAGTCTATAGTTCTCTCCTCAATGGTCTTCTCACCTACAAAATTCACGATTCTGCAGCACATAGAAAGAAAATAACATTTCAAAATTTAAACCCATATAAAATTACTCATTTAAGTCAGATTTGCTTAATAGAGGCAGAATTCTCGGAAACCGTTGCCATTAACCAAATTTGATTTAATATATGGTTGTTTGTTGAAAAAAATATATACAAAACTAGAATCCTAAAATAAAAGAATTGCTTTGTTTGATTAATATACTGGAAGTTGGAATCGACCTCAAATTTGCATGATTTTCCTTTCTATTTGTGATCTGTTAACAAGTTCAAGAATCAAAATTTAAAGGTTTTCGTTGTTATTTCTGAAAATTATCTAACCATGAATGTTTCTTTCTTTCTAAACTCTCCCAAAAATTCATCTAAAACTCATTATTCAAAATCTTTGATTACACAAGTTTTGTACTTACCGTTAACAAACGTCGTCGTTCAACATTCCCGCTTCCCCAGATTTCAAAATATTAACGTTTCTTGTGTTTTTTTAAAATATTTTGATTGGATTAGTGCACTCACGCTCGAACACTCGGCGCGTGACATTCTCCATTGTGCTCGCTTGAACAAAAAGAGAAACCACGTGACACGTACGCGGAGTCCACACTGTTGCCCCCCACGTGGCAGCTGTTGATTTCAGGATCAAATGTATTGTTTAATGACTAATCTCATTGATAAGTGATAATTAAACTAGTACTTGTCATCTACTTTTTACTTTCATATGACCCCTATATTTTCATTAAAATTCGTTTTATTCCTCTAACTTCTTGCATTTTCAGAAATGCCAAATTAATTTCTGTTTTTTTTTCCTAAGTAAATTGTATAAATATAAAAAGATGAATATGGGGATAGTAATTAATAATATAAAAGTATGGGGTTGTTTAAGTGAACTTAACGTCTGACACAAAAATGAATTTAAAGCAAACCTGAGTCTGAGAGTAAACAGGTTCCAGCGTCACCTTAATCCATTCACCCACTGAGAATAAAGAAAAATACTAGCTTTTTCGTCGTCAAAGGTTTTAAAAACTTTTCTTCTTCCTCCTGTTTCCTCTTTCTTCCTCCGTGTCTTTTCAGCGTTTTCAGAGCAAAAAAACGGCAGGGCGTCTATTTTTTTGTGTGAAAAGACTAAACCCCGATCTCTCCAGTTTCTCTGTTTTTGGTGTGATCTTTTTATAAGAGCTGGAGCATACTTTTCAAGCTTCTATCGTGGAGTGACAATCCAAGCACGCCCTTACTTCAGCAATTTGGTTCCATAGGTTTGTTTTAGATTTCTCCTTTGGTTTTTTGTTTCTTTTCCCCCTATATTTAAATAATTTAATAGTTAGATTGCTTCTCGAGAAGTTTTAGGGAAAAAGGTATTTTCGTTGTCAAAAAGAGACGTTACTGCAAAAACACAAAATATATAATCTGGGTTTTGGGCTCTTAGATCTTCATCAAGGTGATTAACTCTATTAAGATTTTTCAAAGTTTCAAACTTTGAACTCTTTTTTTTTTTATCTTTATCATCAAAACTCTGAACTCTTATGTCACTGTTATATTAGTTCATATATATTTGCTCTTCTTATTAGCGAGTAGTTAGGGGAATATGAGAAATGGGAGGAACAAGAGAGACTCATTACTAAATTAAATTTCTATGTAGAGATCAATGTTCTCTTTTTTCTTTGGAATGCTGAGAAAATTTTCTTACCAATTCTTCTTTATCAATTTCCCTTTTCTGAAAGATTTTATGGACTAAATCATTTTATTTTGAATCTTATAAATATAAATATATCCATATAAAATAAGATAACTATAAATGAAAGTATAATTAACTCTTCCTGCTTAAATATTACCACACGCCATTTGAATGAATTTAGGCCTGAATATTTTGTAGGTGAAGCTTTTGAATTCAAAGGAAGGGGGTTTAATAGATTTTAGGGCTGAATATTTTGTAGGTGAAGTAAGCATTTGATTTCAAAGGGGAGACTCAGATTTGTAGATATTAAGTTAAGAGATTAAGAGATGGCAACACTAGGAGATATTGGAGTAGCTGCAACAATCAACATACTCACTGCCATCATCTTCCTTTTGGCATTTGCAATCTTGAGGATTCAACCTTTCAACGACAGAGTTTATTTCGCCAAATGGTATCTTAAAGGTATAAGAAACAGCCCGTTGCATTCTGGTGCTCTTGTGAGCAAGTTTGTCAATGTAAACTTAGGCTCCTACCTACGCTTCTTGAACTGGATGCCCGCGGCTCTAAAGATGCCCGAGCCCGAGCTTATTGATCATGCCGGGTTGGATTCTGCTGTCTACCTGAGGATTTACTTGATAGGGTACTAATGTTCTGAACCTCTTCTTTTATCTTGCTTGTGAAAGATTCTTGCTTTTGAATAGTTTCATCTTTTTTACTTGTTTTCTCTGTTTTTTTTTCAGGCTTAAGATCTTTGTACCGATAGCATTACTTGCGTGGTCGGTTCTTGTGCCTGTCAATTGGACAAGCCATGGGCTGCAACTAGCAAAGCTTCGTAATGTAACATCTAGTGATATTGATAAGCTATCGATCTCAAACGTCGAACGTGGATCAGAGAGGTTTGTCAAATCATCCAAAACCTCATGTTGATTCTTGATTCCCTCTATGATTATAAAGTTTGTAGCTGTTATAATTTTTTTCGAAGGTTTTGGACTCACCTTGTGATGGCTTACGCCTTCACGTTCTGGACTTGCTTTGTTCTAATGAAAGAGTATGAGAAAGTAGCTTCCATGCGCTTGACATTTCTCCAGTCCGAGCAACGTTGTCCTGATCAATTCACGGTAAAGCTATTACATTACATGATCAGTTTTGCTTCCTGATGTTTAACTCTGGAATGACCCACCCGGTTTGCTTTCATAGGTTTTGGTTAGGAACGTACCAGCGGACCCAGACGAGTCCATTAGCGAGAGTGTTGAACATTTCTTCCTTGTTAACCATCCAGACCATTATCTTACACATCAGGTTATTGCTCATTGCTCTGAAAGAATCAGTCCTTTTTTTTTCTTTGTTCTGTTTGGTTAAATCCTGGAAGTTGATTATCTAGGTTGTGTACAATGCAAACGAATTGGCGGAATTAGTCGAGAATAAGAAGAGCACGCAGAACTGGCTTGACTATTACCAATTGAAGTATGCAAGGAACGAGGATCAAAGGCCAAGGATAAAGGTAACTGAGGCTTTTTGAGACTCTTAGACACAAACTTAAAGAAGCTTGTCTTGTCTCTACTCTCTACTCTGTTTTATGCTCTGTTCTTTGTGAATCCAGACAGGTTTCCTCGGGCTATGGGGAAAGAAAGTTGATGCAATCGATCATTATATAGCTGAGATCGAGAAATTAAACAACCAAGTAAGTATTATCGTCTCTTCATTTCTTCCTACACCGGTTTCTCAGTCGGAAATGATCAAAGCTGATTTATCTTTTTTCTGTTTTTCTAGATAATGGAGGAAAGGAAGAACGTAAAGAAAGATGACAAGAGCGTAATGCCAGCAGCTTTTGTTTCTTTTAAAACACGGTGGGGTGCTGCGGTTTGCGCACAGACACAGCAGTCGAGAAATCCGACCGAATGGTTAACTGAGTGGGCTCCCGAGGCACGAGAAGTGTTTTGGTCGAACCTCGCGGTGCCTTATGTCTCTTTAACAGTAAGGAGGCTTATAATGCACGTTGCCTTCTTCTTCCTCACCTTCTTCTTCATGATTCCAATAGCTTTTGTTCAATCCTTAGCAAGCATCGAAGGCATAGAAAAATCCGCTCCTTTCCTCAAAACCATCATCGAGAAGTAACATTTCTCTCTCTGTCACTCCATTTTCTTGCTTAGTTATATAGACTAGATGTTGAATTAGCTATGTTTTGCAGGAGCCTTATAAAATCGGTTATCCAGGGCTTTCTTCCTGGTATTGTGTTGAAGCTCTTCATAATATTCCTGCCAAGCATTTTGATGGTAATGTCCAAGTTCGAAGGGTTTGTATCGTTATCATCGTTGGAGAGAAGAGCGGCTTTTCGATATTACATCTTCAACCTCGTGAATGTCTTCCTCGGAAGCATAATCACTGGCTCTGCATTTGAACAACTCGACTCTTTCCTCAAACAATCCGCAAATCAGTAAGTCTGAAACTTTCCTCCCCGTCTCTCTCTCTCTCTCACTCTGTCAGAACATTTTAACTATCCCTGAGCTTATGCAACGTTGCGCTTGTCACTTGTTAGGATTCCTAAGACCGTTGGAGTAGCCATACCGATAAAAGCGACGTTTTTTATAACGTATATAATGGTGGACGGTTGGGCGGGAGTAGCAGGGGAGATTCTGAGGCTGAAACCTCTAATCTTCTTCCATGTAAAGAACTCTTTATTGGTGAAAACCGAAAAGGATAGAGAAGAGGCTATGAACCCTGGACAGATCAATTTCCATGCGACAGAGCCTCGGATCCAACTCTACTTCCTCCTCGGTCTTGTCTATGCCCCTGTGACTCCGGTTCTACTCCCTTTCATTATAATCTTCTTCGCATTGGCCTACCTCGTCTTTCGTCATCAGGTTAATAATATAATCAAAACTCTCTGTTTCTCTTCTTTGAACATTTTCAAACCAAACTTTTAATGGTTTTTGCTGGTTTGGTCTCTTTTTTTTGCAGATCATAAATGTGTACAATCAAGAATACGAAAGCGCGGCTAGGTTCTGGCCAGATGTTCATGGACGTATAGTCTCGGCGCTGATCATCTCGCAAATCCTTTTGATGGGTTTGATGAGCACTAAAGGCGCCGCTCAGTCCACGCCTTTCCTCATAGCCTTACCGATCCTCACTTTTTTCTTCCACCGGTTCTGCAAAGGCCGGTACGAACCGGCATTTCTCCGTCACCCTTTGCAGGTCAGTAAATAAATTCTCACATTTGTACTAAACCAGAATTCAAACCCATTTTGTCATCGGTTAATTCAAACTCTGTCTTTGGTTCGGGTTTGGCTGGTTTTGGTTAAGTATGTGTTATTGATCTCATAAGGTTCGGTTTGCAGGAAGCTATGATCAAAGATACGTTGGAACGAGCAAGAGAGCCGAACTTTAATCTGAAACCTTATCTTCAGAAAGCATATATTCATCCGGTTTTCAAAGATGACGCCTATGAAGATGGTCTGTCTGAGATTTCCGGTTTCTGTCTCGAGGATTCGGACCAAGAGTGTGTTACTGTGCCGACCAAACGTCAGTCCCGGAGGACTACGCCGGCGGTTAGCCATGCTAGCCGCGGTTCTTCGCGTTCACCATCAAAGGGATAATCAGAACCATTGATTTTCACCCAACCGGGTCGGTTTTATACGGTATAGTATTGGAAAGAAACGGATTTAACCATGTTGGGATCTTTAATTTTTATTATTTTTGTCATCATTGGGATCTTATTAATTTACTCAAGTTTTTGTATATTATTACAATTTATTTTGGTTTTGAGTTTTGACTTTTAAGTTGTAGAATTATATGTTTGTTTTTTTTTGACATTCGAGGAAAAGAAAACCAATACTACTACAATATGTAAAAATGCTAAGACCACCTCCATCGGAAGGTTAAAGATCTGAAAAATAAAAAAATTAAAAAAATTAAAAAAGGAAGAGAAAAGCTGAGAAACGGTTCTTAGATAGTAAGTTTAAGAAGTGGTTCTAGCCACATGTCCTTACATAAATGGTTTAGTTTTTCTTTTACAATTAAAATATAATAACTAAATTTACTTCAATTTAAATAATACTCCCTCCGTTTAACAAAGAGTGTCATTTTAAAGTTTTGTTTTTGTTTCACAAAGAGAGTGTTACTTTGTATTTTCAATGCAATTTTTAAAACAAAAATCCAGTTTTGACCTTGTAATATTGATGTATTAATTAGAAAGAGAAATAAGTTTAGTGTATTAATAAGGGGTAGAATAGGATTTTTATCAGTTTTCTTAATATGTGTGAAAAAGAATAGAATGACACTTTTTGTGAAACAGAAAGAATAGTATTTTATTGTTAAGATACTTAAAAATGGGATCCGAGAGCGTTGGAGATGCTCTAAAGAATCTATATCTTCCTTGGTCAACAATAGAAACATCATACATGATGTGTCATGTGTATGACATAAAAAAACAAAATAGACACATCATATATCTGTCGATAAGGACAGCCTCGAACTATTTCTATTTTCAGTAGATAAAATGGGATTTTTTTTTTGTTTTGCTTAAGCAGGTAAAATGGAATTTTATGCATGGATACACTGGATTGTAAACCGTTTAAGGCTTATAATCTAACGGCAAAACACTACACTTTATGGCAGAAAGCCAGAAAACTTTATACTAAAAGTTAATTGTCTCCGTAAATGCTAACAAATCAAAAGGTCTTTGACCACCATAATATTAAATGTAAAAGTAGTAAATACTCATAAATGTAGAATGGTCAAGTATTTGCTTTATTTGTCAGAACTAAATACACTGTACATAGTTTATTTCCACCTCATTACTGAAAAAAATAATTTGTCAAAATTAAATACAATGTGCATAGTTTATATCCACCTAATTATAGAAACAAATATTTCCTTTCTGCTAACAAAAAGGAGAAAAAATAAACATTTCTATATTTTCAATAAAATTAGGATAAAATTAACATAATCTGTTGATAAAAAATAGAATTAAAAGAATTATAGTTACAATTATACTAACACAGCTGTAGAATGGCGTATATTTACTTTATTTGTCAGAATTCAATACATTGTACATAGTTTATATCCACCTAATTATAGAAAAAAATATTTCTTTTCTGCTGACAAAAAAAAAGGAGAAGAAATAAACATTTCTATATTTTTAATAAAATTAACATAATCTGTTGATAAAAAAAAAATAAAGGAATTATAATTACAATTATACTAATACAGCTGTATAATAGCGATTATTTGCTTTATTTGTCAGAACTATATACACTGTATATAGTTTATATCCACCTAATTATAGAAAAAAATATTTCCTTCCTGCTGACAAAAAAAAAGAGAAGAAATAAACATTTCTATATTTTCAATGAAATTAACATAATCTGTTGACAAAAAATTAGAATTAAAAAAAAATTCTAATTACAATTATATCAACACATCTGTATATAAAGATATCATTATAACTTTTTTTATTGTAACTCGTCTTTCGATCATTTCAAAAACTAAAATCTATATTTTCCGTACGTATAAAATCTGCATTTGTGCGTAAGAGTTTATCCATTTTGTGCATTTCGATAGCGACTTTTGGTAAGAATCTTTGCTTTCTTCGGTTAGACGAGTTTATCGTGAATCTCACGCGCGGTAGATTTTGGCTTTTTTTGCCGTACGTGTGAGTGAGAATCGGAAAGTATTTGACTGAAGAAAACAACAATAAAATAATATTTTAAATTCAAAAATCTAAAAAGCTTTGGTAGATGTGTCTGAGCGCGAATCGGTGCTTCGATTCGGTGCGCCAGTTAAAAGGAGCCACGCGCTCATCCACATACGGTCTGATGCTGTAGCTACTTTAGAAGCGGCTCTTTAAACGTTTTTTTTTTATTTGACTGTTTTAGATTTTTTTGTACCTTATTATTAATGTTACTCATTAACTCTTTCTTCTTTGAAAGTTGAAACACAAAAAAAGTTCGTAATATCTTTGTCTCTCTATGTTTCACTGAATCAGGAAAATTTGGGCGTTTCGTCGAATCATTTCAGCTGAATTTTGTAGCTGATTAGAATTTTCGTCGTTCTCCGTGAAGAAATCGTCTGAGTTGTTTGAGCTTCTTTTTTTTTTAATCAGAAAGGTAACGATACTCTCTGATTTGTGTGTGTAGTGTGTGTGTGTGTGTGTAATTTCTCGTTTTGAAATTCTCATTTCTTGTTGTCTTGAATCCAATATTATGTTTCGAATTCGTTAAAGTTCTGTTCTTAGGAGATTTTTTTTGTGTTCTTTTATCTGTTGGACTTTTGTTATCCCTGTTTGGCTCGTTTTCTGTGGCGTTAGGGTTAAAAACCTGTTTATTGATTATGCTCTTCGGAGAATAACAAAATTTGACTGAGTGATTCGTCTTAATTTGATTATCTGATGATTTGGTTATTGACATTGGGATATGCCATATTTCAGGGCTAAAGCTGAGAAAATGGAGTCTTTACAAGATTCTTGGACGGAGAAGAAGAAACCGGTTAAGCCAACAAGTAATAGCAGTGCTTCAGAGATAGAAGAAGAGATGGGTGTGGGCGTCAGACCTCAAGTGTCTAATAAAAAACGGAGACGGTCTAAAGCTGATGAAGTTAAAGCTGGCAAAACCAAATCTTCAAGGAAGAAGAGAGCTGCAAAAAAACGAGATTTGCGCAAACAAGGAAGTGGTGATGTTGATGAAACGAAACGTGAAGAAGAGAAAGTGAAGCAGAGAAGCTCTGTGAAAACGAGAGCTGTTGCACAGAAAGAAGAAGAGAAACGTGAACAAGAACTGAGACTAGTTCCTTTCAACAAGGCAACATCTCGTAACAGAAGCCGGAATTTAGATACTTCGGAAATTCTGTTTCTTGAAGACGAGACAGATGTTGTTAACGGCTCATGTTCGCATTCTGAGTCAGATTTATCAGATTCTCATCCGAAGAACGATAATTTTAAACACTGGAGAAGCATGACAAGGAGTTTAAGGGTAACAACATTGTTCTTACGTTATGTGAAAAAAATGTACCGAGTCTTTGTCTGAAATTCATGCTTTCGTTTTTTTGTTTCCCCTTTACACAGGCAGCTTTGGGAGAGCTTGCAATTTGCCATCAATGCTTTAAAGGGGAAAGAAGATATCTTCTCATCTGCACCTTTTGTGAAGAGAGAATATACTGTCTTCCATGTATAAAGAAATGGTGAGTTCATCATTACATTTTCCTTCTTCTTTCTGCTTATAATTATACCATTTCATCAATATGCTTAATACATTTTTTTTTTGTCACAGGTATCCCCATTTGACAACGGATGATGTCTTGGAAAAATGTCCCTATTGCCGCAGAAATTGCAACTGTGGCATATGTTTGCAGTCAAGTGGAATAATCGAGGTATGATTGTCTTCTTAACAAAAAGATATGGTTTTCTTGTTTTTTCTTATTAAGAATCGCAAGATCAATTTTTTTTCCTTTGCTTGTCTTACAGACGTCAAAGTGGGAGCTAACTAATTACGGAAGGTTTCATCATCTCCGATACTTGATTGGGTCGATGCTTCCTTTCCTGAAGAATTTATGCAAAGCGCAAGATCAAGAAATTGAAACCGAGGCAAAGATTCAAGGTATATTGATCTTCTGCTACTATAGAAAGACAAGATTTTTTTAGCTTGATACAAGATAACATATTTGATATGTTCCCTATAGGAATGATGACTTCTCAAGTTGAAATATCCGAGACTCTATGCTCAAATGAAGAACGCATCTTCTGGTAAGTATCATCACCCTTTATCATTTGTTTGAGTAGTTATATGACATTCTGTTTTGTTTTTTTGTTTTTTTTACTGAAAATATCTATTTGTGTTGTAGTAACTATTGTGCAACCTCAATTGTTGACTTGCATCGAAGCTGCACAAAGTGTTCTTTTGAGCTTTGTCTGAATTGTTGCCAAGAGATCCGTGGAGGATTGCTTTCAGAACGCCAGGAATATAAGTTACCGTTTGTCTATAGAGGGAGCAGATATATACATGGTGAAGATGCAGAACCGAGCTCTTCTTCAGTTCCCGAGGATGATGAAGCTAATAATAATCAATCCGTTAAGTGGAATGCTGATGAAAACGGACGCATAACCTGTGCGCCAAAAGAGCTAGGCGGTTGTGGTGACTCTGTCTTGGAGCTTAAACGGATCCTACCGTTTACTTTGATGCCGGATTTGGTGCAAAAGGCAGAGACGTTCTTTGCATCTTGTGGTATCGTTCCAAAAACGTCGTATTGCAGATGTTCTTCTGATTTTGAGATGAGCATGACGAGGAGAACAGCTTCGAGGAACGAATCCAGTGACAATCATCTCTACTGTCCTGATTCTTTTGATGTCCTGAAGCAAGAGGAGCTTCTGCATTTCCAAGAGCATTGGTCCAAAGGCGAGCCGGTGATTGTTCGAAACGCTCTTGACAACACAGCAGGTTTAAGCTGGGAGCCAAAGGTAATGTGGCGAGCTTTATGCCAGAATGTTGATTCAGCAGCTAGCTCCAAGATGTCTGAGGTCAAAGCAATCGACTCTTTAGCAAACTGTGAGGTAAAGATCAAAACTCGAGACTTCTTTGAAGGATACAGCAAAGGAAGAACATACGGTAACTTGTGGCCCGAGATGCTGAAGCTGAAAGACTGGCCTCCTTCAGACAAGTTTGAGAACCTTTTGCCTCGTCACTGCGATGAGTTCATCTCAGCATTACCTTTCCAAGAATACAGCGATCCTAGATCCGGGGTTCTCAACATTGCTTCGAAGCTCCCTGAAGGAGTTCTTAAACCAGATCTTGGTCCAAAGACTTACATTGCGTACGGGAATTCAGATGAGCTCGGGAGAGGCGATTCAGTCACTAAGCTTCACTGTGATATGTCAGATGCAGTAAGCGTTCATAGTTTGTTACACACTGTTTTAATAAAAATGTGGCTTTTTAAGTATATTATCAGATAATCAGATATCAACCTTTTTGTTTGTTTGTAGGTTAATATTCTGATGCATACGGCTGAAGTAAAGCTAAGTGAGGAGCAGTTGTCTGCAATCGAAGCTCTGAAGCAGAAACACAAGCAACAGAATGAAAAGGAGCTTCGGGAGGAAAATGGTTTTGGCGGAGATGAGATTGTGAGTGTTGAAAATGGGTTTCATGATGAAACAGGCAGTGCGCTTTGGGACATATTTAGAAGAGAAGATGTTCCAAAGCTCGAAGAGTATCTTAGAAAGCATTGCAAAGAGTTCAGACATACTTTTTGTTCTCCTGTTACAAAGGTAAATAAAAATAATCTGGGAAACGTTGTTTTTTTTTTCATTTTCCGAGCTCGATGTTATTGTAACTGATGGGGATTGTCTTTCGTGTAGGTTTATCATCCGATTCATGACCAGTCGTGTTTCTTAACCGTGGAGCATAAAAGAAAACTCAAGGCTGAGTTTGGTATGGGTACTTGTAACTGTAATAACTGTCTCACTTGCTGAGTTATTATTGACATTTTATTCATATATGTTTTTTGTTTGTTTGTTTGTTTGAATTGAAGGGATTGAGCCATGGACATTTGTGCAAAAGCTTGGAGAAGCTGTGTTTATTCCTGCGGGTTGTCCTCATCAAGTTCGGAATCTAAAGGTTGTTTTGAATGATTTATGTTTTATTAACCAACTTTGTTCTGATTATTTTACTTATATAACTTTGTGTGTGTTTGTGTGGATTTGGAACAGTCGTGCACAAAGGTAGCTGTTGATTTTGTGTCACCAGAGAACATTCATGAGTGTCTCCGTTTGACTGAAGAGTTTCGACAACTCCCTAAGAACCATAAAGCCAGAGAAGACAAACTTGAGGTGACAAACTCCCTAACTAAATTATAATGTTGATTAGATAAATCCCTGCAGGTTTTTATCTTTAATTGACTGATGTTTTAACTCTTTCTTTGTTGTCATGCGAAACAGATAAAGAAGATGGTGATCTTCGCTGTCGAACAAGCCTTGAAAGAACTGGAGGCATTACTGTCGGATTTAAGCTAAAAAGCCTATAATACTTCTGTTGGTGTGACATATTGTTCCCAAAACTTTTAACAGGAAACAGCAGAATTTGTAAGATTGTAAAGCCATGGCGATTGTAGTTGGGGCTACTTGGCTTTTGCTGTGCTGAAAATGATTCCCTTTTTTAATGGGTGTAACTTTTTGTATCGGAAGCCATTCTCTTTTTTTTTTGGCGGCATATGAAAAATTTACTAATGTTCTTTGCATTGTTTTGTATTGGCATTATTAAGACTAGGAATAGAACCCCCGCTTCGCGGAGGTATTTGTCGTATATTAAAACTTAAACAAAAAGTTATTTTAAATTATTATAAGTGAAAATACATAAAACAAAAATGATCATAAAAATACGTAAATATTCAGAAAATTATAATTCTTTAAAAAATAAATAAAAAGATACGATCTTTTAAAAAAACAAATTTTTGAATTATTAACAATATAAATGGAAAGGTACAAAATAATTCAAATATAAAAATTTGTAAAATATTTTCAAAGAATTTAACTACTAAGACCACCTCCAATGGAGGTTATGAACTTGAGTTTCTAAGGAAAAGAAGGGAAAAAAAAATCAAAAACAAAATAAAAGATGAGAATAGGTTCTAAACAAGGAGACTTTAGAGTTGATAAGAAACCCATAGGTGTCTTTTTTCTATTGGTCAATATTTTTTTAGAGAAAATGGAAAATTAATATTTTCCTTTTATGCTTTGTACTTCTTTTTTAATATGCTTTTATGTAATGTTTGTTTAAAATTTTATGAAATGCAATAATTTTTAAGATATTAATAGATCAATAATTTAAACAAAATAATTTCTACTTATAATATTCAAATTTTAAAAATAATATTTTTTTATTTTTAAGAATCTCATATATATGGGTTCTACCATTGGACCCATCCAATTTAATTTTTCTTAATAAGATCCTTAATTTCAAAATTTATGATTAAAATATTCATAAGAACCCATAAGAGGTTCTATGCATTGGAGATGCTCTAAGATAAAAAATAAGAAAACAAAAAACTATAAGACACACAACTCTATAGAGTATTTTTTGTAGGTTTAAAAAAAAATTATATATAAAAATATGCAATACAAAAAATATGATGTAAATACATATTTGTTGGAAAATGATCATATGTTGGATTTTTTTACTTTTTATTCTTTATTTAAGGCAACCCATCGAGATAGATAACATACTTTTTGATAAACCATTATATCAAAAATCACTATCAAATGACCCTTAATTTTATGTGATTTTTGAGCGATATAAATAATCTTGAAAAGACATAAGTGAAAAGAAGCAATTTTTATAAAAATGGTTATAACAAAAATATACTTAATTGATGCAAAGACGCAACCACAAATGACATTTATTGGATTAAAATTTGGATTAACAGAAAGATACTAATAATAATTTTGAAAAACACAACTTATTTATCTGCAATTGGCATTTATTCAGATTGCTATTATGGATAGATTAATGTGTTAAAAACATGAAGATCTTCATTATTAATTATGTATATTTTTTATTAAATAAACGGTTAAAACAAAAAGATATATAATGAATAATAAAAAGATGAAACAATAGAAGATTGTTATCTCTTCTATTTTGAAATGCACAAGTTACTGGAAATGGTTTAATAAAAAAACTGTAAATATATATTTTGTAAATTTTAAATCACATAAGTAAAAAAAAGTTTTTGATAATTGAAAAGAAGCAATTTTTGATAATTGAAAAGACAGAAGCACAAATGACATTTTTGAATTAAAATTGGAATTTATAAAAAAATACGAATAACAATTTTAAAAAGACACAACTTATTGAAAGGCAATTGACATTTATTCAGATTGTTATTATAGATAGAGGGAGCGATACAAATACTCAAAATTAAGAGACTTAGATAAAGTGATATTATCCTCAAAATTAAAACACACAAACGTTTGATCAATGGGTTGTGCAATAATGTAAACTAAATAATATTTCTAAGAAAAAAAACTAAATGCTGACTCTGAACCAATCATATTAGTACTAATCTAATGAATATCGAGAACGAGTTTGGATAAAGAAAAGAATAAAGCCGAGTAAAGCAATATGATCGTTTGACGATCAAAATCGAGATCATAAATGAAGTTAAGTAACATAAAAATTTATAATCAAAGAGAACGAAACAGAACATACCAAAAAAAGAATTGAAGCTTGGACTATATTCTGGAGATAAAGTTACATTCTAGCAATAATAACGGTATTGTTTATCATTCTTACCGATTCCCGATAAAATAAATGAATATAACAATTCGTTTTATAAAGAATCAAATGATCCTTTTTTATGTGTTTTTCAAAAGACATAAGTGAAAAGAAGCAATTTTTGGTAATTGAAAAGAAGCAATTTTTGATTATTGAACAGATGCAAGCACAAATGACATTTCTTGAATTAAAATTAGAATTTATGAAAAAATACAAATAACAATTTTGAAAAGACACAACTTATTGAAAAGCAATTGGCATTTATTCAGATTGTTATTATAGATAGATTAATGAAGTTATTATTTTGGACCTTTTGGATTGTACTATTTGTTGCACGTTGCAAAGGTATATGTAACTTGCAAAATGACAAACAAGTTTAAAAATGGTATTCTTTTTCTTGGATTTTGTTTGAATTTTTTTTGTTGGTTAAAAAGATTTTTATCTTTATATATCTCTACTTTGGTAATTTGGCGAGAAAGATTTTATCTTTATATATCCTTTAATTTTGGTCAAATTATGCAATTTCGTAACATATTCGTAGCAGATTTTTCCTTTTTTAAAAAAGTTGACAACTTTTCATAGTTGATTTTTTAGGTGTTTAACAACAATGTTTAAAAATTTTAATTATCGTTTTGCCCATCTGAAACAAAAAAAAAAAAAATTTGTCATTCGTGATTTTGTCTGGGTCCCACTGAGCTTAAAGGGTACGTGGACTTTTGATTGAAAACGACGACGTTTAAAAAGTTTCTCCCGTCTACCATCATCGTCATTTTCTGTCTCCTCCTCCTCTCTCAATTCCAAAATGTTTTGATGCGAATTCTTCGGTTTCAATTTCTCCTGAATTTTGACTTCACAACCCTAAAAGGCTTTTGATTATCCGGTTCCTTTACAGAGTCACTGGTACTCTGGATGTTGATCTTTCGACGGTGAGTGATCGCAATACTCCGGAGGTACAAATGACGAGGAAATCGCAGCCGCAGCCTTCATTGTCACGTCGGGGCGTGGCGTGGCTCGGATGGAAGCTCGTTATCGCTTTCTCCGTCGCGCTATGCCTTCTTGCTCTCCTCAGGATCCAGCTGCAGTACAATTCCGTTGCGACATTGGCGCCGCTCTCCGTCGCGGGATCTCGTATCCCGCTCCGCAAATACTCCGGCGACCGTCCGAAGGTCGCTTTCCTTTTCTTAGCTCGGCGTGATCTCCCGCTTGATTTTCTGTGGGACAGATTCTTCAAGGTTTNTCCGTCGCGGGATCTCATATCCCGCTCCGCAAATACTCCGGCGACCGTCCGAAGGTCGCTTTCCTTTTCTTAGCTCGGCGTGATCTCCCGCTTGATTTTCTATGGGACAGATTCTTCAAGGTTTTAATTCGCTGACCACGTCTTTGATTTAAAATCCTGTCACTGGCTTTTTTCTAAATTTGGAAAATGGCTGCTCCTGGGTCATTTCGCAGGGCGCCGATCAGATGAATTTCTCCATTTATATACATTCAGTACCTGGTTTCGTGTTCAATGAGGACACCACTCGATCACAGTATTTCTACGATCGCCAATTGAACAATAGCATCACGGTGAGTGTTTTCATTTTCTTTGAGAAAATTCGTCAGGGAATGTGATCGTAGATCGACATAGTACTTCTCTGTTTTGGATTTGGTGCGTACATGTTGCTGAAATTGTGAAATCTCAATGTATCTCTGAGATCGTATCAGCAGAGATCTAAAAGAAAAGCCTTTTTGGCATTTATTAACTGCAATTACTGATCCAAATAATTTACAACTGTTCCTAAGGATTATAGTGGATGAATTGAGACATTGGGTGTCTTGGTTTTAGGTAATATGGGGAGAATCAAGCATGATTGCAGCAGAGAGATTGTTGCTTGCATCTGCTTTAGAGGATCAGTCAAATCAAAGATTTGCTCTTCTCTCTGACAGGTAAGGTTCTCTGAGCATTATTCCTCATCGAGTGCATTTGCTTGCTGAAATTTCATTTCAAAAGATTCCTTAATTTCCTTTATTAAGGTTTAGCTTGCCCTTGGTTTGATATTCCATTCCAATGATTTCCTTACTCTATTTTGCATATGATTAGTCGGCGGTAACTGGTTGGTCAATTACAGTTTCTCTTGATCTTATCGGTGAACTTGCTAATGCAGGAGCGTACTTGTGTTCTCACATTATGAGCATTCGCTTATAGACCTTCTTATGCCTGACCACACCTTATTGCATCCGACTTTGATTCTACTTTCTGTTTTGCAGGTGTGCTCCGTTATATGACTTTGGCTATATATACAGATATCTTATCTCTTCACCGAGGAGTTTTGTGGATAGGTAGATTGCAAGTCGGAAGATTTATCACGTGACTTATATGGCGTGATAACTGATGTATTGTAAGAGGAGTTTTCTAGATGTTGATAACTATGTTTCTCTCTATTTGCAGTTTTCTTCATACTAAAGAGACACGGTACAGTGTGAATATGTCTTCTGTCATACCTGAAGAGAAATGGCGAAAAGGATCCCAGGTATCTTCATTATCTTGCTTTTGAAACAAACATTACACAATTGATTACTTACTAAGATTTTTAAAACCTAGTTTCTTTTGGAAATTTAAACATCAGGGTGACAGGGACAAGGATTCCTTTTGCAGTTCATGAATTTTTTTAATCTCATCCTAGTTTTATCTATTGCAGTGGATATCTGTGATCAGAAGTCATGCAGAAGTCATTGTAAATGATGGTACTGTATTCCCAGTTTTTAAGCAATTTTGCAAGGTAACATCAAGCTCTGTGTACTCATTTCGTTATTGGTTGGTTTCATTGAGTAGCAAAATCACCATTAAGCGAAACCTTTAGAGTATCTTTTATCATTCTAATGTCAATCTTGATTCTTTTTTTGCTGAAGAAACAACAGATTATTTATTGATTTCTCTTTCAATTTGCAGAGAGCTCCACCTTTAGGCTCCCAAGAGGCATGGCTGTTTCTTGTAAGTGATACTTCAAAGTTTGCATTTTTCATTTAACAGCAGCTGACTGAATTCTCGCATTATGTTGATTCTTTGTGTTGGTTCGAAAACAATCTCAATCGTGTCCATTTTGAAGTCTACGACACTTCTCTTCATTGCTATGCCTCTTTCTTTCAATAAAATGGCGGATGTTTAAACATTTTACGTTTGGTGTGAACTCAGAAACAGAACCGGCGCAACTGCATCCCCGATGAACACTATGTGCAAACATTGCTTACGGTAATTCTATCTGATAAAAAGCCCCTCCCGTTCTTTTTTCTTTTCTCCATCTAAAAAGTTCCAAACTGATATTTTCAGATGCGCGGACTAGAGAGTGAAATGGAACGAAGAACACTGACATACACTGTATGGAACATTTCGGGTACAAAATATGAAGCCAAATCTTGGCATCCCGTCACTTTCACATTTGAAAACTCAGGCCCTGAGGAAATAAAAGAAATAAAGGTACATAATTTTTTTTACTGTTGATATTGTCATCACCGAATGGATTTTTGAGTAATCTCTAGTTCTTTTTATTTCTTGGGACAGAAAATAAACCATGTCGATTACGAGTCTGAATCTCGAACAGAATGGTGCAAGGCCGATTCAAAACCCGTCCCGTGCTTTCTCTTTGCAAGGAAGTTCACCAAAGAAGCTGCTTTGCGCCTTGTGAGCGAAGGACTAATAGGATCGTCAACAAACATAACCTTATAAGTTATATAACTATGCAACACTGTAAGCAAGGTTTTTAGGTTACAAACTGAAAAAGGGAGAACGTATCGTGTAGGTCAAGCAAAGGAGAGTATACATAGAGAGTAGTGAATAGCATTGATACATTACAGACATCACTCATGAGGTTAGTTCATTGATTATATATGAAGCTTAGTACCAAATAAGATAATTTTATGAATTTTCTTACTTTGGAATTTTGTTTGGTTTTTGACCACTCATTGGTCAATTGACTGGTTTATCAGTTTTGCCGATAATATAGCCGGTTCAACTTATAAGACAAGAGATAGAATAGTTGCAATGAAAACAAGTCGTTTACTTTATTCTTCCATGTGTTTGTTATATCCATGAAGTGTGTAAACAATAGTGACTTTTAATACATTACTCTATACCGTATCAAATCACAATGCGAATACAAAAAGACAAAAAAGAAGAAGATAATACACATGATTCCACCATTAATACAAGCAGTTCTTATTCTTTCTCGAAACTGGATGTTGAAATTTAGAGTCAACCTCAATTCTTCTTAGGATACTCTCTCGCCCCAAAAATCGTTGATCCTATTCTCACATTTGTGCTTCCCAGTTCAATCTGTAACTCCCAAAACCAAAAAAGACAACTCTTTTACATTTTGATCTGAACTCAAGAGTTTTTTTTCACTTTAATAAACAATGTGAATTTGTCAAAACTTACAGCCAACTCAAAGTCGCCGGACATCCCCATCGATAGATCACATTGCTCTTCCGGTATTCCAAGCTCCTTACATACTTCACTTCTGCATTTCGCAAGCATCTACCCATATAATACAGAAACAAACGCGAGCTGCGTTTAATGTTCCCATAATATTACCCCAAAAAAAATTTAGGTCCAATTAAGAGTATAAAACCTTGAAATTCTCTGGGGTTGAAATGTAATCTGCCATCCCTATCGTCATCAAACCAGAAAACTCAAGATTCGAGCAGGCTTCCTTCACGTGCTTTGCTAGTCCTACGCATCCTGAGGGTTCCACCCCAAATTTAGCTGGAGATTTCAATGAGATGGTCATGTGAATATTGCACGAAGAAACGTGAAAAAAGTGGAAACATCCTGAGGGTTCCAGATTCTTACACTCTTCGCCACTGGTATTTACTTGGACCAAGACCTTCAAAGGCTTTCTTCCTATGTTTCCAACCACACGATCAAGCATATTTGCAATCTATGACGCAAAATGTAGTTAAGCGAAAACCAGTGATTGTCACATTCATATTCGTCAGGTTGCCTCTATTTTAAGAGACATAGCAACTATGAAATAAATGACAGTGTCCCTTTCAAAGAGTCGCCGAGGCTAAGCTCACATATGATCCGAGCTACTAAGTAGTCTTCACCAAATCTAATAATGTAACTGTGGTTGAGTTGGAGGAGCTACATTATCAAAACCCACAAGGTCTTTGTATTTCCAGAAGAATGTTATATATTTTGGTAGTATCAAGTTCCTACATCCACGAACCCATGACATTGCCATCCCAATACCCACACAAAAATCAACAATCATTTGACCTCAGTCTACAGATTCCACTATTGCAATCCTGAAATTTTTTTGATATCTAACATAACATTTACAAACCACCAAACTCTTCTCCTTAGATATACACAAAGAGAATATTTACCTTCTCATCATCGACACTTTCCACCATCACAAGGTTAGGCACTCCAGCTGATCAAACAAGCAAAAAAAAAAGAAAAAAAGAACCAAGTATTAAGAATAGAACTCCGATTCAGTACAATTTGAAGATTGGACTAGGATTAAAGCTGATACACCGAGAACAAAAAAAAGTAAAGATGAAGAGTTTTAAATGGCAACCAATTACTTAGCAAAGGCTTCACTTTGTTGCTCTGCAAATTCCCAATGAAATGCCACTCTATATCTTCAGGAAGCTGCAATTTCAAATCACACAAAGAAACAAATCTTCAGACTCTTTCAATCCAATAGTATCAAAAGTTTCAACTTTTCCAATGATTCGTAGAATATTCGCATAGAACAAACAAGAGAACCTGAGGCGCCTTCTCAATGATCTCTTGCACATAGTTCTCTCCAAAAGACCTATGACCAGCGTCGTAGACTTGGCGAATCAGGGGAACTGGTTTCGTCTTGCTCACCGCAACGACCCGTATCCGATCCGATACGCGACCCGCTTTCTCCGCCGCCTGATTCACCCGCTGAAACACCGATCGCAAAGCCGCCGCAGCCGTCACGCCATCCATCGCTGCCGCCGCCATATCCGGTTCCTCCACGTGTCCTGTTAGCTCGTTCTTGGGCTGCTCTTCGTTTTCGAGATCGTTCATCGAATGCTCTTCTGGTCACAGTTTTGTGGAAGAGAGAGACGGAGACGCAGCAGCTAAACAGTATTAACTGTGTCGTGAATTATACGCTGCGTTTCGATCCAGCTTCCGTTTAGGGGGAAAAACATGTATGCTGTTTGTAGTGTTACGGAGAGCAAAGTGTGACGTTTTTCAGTTGTTTTTTTCTGTTGGAAAACTATCCGTTTTCGAGTGTTGAAATTTTAACCGGTATAAACCGCAATTCTCTTTATGATTGCTAGAAATATATTTTATTGTTATTTTTGGTAAGAATAGATATTTCCTTGTTTTTGTTGATAAAAAAACAAAAAAATATATTTGTTTTTAAAAGAGTTCAATTCATCCAAGACCAAGAGTCAAACCCTACGTACTCGAGTGCTCTTATAACGGCTTTAAGTTAGGCTATGTCAACTTTGAACAGCGATTCATGTTCCCTGTGTTACAGCTGTTTGATAGATATATAAAACAGATATAGCAATGTAAATTGTGGTACGTAAATTAAAACATGATAAGTTTGAATTTTTTTATACTAAGTAAAATGGATTTGAGCACACACTTTCTTGACGTATTTATCTTTGTGACTTAAATCGTACGTAGGACAGTGGTTACACCACATAAATAGTAACAAACCGCTAAATTTAACAACGGTTTGTCTTGTTAAGCAAGAAAAAACTACAGTTTGTCTTTTATCTATTATATTAAATCCCGTATAGTTTCAATGAGAACAGGTCATTTTCACGTTTAATTTGTAGTATGCTAGTATCTTCAAACATGCTTAATTTATTGAATCGAAGCTTTCTTTTAGTATTTTTTTTTTGATGAACAAGCCTCCAAGATTACATCTCTTTCAAATACTTAATTATTGTAAACTCTAACAGTCAATGAAACTGCATGCCGCAAAGATGAAAAAAAAAAAAACACATATACATACTTGATACTTTTTGTAGTGTCGCGACTCGTGAGGAGCCATATATCTGAGAGTCCTTTCTTCAAAACATTTAGCCAAAATATATAAATTAAAAGCAAAATAATTTGCCGCAGCCGGGTTCCGACTTCCGACCCCAAATTTCAACTAGAAATTAAACGAAATCTTTGACATGGTGAGTATTTTAAAGTTATTCGTACCTGGTTGGTACGAAAATATAGTATTCATCAAGTTATTCTGCAAAGAGTCAACGCCTAACCGAATGCTCTTATAACGGATTTTAGTCAAGTTTGGAGAAACATTCATGTACCGTGTATTACGGGAATTTTGTACCGTATATTATTTGCTTCTTCGTAGATATGGAAAGTTGGAAACTAGTTAATAATAAAATATGAATGCTTCAAAAAAAATCTTATAGATTCTTTCGTACGTGAACATGGCACCGTAAGTACCACACACACAAATACACGTCATATTGAAATAAAACAATCAAAATGGTAGTGGTAAAAGATTTTTGTTTTTTTGTTAAAGATGGTTAGTGGTAAAAGATAGTGGAAATAATATCCCATCCGAAATGAACAGAGATTTTAAGTGATATTTTAAAAATATGAGTTAATTTATTCATTGTTAATTGGTTTTAAATACATAGTCTGATCACATGCTATATAACTTAAACCAAAATCGATTTAACTTAAAGTTGTTTCCGCCAATTGATGCTAAAAAAAATGGATTAAGAAAACCATAATCTCATAAAGGTATTCGAAAATGAATATATAGATCTTGAGTACATAGACCAACATAGATAAAAAGGCAAAAGATTAATTTGGGTTGCTTTGGTTTGGATAGAGAAGTTCCATATAAACAAATATACTGAACAAAAATATCTTATATAATATACCTTTTATAAACGATTACGAAATTTACTTTATATAGATTTTCAAAAAAAAAAACATACTATACAGAATTTGTTGCTAAATAGGAGAAAGAAACATAATTCAAATATTAATTAACAGAATATAAGAGTAAAAAAAGTGGAAAGAGATCAATATCGAGTGCGAAACCAACACGCCGACATATCGTCGTATCTATGATACTTCAACTAGTGGATAGAGATGAGCTTATCCGATATCGTCTTATATATCTATATGATGCTGATTATGCGAGTCTAATAGATAGGTTGTACCCCGTCTCAATGATGACAAAATACACAAAAAGGATAAAACTCACTAACAGACGCGATCGAGATGTTACAATATGCTTGTTTCTAGTTGGAAAATTTTCAGTGGGAATAACTTTTCTCTAAAAATATCATTTCTTTCTTTTGTCTCCGGATAATAAACTCTGATTTCTCGCTATCAAACAAAAGAAAAAGAACTCGGATATCTCATGGTTTGGTTCTTTCCATATTTGTTTTTCTTTTTTTTTTTTGTTATAAGTTACACAAATTCCTTGTACTAATGATGACGAGGCTTTACACAATTTCCTTTTTATAGATTTTATAGATTAGTTTGAGTTTCGGTTCAGAATTTTTTTGATTAACCAAAAATAAAATTATTTTGCGTAACTATATCGCCAAATGATCAAACGAAATTCATGTGTTTCACTTCCGTTCTGCCTAATTTAGAAATTTATTGATTTTTTTCAACACGAGCCTAACTCGTTTACGCTTGGGAAATCTAAACCATTCGAAATTGACCATACCACTAAAAAAAGTCAAATATTTTTCTTTGAAGACCTAATTTTTAAAAAACTTATTTGTTGACCTATATATGCATCATTCTCTCGTGTATAAATATCATTCACGTCCTTCATTACTCTTCATCTTAATATACTCATACACATACAAACACACGCAAACACATTCCGATACTAAAACTTTTGTTTGCAATATCTATCCTTCAATTTCTTGTAAGAAGACAAAAGAAGAAGAATGAATACATTCAAGATATCCTATTTCGTCGTGGTGCTCATAATGGTCTTAGCCATTGCTATAACACTTAGCGAACCGCTAAGGGTTGAGGCGAAACACCAAGACAAATATGGTCGGGTGATAGCCGCTACACGAGGGAAAAAAGGTGGGAACCGTACAAGTGCAATGACATGTGACAAGAGCCCCAAAGTATGTCGTCTCAAAGGCAGTTCAGGTCGTGATTGTTGTCGTAAGAGGTGCGTGGATTTGAGAACCAACAAATTGAATTGCGGAAGGTGTGGGAAAAGTTGTCAATACTCGGAGATTTGCTGCAACGGATATTGCGTAAACCCGATGTTTGATAAGAGATATTGTGGAGGTTGCTTTAAGAAGTGCAACAAAGGGAGATCGTGTGCCTATGGGATGTGCGGCTATGCTTAGAGTAACCGTGGGGGTATAAAGGTTTATTGGAAAAATGGAAGTTTAATTTGTTGGTTTTAATTGGATTACATTCATATTACATTCGAAATTAATATATATAGCTAGCTTAAATAAAGGTCGTCGATTTGTTATTAAAAGATTAGAAAAGGTCTTGTAAAAGTTTGTCATTATTGTATTGTTAAATTTTTATGCCCACGTGTCATGTAACAATCCATTGTATTAATATTAAATAAAGTTTCAATTACTTATGTATAGTTTCACTCATCAAATCATGCATTATTATTTTTAAAAATGTTAAAATTTTATTACTAATTAAGAATTTTGAAGTTTGCAACAAAAAAATATATTTATGATAGATTTCTTTGTCAACATATTAACCAAAAAAAAAACAAAATTGATGATGATGCCATTTTGTTAATTGCCGTCTCAAATAGTATTCTATATACAGTATAGTGATAGTCATTTTCAGCCGTATTTCAAATAAAAGCGCATTATTTAACCAAGTTGAAGTATTTACCAACAAATTAATTCAGTTAATTGCCCCCATGTTGTATGCATCGGCCGATACCATGCATGTCAAAATGCAGTGTCTATGTGTACCAAACTCACTAATCATAGACTAATGACTCTGTTTATAAAAAGAACTAACGATCACTAATTTTAACAATAATGTATTCTTATAAATAAACTGATTATATAGGTCCAAAACTTGTAAGTTATTAAACAAATACAAAAATAAATGCCAAAGTCAAACTAACCCATCGTCATCTCAAGATCGTGCAACCACGTCTATCTTTAACTAAGAGCATTGATCAAAGTAGTAGTACTTCTATAACAATTTAAATTCAAATGATGATATAAGTTTCATTTCATTAGTCAGCGCCATCCGTGTTTCCCACCTTCTCATCTTTTCACTTCACACACAAACATAAAATCATATACTTAAATGCAAATTTATAATATTTTTTTTTGAATGACGCAAATTTATGATATATACGTCTATATATAGATACTGATTTGTATATTCTCTACCTCATATCTATGTCGTCTATATATATTTTCACACCCATAGTTCAACTCAAGCCTCACATCTTCAAGCAAATGGCTTCTTTTCTCTTAACAGTTTCGCTTCTCTTTGCAGCTTTCTCTTCTTGTCTTGTAGAGGCTGCTTATAGTAATGGTTACACCACCCCCAATATATTACTAAATCCAATCGATTCTTGCTGGCGTAGAAGCCCTAACTGGGCGTCTAACCGTCGTGCCCTAGCCGATTGCGCGGTAGGGTTTGGAAAATCCGCGGTTGGGGGCAAATACGGGTCGATCTATGTGGTTACAAACCCATCAGATGACCCTGAAAACCCTAGACCTGGAACACTACGGCATGCGGTGATCCAATCTAAACCGCTATGGATCACATTCGCACGTGACATGGTCATAGTGTTGAAGAACGAGCTTATACTGAACAGCTACAAGACCATCGACGGAAGAGGGGTAAAAGTGGAAATTGCGTACGGGCCATGCATAACGATCCAACATGTGAGCCATATCATTATACATGGGATAAGTATCCATGATTGTAAACCGGGTAAGTCGGGTCGGGTACGGAGCAGCCCGGTCCATGTTGGTAGCCGGAAAGGATCGGACGGTGACGCAATCGCCGTGTTTGATTCTTCACATATTTGGATCGATCATTGTTACTTTTCTCGGTGTCAAGATGGTTTGATCGATGTGCTCCATGCTTCCACTGCCGTCACTATTTCTAATAATTACTTCACGCAGCATGATAAAGTAAATATTTATACTTTATGTCTTTACATAGTTGTAACTTTTTTAAAAAATATCGAGTATCTTGTGAATATTAATGATACTTTTTATATGTTATTATGAAGGTGATGTTACTCGGACATAATGACAATAACGTGGAAGATAAGAATATGAGAGTTACAATTGCATTCAACCATTTTGGACCGGGTCTCATCGAGAGAATGCCAAGGTATGTAAATATATATCATATATCAATTTGTTTTACTGGATTAGATTATAAAATGCTGACGTGGATTTTGGGTTGATGACGTGGCAGGGTGAGGAGAGGGTATGCGCATGTAGCAAACAATAGGTACGAGAAATGGCAAATGTATGCGATCGGAGGAAGTGCTGAGCCAACCATCTTTAGTGAAGGCAACTACTTCGTTGCTCCCGACGACCCTAGCAAAAAACAGGTATCTTTCACTTTAAATAATCATACAAATTTAATAATTAAAAAGCTACCGTTAATATATTCTTCATTAGAAAGTATAAAACTTGATTACTGTTTTCATTACCAATTAATTTCAATAATTGTCAAAATGGTGTCGTCATATACATGTTGTAATGCGTGTAGGTGACGAAGAGAATAGAGAGTGGATATGATTGGAGGAGATGGAAATGGAGAACGTCAAAAGATGTTTTCAAGAACGGAGCTTATTTCGTGCCGTCTGGCTACGGAACCGTCACGCCGTTGTACGGAAGAGCAGAGTGGTTTACGGTGTCCCACGGCTCTCTTGTTCCTTCTCTTACTTCTTCCGTCGGTCCTCTGCGTTGCTACTCCGGCAGGATTTGCTGATTAATTACTCTCACTTTTATATTTATAAATTTAATGTTTTTAACAACGAGGCGGAATTCCTGTATCTGAGGTGCATGTGTGTTGTGAATTCTTCTGTACCCGAGACGGAATTCAAATTATTTTGGAGGATTTATGTTGTTTTTGTCTGTTCAAGATTTATTTTATGAATATTTGTATTATTATAAAGATTTGATGTTGATCATGAGAAGAGAGTTGCCTTGGCCTATACCAACAAAAATTCTTTTATCCCAAACTTGTAGTATACACAAAATCAAAGATAAAAAGAAAAAAGACAAAAAAGAACGAAACAGAAGAAAAGAAAAGTGTGGTCATGCTTTTGCCTTTTTTAAAAAAAAATATGTTCTCGTTGGAGCTTTAGAAAACTCTGTTCTCATTGCTCTGAACTCCACAAGTGACCGGAGCTTTGGCTCTCACTTTCCTCAAGTACCAAAACACTCCACCCGCAACGCCGATCGCTCCGGCCGCTGAAACTGCCGTCATCGTTCCTGAGAGCGACAAGTTGTCTGGCTCAGATCGGGTCACAGCTAACAAGTAGACATATATTTGTATCCAATTCTATGATATCATCTAGTAATAATAGTAATCTTGCTTAATTACCTGCGACTGCTCCAATGCGTTTATGCTTTACGAGGTTAGGATCTGCAAAATATTAAAAAGATTGAATATATGAAACAATACTGTGTCACTCATAAGAGATAAAATTTACCTTTACAATAAGTAGTGACGTTGCCTTGTTTGCAAAGGCACAAGAATTTCTGCGTCCTCGTATCAAATCCACAAACCCCACCACCCTTAGTTGTTTCTTGGCAAAGAAGGCATTTCATAGTCACCGGAAATTCGAAATCGATCCTAATCCCGTACTCCGGAAACTGATCGTACGGTGCATTCCCCGCTCCTGTACTCCTCCAATACACGCTTGTATACGTCGCGCAGTTCTGTAGCATCAGCCTAAGTGACTGAGTTGCTTTCGGGTAATATGAGCAACAAGAAACCCTAGACCCTAAAGCTGATCCGCATTCAGGCAAATGCCTACATAGATAGCTCGAGCTATCGCAGGACGAGTCACATCTATCAGGAAATCTCTCGCAGAAGAGCGGTTTCGGCTCGACGATCACTTTCTCAGAGTTGCAGTTGAAGAACAAGTAGTCGTTTTGAGAGGAGACAGTGAAGTGTGTGCTTGAATCGATGCTGAAAGATCTCGTCGGTCGAAAATTGTCTCGATCTTGACAATTCCACATGAATGGATCGGAGACAAGAAGGTGAGGATCAGAGTAGCTTATAGATTTAACAGGGTATTTACCAGATGGTGTTCTAAGTTCGAGCTTGGTGTTGTTGTCGGAGCAAATGAGCATGTGCCTGTAATAAGGGCTGCCACAACCGTCGTCGATGGCAAAAGGATAATTTATTGGAATGTCGCCGCACGAAGATCTGCAGAGATGTGATTGGGATGATGTTGTTGATGACTGAAGAAGGATGCTCATGAAAATGGAGAAGAAGATAGAGTAGGAGTGAAGTGGAGACATTATTTAGAATTAAGGTTTTGGATATGAGTTTTGGGCCGATCTTAACTAAGAGATTATAGTTTGGTGGTGTGAAGTGTTGAGTAAGTTTGGAATATCTTGTTAAGGAGTTTAAGAATCAACCTTGTCATGTGCTTTTCAATAATTATTTTAGGTTTCTGTTTTTTTTTTGGGGTATATTTTTGGTTTTTCTTTTAGCGTAAAGTAGATAACTAATATTAGGCTATAAATAGATATATATTGGCGTCTAAAATATATAGGGGCGTCACTTCCGCAAAGCAAATGATATTATGGAGTCGTCAATCTATGATGGTCACTGTAACGACCCGGGGTCCACGAGAAAAATAACGCACCGACCGTCGGACAGGGGCGGGGCCTACGAGCCCGACGGAGGGATGGGTGACTCGCCGGTAGGGGCGGTCGGAGTGTTACAAGTGGTATCAGAGCCCAGGGAAGTCAAACTGGTTCTGTCCCAGGAGACGATCTTGGGGTTTGGGGGTTAGAGCTCACTGTGGCGGGATGAGAATTCGGGGACGAATTCCCGTTAAGTGGGAGAGAATTGTAACGACCCGGACCCGACCCATTTGAATAAGTTTAAATGGATTGATTTGGCTACCTATGTCATCAAAGTGCACTTACCTTTTCCGGTCACTTACCCTAAGAGAACTCCAGAGTTAAGCGTGCTTATGCTGTAGTAGCATTAGGATGGGTGACATTCCGGGAAGTCCTCTGCGGAACCGTATGAGTGAGGTCAAAACACGGGAAAAGGTCACGTGGTGATTGCAGGGACAAGTAAATCAGTCGGTCGGGCCCACGAAAAAAATAATGCACCGAGCGTCGGACAGGGGCGAGACCCACGAGCCCGACGGAGGGATGGGTGACTCGCCGGTAGGGGCGGTCGGGGTGTTACAGTCACACATATTCAAACTTTGTTACATTATATCATTAGGAAGACAATTGTGCCATGTTATCTCTTCTCTACTTTTTCACTCATTAAGCATGTGCACTTCTTGCAGCTGTATTTAACTGATTTCTCTGGCAGCCTCTCTTTCTTAAAGTTTTATATTCTTACAACAACTTGGTTCTGTGATGCAAATTTTGTACATGATATTTGGGAAAGAACCAATTTCAGCAGTTATTTGTCTCTGTGATTTCAAGCTATTTGGAGTTATCTTTTCTCTTACCTATTCTTATTTTGCATCACGCTTACGTGTATTTTAGCCTCTATCGAACGTACTTGGAAGCTATATTGATGTTAACTTTTAAGTTTAAAACATTTCAATACTAACCTAAGTTTTAAACATTTCAATACTAACCTAAGTTTATATTTAACTCTATATATTTCAAATTGTCTTCTATGTAAATTTTAAATAATGTGAAAACAAAAATATAATGTGAACTGAAACGTTAAAGATGAATTAGTAAGTTATAGAAATTTTTCACAAAGCTTTAAGAGATGATTGACCATGTAGTTTTCTAGTTTTTTTTATGTAAAGTTGGTATGTCTAAATCACTGTTTTCTATATGATATATAACGTACAATAATTTTCTGTATAAATCATTTATGGCCATAACCTTATGAATAAGTTTTAACTCAAGCAAATAAAACCATTAATATAAGTGGCATGTTTTGTCCTTACTGTGAAGCACCTCTTCGGTCAGTAAAACATGTTCACTTTTGTGACAAAATTGGTCAGCTATCCGGTCTTTCAGCGCGTAGACAAAACATGCCAGAATACAATTCTTTGTAACTCTTTGATGGGTTATATGTTTGGATTCTCTAACTGCTTTGTAACTTGTTATTAGGAAGTTACATCTACCCAAATCCAAATCGTCCAAGTCTTATTTTTTACCATTTTCGTTGCTGAAGTCTTCTGTTTGACCACCCTTATTGTTGATCAACTCTTTACTTAAAAAATATTCTATATAGATGTATACCTTGGCTCTGCTATTAATTTTCAAAATTATTGTTCTCTACTCAGAAGTGGAAACTTTTGGACATATGATCAGAGATTTTAAAATAATATCGTCATCACTAACTGCCAGTAGTTTGGCAAATAGTTGTGGCATGTTTATATTTTCTCTACTTTTTTACTCATTAAGGATGTGCACTTCTTGCATGATGCATTTAGCTGATTTCTCTGGCAGTCTCTCTATCTTAAATGATTATATTCTTACAACAACTTGGCTCTCTGATGCAAATTTAGTACATGATATTTGAGAACGGACCAATTTCAACAGTTATCTGTAATTTCAAGCTATTTGGAATTATCTTTTCTCTTCCCTATTCTTATTTTGCATCACGCGTACATTTGAAAAACATTTGAAAAAGAATCACTTGAAAAATAAAACGTTACAGAAATTACTTGTCTAAGAGATCGACAAAGTGGCCCGAAATAGCTTTCGATTACAGTAGTGTAACCTTTTGGGGAAAATCAAGAATTCGTAATGATAATATTCTTATACTAGCTTCTCCTTCATTCAACTACAACCTCTTATATATTCATCGAGAAGCTAATAAGTTAGCAAATGTCAATCATTTAAATATGTAGTGTCGTGATTTTATGAATTAGTTTTGGTAGTACAATAATCCAATCAAATATTAAAAATATAAAAAAAACGTTAATATTTTGAAATCTAGAGAAGCAATAATGTTGAACGACGACGTTTGTCAACGGTAAGTTTATTTGGTAAATCAGAATGTCACACCAAAATCATGGTATCCTCTTCAATTGATGTTATTATATTTGCAGTTGATTCCTCAAATTTTTGAAAAATAGTAGTTTTCTTCAAGTTCATTGAATCTGTCGGATTATAATAAGACCCAATAAGCATGGTTCAAAAGCCCAGACTCAGGCCCAAACCTTTTCTTTCGCGATCCACTTTGTATCGTTCTCTATACAGTATATTCAAATAAAAATACAATCCTAAATAAACTTGTCGTTACGATATTACGGTGGATCGATCTTGAACAAACACTAAAGAACATCACATGCATGAATAAATATAAGAATCACATTAAAATTGTATGATTATGTTGGGCGGCTAGAAAGCAGTTCACAGCTTAAAAGAGAACTACGGCAATGGCATTTAGCAATTTAAACGGAAGCAAAAGCTATAATATTGTGGCAATTAAATTATATCAAGTTGAATAGTGAGGCTTTAATTGAATGATATAAATTATATAAAGTTTAAGAGCGAGACTCGAGTAAGCAGCACAAATGGCCTACCAAACACGAAAGAGAAGAAAAAAAATGAGTAAGAAGTTCTCGATCGAGACTTTATTTGAATTGCCATGATTACATTAACATATATGCTTCTTTTTATTTTATCAGATGTTCCAAAGGGATTAGGGTTTAATATGAATTGACATGGTTACATTCACAAACGAGAAATTGTTTTCTTTTTCCATATATATATATATGACTATATGAGGATAGTTATCTCAAATCGCATGTGTTTGAATTGTTTGGAATTCTATATATCGTCAATAAATAATTCAAATCCAACGGGACGAGGGAACCGAACACGAGCATCTTCCAGGTGGCTCTTAATTAAAAAGGTATACCACAAATGCGCAGCCCTCGTACCTTTTCGAATTTATTTAACTATATAATGTTGCTGTAGTGCAAGAAAAGTATAATTAAAAACCAGACAAAATAAGTATGATTAATATTGACTCGCTTTGTACAAGAAACATGTTATTTTTGTTTAAAAGTTCAGATATATTATTATTGTTTTACTTTACACCGAATAGAATGGATAAACTATTATAGAAGTTGTTTTAGAGTAAAAAAGAAATGTAACAAAACAAAGACTATCACTCAAGTGATTCAAATACTCCGTAAAACATTTTTAAACCAAGACTTCCTTGGCTTCCTATAAATAGATATATCAGCTCAAGGTGTGAGTACTCAAAACACACCAAACCAATCAAACACAGATAACAAAAAAAAAAATGAAAACCTCAATCAAATTAGCCCTCTACTTCACTCTCTCTATATTCTTCTCAATCGGAGCACAAGCCAAAGTTCCCGTAGACGAGCAATTCCGAGTGGTAAACGAAGGAGGCTACACGGATTACAGTCCGATCGAATACAATGCCGACGTACGTGGCTTCCAACCCTTCAACGACAACTTCCGTCTCTGTTTCTACAACACAACTCCAAACGCATACACTCTTGCTCTCAGAATCGGAAACAGAGCCCAAGAATCAACTCTCCGATGGGTCTGGGAAGCAAACAGAGGCTCACCGGTCAAAGAAGACGCGACGTTGACCTTCGGAGAAGACGGGAACCTCGTACTCGCCGAAGCCGATGGTCGCCTTGTCTGGCAAACGAACACCGCTAACAAAAACGCCCTCGGGATCAAAATCTTGGAGAATGGCAATATGGTAATACACGATTCCAATGGGAAATTCGTATGGCAAAGTTTCGACTCTCCGACCGATACACTTCTCGTCGGACAGTCTTTGAAAGCCAACGGTGGGGACAAGCTCGTAAGTCGACGGTCTCCATCGGTCAACACAAACGGACCGTACAGTCTCGTGATGGAAGCCAAGAAGCTAGTTTTGTACTACACGACAAACAAAACGCCAAAACCAATCGCTTATTACGAATACGAGTTCTTCACCGAGATAACCCAGCTAAAGTCAATGACGTTCCACGCCGTTGAGGACTCGGACACCACGTGGGGTCTACACATGGAAGGTGTCGACTCTGGTTCTCAATTCAACGTATCCACGTTTCTCTCGCGGCCGAAACACAACGCGACGTTGAGTTTTCTTCGGTTAGAATCTGATGGCAACATCAGAGTCTGGAGTTACAGTACGTCAGCGACTTCGACGGCTTGGGACGTAACGTACACGGCGTTTACTAACGGGGACACTGACGGTAACGACGAGTGTAGAATCGCTGAGCATTGTGGTGAGTTTGGTTTGTGTAAGAAAGGACAGTGTAACGCTTGTCCTAGCGACAAAGGGCTTCTTGGTTGGGACGAGGCCACTTGTATGACTCCGAGTCTGACTAGTTGCGATCCCAAGACGTTTCATTATTTCAAGATCGAAGGAGCTGACAGTTTTATGACTAAGTACAACGGAGGCTCGTCGGCGACGGAGAAAGCGTGTGGGGAAAAGTGTACGAGAGATTGTAAGTGTTTAGGGTTTTTCTACAATAGGAAGAGTTCCAAGTGCTGGTTGGGTTATGAGCTCAAGACATTGACTAGAACCGGAGATTCTTCGCTCGTTGCTTACGTCAAGGCTCCTAATGTTAACAAAAACTCAGCTCTTGCCCTCTGAAGTACAGTCAACTAGCTACTTTGTTTGTGTGTTGTTTTGACGAATAATAAGGGCCACGTCGTCATTTGTTTTACCCTTTTTTTTTCTTAAAAATTATTGCTATTGGTTTATCTTGTTTTTAAATTCCGTGTTGATCTTGATTGAAGTTGTTCATCAAATCAAGTTCATATATTTTAACTAAATTATTAGTTACCATAAACTGAGTGGACCCCATTCCTAAGGCGAAATATTATTAGAGGATGCATATTGTTCGGAATTATCTTTTTTTTGTGTGTTTTTAGAATTTACCAAATTCATACATATCAAAATACTGTTGGGAATATATCACCAAATATATTAGGAAGATCATAAGAGCACTTCCAATGGAGGTTTTTAAAGGAAGTTTTAAAGAATAAAAAAATCAAAAAAATCAAAAAGTAGGAGAGAAATAGAAGAGTTGGTTCTTAATTCAGAGGTTTTAGAATCGGTAAGAAACTGTCTCTAACCATTTGTCATCATTTGATTAGAGATGATCTTAAAAATAAAATAAAATTTAATTAGATAATTCTATTATATTAAAATATTATTAAATTAAAAATAAAAATCTCTTTTTTAGAGACTTAGGGTTGGAGGTGCTCTAAGGATTTTTGAATATATATACAAGCTGTTTTGAATAGTAAGCTTGATTCCAAGGGATTAGTGATCAACCCGTGATCGACAACTCCCGAGATGGATGATCGTGTACAAAAGGTATTTTAACGTAGTATTTTCTTGTTCTTAAGCACTCACTAAATTAATCATTAATTTGATTTCTGATCGTAACTCTTTTGAATTTCTCTTTATTTCTATTTTCTTGTATTTTTCAGTTGACGGATTTAAAGAAATTGACTATCGAGAATCAAAAGCTTACTGAAGAAATGCTTACACTAGCGTGGAAGAATCGAACTTCACTTGAGATTAGCGCCGAAGTATATGTACGGTAATTAATTACGCACAGTTGATCAATAGGTTAACTAATTTGGTATCTGCATTAGTTTTGTAGTTGGAAATTTATGAATTTAATTCTCGTTATCTTACGCAAATATATGATTTTCAGTTGGCGAAATTACAAGCGGGGAATCAAAAGCTCACTGAAGAAGTGCTTACACTAACGAAGCAGAATAACGCTGCACTTGAGATACAATCCGAATTATATAACAAGGTAAATCAGTTACGCATCCTATATATGATACAAGTGAGTGAATCTATTTTTTTATTTGTTCAAATGAGTGAATCTATATAATTATTTTGATATATTATTAGGTACTAGAGGCCAATAAGTCCAAAGAGGCTATTTATTCGAGCCAATCCATCGACACCCGAAGATATATCCATGACGAATTCGAAAAAAAGTTTCAGAAAGTAAAATCGGAAGAACATCACTTATCTGAGGATCGGAGACAGAGAGAGTCATGACTTATATTATGAACACGTACGTAGGCGTGTTGTTGTCAATGAGTGGAATTGTGGAAATACTTGCGAAATAGTAGGCGAGTATCTAGAGTGATTTATTTATTTATCATTATTAAAATTTTATTTTATTTTTGCTAACAGGGGATTTCCGATTTTTTTGGATCGGTATATTCATTCCTTCGTCTCGGGACCAGTCTGTAACAATACCTGAAACAAGGGCGTGAAACGTCCCAGCAAAATTCGAACTTTTTGATACATGTTTTTGACTCTTGAGATATCATGAGTATCCAAATATATATTTTTTAAAAAAGTTTCCTTAGAAGTTATATAAATTATATAATTATTTTATACTAGTGCATGCACGTATATTAACTTGTGCGTCAGTGCGTGTATATATGCCGTCAAAAGAAAATTAATGAATAACATTTACTAATACAATTACCTACATGGATAAAGTAAATTACCAAACTTTAGAATTAGAAGCGATTTTAAGGAAAAAAAAAATTAGTACTCTTAATAAAATATTCCATATTGTATACAAAAATTAACAAAATAATCTCCATTTTGATCAACAAATAGTTAAAACAATAAAAGTTAAACCCTAAACTCTGAACATAAATTCTAAAATAGCGAAGTTCTTTAATCTTTAAAGAATTAAGATAAAACTCTTTATTAGTTTTTTTTGTCCGCAGAAAAATAGAGGACCTTCCGAGAAAATCCAATGGGTTAATTAGTGTTAACGGATGCGAGGAACAATGGGTCGGTTGAGAACCTTTAAATAGGAGAGAGCCGCACTGATACGCAATAGACTTCACGAGAGTATCTCTCTCTCTCTCTCTCTCTCTAAACCCTCACTCTCTTGCTCCTAGAATCATCTCTTAGATTCTTCTTCTTCTTCGGCATTGTGCTTATGAGACTCTTGATTTGTCTTCTTCCGATCCTAAAACTGTATTATTCGTAATCGCCGTCGTCTGTATTCGACTCCTCCGTCAACGATGTCAAGTTCCGGCGGAAACGGCGGTGATCAGGACTCAGATGATAAAAGAAACAAAGTTGCCGGCGGCGGAAAAGAAACAGTTAGTTTACCGGTGAGCCCCGCCGTTCCCGTTAAGCAAGAGGATGATCGCACGGACGTAAATGTGAGTACGGAATGGATTTCAACCGTAAAATATATTACATTTCTCTTTTCTTTTATCACATAGTTAGATTTCAAGATTGAGATTCTTTGTGTTGATGTCATTTAACGATTTGAGTTAGTTATCAACTGTTTGAATATATATAGCTGGGTTTGATTAATCCGATCAACCTGTGATCGACAACTCGGAAGATCGTGTAGTTTAAACTCATGCATTGACAAATTTCCTCGATCGTCATTTTTTTTTTTTGGGGGTAAAAACGGTCGTAATTATTAGTTGGATTTCGTTATCGATCGTAACTCTTTTGTATACATTTTTTTTTTTAATTGTATTTTTCAGTTGGCGGACTTGAAGAAATTGACGCTGGAGAATGAAAAGCTGCTTAAAGAAACAACTAATCTCGCGCGGAAAAATCAAACTTTATTTAAGATTAACGCCCAAAACCTTGTATGCGTAAAGTGGATCAATAGGCTATAGCCTATAAGCCTATAACTAACTAACTAATGCACATTTTTAGTATTTTAAAATGGGAATTTGTTTCTCTTGCATGGTACGTGACTATTTGTCTATTTGATTTTCAGTTGGCGAAATTACATGCGGATAATCAAAGGCTTGTTGAAGAAGTGCTTGCACAGACGAAGAAGAATAACACTGCACTTGCAATGCAATCCGAATTATGTGAAAAGGTAATCAATTAATATATTACGCACAAAGTATATATATATAGATCGATAGGCTAACTAAATGTTTCTGTATAGTTGGACATTAGTGGATTGAATTATTTTATAATATATATTCTTAGATGCTCGAGGCGAGCGAATCCGTCGGTACAGACTGCGAAATGGCGAATTCTCCAGATACAAAAGCTAGATCAGCTGAGAAGAGGTTACTTGTGAAGGAAGAAATCTCGGAGACGGAGATGAGAAAGGTGCAGAAATTGAATTCGGAAGAAGATCAAATCTTCTGAGGATCGCAGAGAGTAATGTGACGTATGTTACATATGAACACTTACGTAAAACATATTATTGTTGTAAATGAATGGGAATAGATTCATATCCGCCATGTATATAGATAATTACAAGAAAGTAGTTTGGATCAGAAATTGGGTGTCAAAAGGCCCAATGTAAACATTACATTGATCATTATTATCCATGTGAAATATAAACAGCTATTTTCTTTTTTAATTTGGGCTTTAGAGCAGAGATCATAGCAAGGGGAATGAATCCTTAACATCAAGACCGTTTCAATTTGAGTCGTCTCAATCAACGGGTAAGATTTTAGATGAGCACGTAGTCCATTCTTAGCTCGTGAACACGTGATTTGTTTCGCTAAAATTTAAAGCTTGATTCGTTGGGCCTTCCTATCCATTCGTCAAAGGTAGAAATCTCATCGTTCATTATAGTTTATCCAACGGCTAATATAGAAACATTGTTTTACACGAAATATCTCTCTTTTTTTCTTTCTTTTGACGCGATTATACATAGTGGGTCCCGCTGTAATTGTCAAATACAGGAGACAGCTCGGTTAATTTAGCATCTTCTCTCGTCACAGTCATCTTTCTTTGATAAATGTAACCATCTCTCCTCGCTTTCTTCATAATACTTTCCTCATTTTTCTGAGATTCTGGTGCTTAGCTTCGGTGAGTATACTCCTTTGAAATCCATCGACTCTCTCCTATTTTAGTTAATCTTCTTAATCTCATGTCGTCGATTCTCGTCTTTTAGTTCTCTCCTAAATTTGCTGTCCTTAGTAACCGCCGATTTTTTCATCTATCGTTTTTTTAGCGGTTAGGTAAGGGTTTTGTTGCCGGTTTCCATGTTTTTCGATGTTAATCTGAGCAGTATTGTTTATGTATGATCTGATTATTAGATTCGCTTAGATTATTTTCTGTGATTCGTATCTTGCTCGTGGTTAATTTTGGTTTTAACTAGTCATCGTGCTCCATCGGTGTGAAAGCTTTTGAGTTAGTTTGATCATGCAATCGTACTCTTCAATTGAATTTTTCTCGATGATATAGTCGAGTGGTGACCTCGATCGCCTGATCGGTTGTTGCGATCTCGAGTGTCTTATGGATCGTTCTGTTTTATGCGAGTCTTAATGCTGCAATTGGGATTGTTTCCTTTTTATAACTCTTGTCTGTTGTAATCTGGGTATTTGTTTTCTGTTTTCTCCCTAGCACGAAAAGGTCTTTTATCATTTGCAAAGTCGAGATAGTTTTTTTGGCTTTATTTATTTCTTCCACGCTAGTGCTTGGTGGCTGTTTGAGAGAGACCAAGTAAGATAATAATAATCAGTGCTATTTCTTGCGTGTTGACTTGTCCATCGTTATCTGTTTGAAGAGGACCAAGTACATTAGTCTATTCTTAGTCACTTATTTTATGTTACAGCATTCAATATAAACAGTTTCTTAAACTATATTTTAGTTGACTTGTATGGTATTGTACGGCATCTGATTTCCAGCATGGTCGTCTTATTCTGATTTGCTTTGTTGTCAAATGAGTAGGTGAAATGGGAATATACTCTAGGACGGTTGCTGTGTCACTCATTGTGTCGTTCCTGCTGTTTTTTTCTGCCTCTTCTGAGCGCAATGATGGGACCTTTAGAGTTGGCCTGAAAAAACTCAAGTTGGATCCCAAAAACCGCCTTGCAGCACGTGTTGGTTCCAAGCAAGAAAAGCCCCTGAGAGCTTACAGTCTTGGAGATTCTGGAGATGCTGACATTGTCACGCTGAAGAATTACTTAGATGCTCAGTACTATGGTGAGATCGCTATCGGTACTCCACCACAGAAGTTCACCGTGGTTTTTGACACTGGAAGCTCTAACCTCTGGGTGCCATCATCAAAATGCTATTTCTCAGTAAGCAAGATTTGGTCTATAATTGCTAGTGGTGGTCGATAAACTTTTGAGAAGAAAATTTAACGTGTTCTATCTGTTGTGTAGATTGCATGCATCCTCCATCCCAAGTACAAGTCATCACGTTCAAGCACATATGAGAAGAATGGTTTGTTCTCTCTCTATTTCAATCTTTCTTCCTGAATTTAGTTATGCCTGTCTTTAATAGCTTTTCGCGTTCTGAAAATGTGGACTGTGCTTCTTATGATGCCTGCTTGCTTAGCAGTTTGATTTCCCATAGGTAGATACTTTCAGTTCACTGGCAATTGAATTTAGCCTATAGTTTTCATTTTAAGTGTAGAGTATCTTTGTCAAAAGATGCAACATCACTGCTGATGTGAGCTGTGAAGTTATTACTAAATTGCTCGTCTTTGATGCAGGTAAATCTGCCGCAATTCATTATGGAACTGGGGCAATTGCTGGTTTTTTTAGTAATGATGCTGTCACTGTTGGCGATTTAGTTGTCAAGGATCAGGTATACTATCTATCCTACCTTACTCAACACTTTTACTACGCATTCATGCTACATCGTTGACCTTCCTTCTAGTTATTGTTTATCTTATCAGGAGTTTATCGAGGCAACCAAGGAGCCTGGTATAACATTTGTTCTAGCTAAATTTGATGGTATCCTTGGTCTTGGATTCAAAGAGATCTCTGTTGGAAATGCCGCTCCTGTTTGGTATGCCTGCATTCTTCTCTTGAGATTCAATTGATTGGGGTTAGTTTACTTCATTCCAGTAGTGTTAATCTCATGCCAAGATGTCTTGTTCTTTTACAGGTACAACATGCTCAAGCAAGGCCTCATCAAGGAGCCGGTGTTTTCATTCTGGCTTAACCGTAATGCTGAGGATGAAGAAGGTGGTGAACTTGTATTTGGAGGTGTTGATCCAAATCATTTCAAGGGAAAACATACTTATGTCCCTGTGACACAAAAGGGTTACTGGCAGGTTTGTTATATATCACTTTCTTCTCTTGGTTTCTCATAAACGTCGCCCATTGGTCTAATCAAGCCTTCTTTTGTTGTGTAATAGTTTGACATGGGTGATGTTCTCATTGGCGGTGCACCCACTGGTATGTGTAACATTAATATGCCTCGTTCTGTATAATGTATATAGCCATGCCTAACAAATTCAGAAATGTTTTACTATCTATATTTGCTGGCAACGACTGGATCTAAAGTTTGAGTTGTTGTTTATACAGGATACTGTGAAAGTGGCTGTTCTGCGATAGCAGATTCTGGAACATCTTTGCTTGCTGGTCCAACTGTAAGCAAGAATCTGCAGGGGTTGTAATGGTTTCTTAAGAGTAGTATTGCCTAGTAATGCACTCATATCTTTGTTTTTGTTTGTGTAGACTATAATCACCATGATAAACCATGCTATTGGAGCAGCTGGAATTGTTAGCCAGCAGTGCAAAACTGTTGTGGATCAGTACGGGAAGACCATTTTGGAATTGCTTTTGTCTGAGGTAAGTATGCTTATTGGACTAGCTAATAAAATCTGTGTGACAAATCGTATGTTGTGTATGCAACTCTGATTATGTAAATGATATTGACATTCTGTTCCTCTTGCGTATTGCAGACCCAACCAAAGAAAATCTGCTCGCAGCTTGGTCTGTGCACTTTCGATGGTAACCGTGGTGTCAGGTAAATTTCCAGTGGTTTCGTTCATGTTATAACCGTGTTACATAAAATCTATGTAGATTGCAATTAAGTCCAAGATCTTCTTTCATCTTGGTTTTCTTTTCTTCTTGATCTGTGTTTATTTACATTCTTCTTTTATTGTTTAGCATGGGCATTGAGTCGGTGGTGGACAAGGCAAGCGCCAAATTGTCCAATGGTGTCGGAGATGCCGCATGTTCAGCATGTGAGATGGCAGTTGTTTGGATACAGAGCCAGTTGAGGCAGAACATGACTCAGGAGCGCATATTGGACTACGCCAACGAGGTAAAACAACAAGTGTCCATTACAACACTTTAGGTCAAGTCTGTTGAACCATTCTTGTCCTGATTTTGTTCATTTGCTAATGTTGTTGGTTTTCCTGGACAGCTATGCGAGCGTCTTCCCAGCCCAATGGGAGAGTCTGCAGTGGACTGTGCACAGCTCTCGACCATGCCTACTGTTTCACTCACCATAGGAGGCAAAGTCTTTGATCTCACTCCAGAGGAGGTATGATTGAGAACATGATTAATATCTCCTAGTGGTCACTTTAATATAATTCCCATCTGATATATTGGCATTGGTATGGGTATGAGCAGTATGTTCTGAAGGTTGGTGAGGGCCCTGCAGCACAGTGCATCAGTGGCTTTGTTGCACTCGACGTTGCTCCACCACGTGGACCCCTCTGGTAAATCATTGGCTTCTACACTCTGCAGCACAGTTTCATCTGTTTCTTTCCATCTTTTTCTAACCGGAATCATGGTGGTAAAATGTGGCAGGATCCTTGGAGATGTGTTCATGGGAAAATACCACACCGTGTTTGACTTTGGAAAAGAGCAGGTCGGGTTTGCAGAGGCGGTGTAAAACATGGTTTTTTAGTTGGGTTTATGTGAACAAACCTGTGTCTCCAAGTGTTGTTTGTATGTTTTCTGGTGAGGGTTTGTGTTAAAGACCGAGTCGTAGTAGAAAAGAAATGGTGGCGCAGCTACTTTTTATCTTTAATGGTTTCCTGACGAAAAAAAAAAGAAGGCCTCTGTAGTTTTGAAGGCATTGGCTTTGTAAATACCTCTTCTTCTAAGTAAGTTCGATGGAGAAAAACTTTGAATAAAAAGTCTCTGCCTCTGGAGCCACCACCTTTGTTTATTATGCGCTCTGTGATTAATTGTCTTAGACTTGCGAAGAATCGAGTGATCTGGTAAAAACGTCTTTTAGCACCAATACTATTTGTCACACACTCGAAACAGATCTATTCAAACCAAAGAAGTTAAAAATGTTGGAGTAGAGTCTCAACTCTCAGTCTCAAGTATTCTTTTTGATGCTTGAACGCGAAATCTTGGAATCGACAGTGTGCAATTGGTCTCAAAGATCCTGATTTTCCCCAAGCAACCTATTAAAAGTTAAAACTCAATGAAGAGAACCCTTCAGTTTGCTTTTGTACCAATTGTAGTATTAAGTTTCCCCTATACACCACCATTTTTACCAAATCGAACCAACTCTTATCGAAGTGACGCAAATAATTTCATGTATATTTTGACTATTTTCCGAATTAAATAATCAACAATCAATCATACATTGGATAAAAGAGAGTACACATCTAAAATTAACATCCTACTCTCTCCGTACAGTGGTTGTGTTTAATCTCTTTCCCATCGTGTTGTTTGCTCTTCTTCTTCATCCTACTCCAAGATAGAGGATGGCCAGAGACGTGTCCACATTTCAATCTCTTCTTTACAAGTTAGCTTTCTGATTCCTCCATAGAATCCGTCTTCCTCGTTACCTTCCTCTCTATGATCTCTCTTGTTGATCATCGTTCTTCTCCACCTCGATCCCACTGTGTACTGGTTGAATTCCAGCACTGCCATCTCTGTTTTCACCATTCACCAATACTTAAACCATTTAGCTCAGCTCTTTTGTCACAAAATTCATAAAGAAACGGTTTATATGCCATATGATCAGGGGGGTTAGGTATATAATTAAGATGCAATTGGGCAAAAACCAAAATCTTATCTTTTTCTAATTGAAATCTACTTTTCTGTGGTGATGCGATGAGCCAACAAAAGGAGGAAAATAAAAGATTTTTCTGGTGTGATGAAAGAGACAAAGAATCATTGTTGAGCCCCACCACCATTTGGTTATGTGGNTTTCTGTGGTGATGCGATGAGCCAACAAAAGGAGGAAAATAAAAGATTTTTCTGGTGTGATGAAAGAGACAAAGAATCATTGTTGAGCCCCACCACCATTTGGTTATGTGGATTTAACGATGAGGACATAAGTAGAGCTTTCAACATCAATTGAAGACAAAGATTTATCAAATTGTCTAGTAAAATCAAGACAATATCGCCATAATCATCATCATTTTGTCTTTTTGGGACCAAAACTCGAATTGGGTCTCTTTAATGTTCACCCTTTTCAAATAAGTTTTGGGAATTTCATGGACTTTGTGGGCTGAGGAAATGAGTAAAGAAAGCACAGAACGTGACAGCCAATTCTAAGAAGCAACCAAGACTCCGTTTGTTTACACACAGAACATGAAGCTGAGAAGAAGAACTCACCGCTAAGATGGCAATGACAATGGTTGAGATTCCCATCACAGGATTCCAAGTGGCCAACAATACCATACCACCATCCTAGACCAACAAAACATCACACAAGCTTGTTTCAGGATCAGACTCTGTTCAAACCAAGTTTACACAACAAGGATCATAGATTATATAGCTTACCATAAGGGAACTCTTTGTTCCTTCTCCACTGAATCTCGATGTGATCTCCAGGTTTCAACTCGTTTAGAAAATCTGACACATGAAGATGATGAGGAGATGCATCAATAGGAGCTGCTCTTAGCCTCTCCCATGTCACACCCTTTTCAATCGCAACTGCTCTTCTACCATGTGGTGGATACCTAAAATCCCCAATAGAGAGAGTCTAGTTTATATGACTTGTGATGAAGAATAAATAAACCAAAGATTGAAGATAAGATAATTTTATACCTGGCTTGAAAAGTATCAGTGTGAGTATCATAGCTGAGCTCCGCATCATAGCATGACAACATGAACCCTACATGCCCATTCTGCTCTTACACCAAAAAGTTCACACTACTTTTAATTAAATCCAGAAAGCTTTTTAAAAACCCCCAAATTAAGTAAAACTAACTGTGTTTACGAATTGATTACCTCACGGTTGTAAACTTGAGCTGGGAACCAAAAACGACCGGTTTCAAGGGAGAGGTAGCAGCTCATGGTGGAATCAAGTGGCAGAGAAGGTGCATATCCCTTCCTCTGTTTATCACCATCTCGGAAAACAGAGGAAAGAGATCGAATCAAAGAGATGATTTTGGCAAACCCAAGAGGATGGCCAGCTTGGTGATGAGGAGAACCAAGATGATGCGAGGAAGAGAGATAGCATTTCCACTCTCTACGAGCAGCAGGGCCAAGGATCTTGCCCCATTTGGTCATCAAGTGTTTCTCCCATAGATGATCACTCACGCATCTCTCCCGCAAGGAGCTACAAACCCTAGCCATACTACAGAGCCCAGAAGGTGGAAGGAGGTCGAGAATGAGGTCGAGGGCAAGATCAGGGAGGTCAAGGACCGACATTTGGTCGAGCAGAGGAGAGGCTGGATCAGGTGTGGTTGGATGTAGAGTGTTGATGAAGGGAAGATTCTTGGAGAAGTAGAAAGAGAGCAAGGTTTTGGATTCAGATGCCCATGAAGGAAGAGATAGAGATTTGGACAAGAAAAAGAAAGAGAGACAAGAGATGAGAAAGTAGAGAAGCATTTAGACAGAAATTATTATTATTGTTGTGGTTTGTGTTGCCTTTTGATTTGCTGTTTCTGTGAGAGTATAAATGGGAAGGAGATGATACCAATTGGGATTGAGGGATTACCTAACCAACTCATGAAAACAATAAACAATTCTCTCTCTCTCTCTTTTTTTGGGAACTTGAAATTGAGTGAAGTTGCCAAGTTGAATTAAGAGAGAGAGAGAGACTTGGACCCACCAAAACCCAGATTACACCGGAAAGAAAGAGAGAAAACCCTTTATAAAAATCCAATTTTTACAAACAAAACCGTGATTAATGCGCAAAGATGTGTTGATTACGCCGAAGGGTTTATTAGTTAATAAAATAAATAAAAAGAAGAATTATTGGAGTCATTGGGATTTCCAAGGACAGTGGGAGGAGAGAGAATCGGATCTGGGCACCAGGAACAAAAGATTCATTGAACCTAAAAACATGAACAAAATATATATAAAAAAAAGTAGAAGAAAACCATATAATATTTTTACAAAAACATAAACAACCAACCAATAAGGAGGAGGAGGAGGAGTTTGGGCACCTCTCCCACCTTTCTACAGAAACAGATTTCAGAATTCTTCCTCCTCCCAAAATCCCAAAACCAAAACAACAAAATATGCAAACTCTTCGTCTCTTATAAAACTCCATTATATTTTTAATTATCTATTTTTTTTTCTAATCTCTCACGAAAAATAGCAAAGACTTGGGTTATATGATAAGATGAGAGGTTACTGCTTCTTTACCCTTTTTGTCAACAATACCAAATAGAGAGACAGAGAGAGCGAGAGAGAGAGAGACCAATCCCACTTTCATTTCATATGTACCACACAAACATTCTTCAATACTTTTACTTCTTACTTGCAAACATCTTATACAACACAAAACAAAATGAGAAAAGGAAAAGCATTTTCACCTGCGATTATGGGCAAAAGAGAGTCATAAGCTTCTGTACCCGCACTGCATTGGTCTAGATGCTTGTATTGTATCCAATCATCTTCACTGCATTTACCCATAATTCAAATGTTTAGGGATCTATTGCCTTCCTTACAAGATTGCAGCTTGTGTGTTCCACCAGAAATAATTACCTCGCTAGTCTCATTGCTTCTTTGCAACCATCTTCCCTGGTCTGCCACAGCCATACTTTGGTTGGCTCTGTCGTTTTAATCTACAACTTGTCTCTTCAGAGCATTCCAAATGCACAACCATTCTCCAGCTTTACAGTCCTCAAGTCAGCATGACTAACGTACTCTTACTTATCCCCTTCCTCTTTATCATCTGCTACTCTTAGCAACCGCATTGCAGGATCCACGTTTGCTGAGCTGCTACACATGTATTCCATGACCGTACACGTCAGTTCTTTGTCGAGGACGATATCTTTCTCCACCAGCTTTTTGANCTGCCATCTCTGTTTTCACCATTCACCAATACTTAAACCATTTAGCTCAGCTCTTTTGTCACAAAATTCATAAAGAAACGGTTTATATGCCATATGATCAGGGGGGTTAGGTATATAATTAAGATGCAATTGGGCAAAAACCAAAATCTTATCTTTTTCTAATTGAAATCTACTTTTCTGTGGTGATGCGATGAGCCAACAAAAGGAGGAAAATAAAAGATTTTTCTGGTGTGATGAAAGAGACAAAGAATCATTGTTGAGCCCCACCACCATTTGGTTATGTGGATTTAACGATGAGGACATAAGTAGAGCTTTCAACATCAATTGAAGACAAAGATTTATCAAATTGTCTAGTAAAATCAAGACAATATCGCCATAATCATCATCATTTTGTCTTTTTGGGACCAAAACTCGAATTGGGTCTCTTTAATGTTCACCCTTTTCAAATAAGTTTTGGGAATTTCATGGACTTTGTGGGCTGAGGAAATGAGTAAAGAAAGCACAGAACGTGACAGCCAATTCTAAGAAGCAACCAAGACTCCGTTTGTTTACACACAGAACATGAAGCTGAGAAGAAGAACTCACCGCTAAGATGGCAATGACAATGGTTGAGATTCCCATCACAGGATTCCAAGTGGCCAACAATACCATACCACCATCCTAGACCAACAAAACATCACACAAGCTTGTTTCAGGATCAGACTCTGTTCAAACCAAGTTTACACAACAAGGATCATAGATTATATAGCTTACCATAAGGGAACTCTTTGTTCCTTCTCCACTGAATCTCGATGTGATCTCCAGGTTTCAACTCGTTTAGAAAATCTGACACATGAAGATGATGAGGAGATGCATCAATAGGAGCTGCTCTTAGCCTCTCCCATGTCACACCCTTTTCAATCGCAACTGCTCTTCTACCATGTGGTGGATACCTAAGATCCCCAATAGAGAGAGTCTAGTTTATATGACTTGTGATGAAGAATAAATAAACCAAAGATTGAAGATAAGATACTTTTATACCTGGCTTGAAAAGTATCAGTGTGAGTATCATAGCTGAGCTCCGCATCATAGCATGACAACATGAACCCTACATGCCCATTCTGCTCTTACACCAAAAAGTTTACTACTTTAATCAAATCCAGACAGCTTTTAAAAACCCCAAATCAAGTAAAACTAACTGAGTTTACGAATTGATTACCTCACGGTTGTAAGCTTGAGCTGGGAACCAAAAACGACCAGTTTCAAGGGAGAGGTAGCAGCTCATGGTGGAATCAAGTGGCAGAGAAGGTGCATATCCCTTCCTCTGTTTATCACCATATCGGAAAACAGAGGAAAGAGATCGAATCAAAGAGATGATTTTGGCAAACCCAAGAGGATGGCCAGCTTGGTGATGAGGAGAACCAAGATGATGCGAGGAAGAGAGATAGCATTTCCACTCTCTACGAGCAGCAGGGCCAAGGATCTTGCCCCATTTGGTCATCAAGTGTTTCTCCCATAGATGATCACTCACGCATCTCTCCCTCAAGGAGCTACAAACCCTAGCCATACTACAGAGCCCAGAAGGTGGAAGGAGGTCGAGAATGAGGTCGAGGGCAAGCTCGGGGAGGTCAAGGACCGACATTTGGTCGAGCAGAGGAGAGGCTGGATCGGGTGTGGTTGGATGTAGAGTGTTGATGAAGGGAGGATTCTTGGAGAAGTAGAAAGAGAGCAAGGTTTTGAATTCAGACGCCCATGGAGGAAGAGATAGAGATTTAGACAAGAAAAAGAAAGAGAGACAAGAGATGAGAAAGTAGAGAAGCATTTAGACAGAAATTATTATTATTTGTTTGTGTTGCCTTTTGATTTGCTGTTTCTGTGAGAGTATAAATGGGAAGGAGATGATACCAATTGGGATTGAGGGATTACCTAACCAACTCATGAAAACAATAAACAATTCTCTCTCTCTCTCTTTTTTTGGGAACTTGAAATTGAGTGAAGTTGCCAAGTTGAATTAAGAGAGAGAGAGAGACTTGGACCCACCAAAACCCAGATTACACCGGAAAGAAAGAGAGAAAACCCTTTATAAAAATCCAATTTTTACAAACAAAACCGTGATTAATGCGCAAAGATGTGTTGATTACGCCGAAGGGTTTATTAGTTAATAAAATAAATAAAAAGAAGAATTATTGGAGTCATTGGGATTTCCAAGGACAGTGGGAGGAGAGAGAATCGGATCTGGGCACCAGGAACAAAAGATTCATTGAACCTAAAAACATGAACAAAATATATATAAAAAAAAGTAGAAGAAAACCATATAATATTTTTACAAAAACATAAACAACCAACCAATAAGGAGGAGGAGGAGGAGTTTGGGCACCTCTCCCACCTTTCTACAGAAACAGATTTCAGAATTCTTCCTCCTCCCAAAATCCCAAAACCAAAACAACAAAATATGCAAACTCTTCGTCTCTTATAAAACTCCATTATATTTTTAATTATCTATTTTTTTTTCTAATCTCTCACGAAAAATAGCAAAGACTTGGGTTATATGATAAGATGAGAGGTTACTGCTTCTTTACCCTTTTTGTCAACAATACCAAATAGAGAGACAGAGAGAGCGAGAGAGAGAGAGACCAATCCCACTTTCATTTCATATGTACCACACAAACATTCTTCAATACTTTTACTTCTTACTTGCAAACATCTTATACAACACAAAACAAAATGAGAAAAGGAAAAGCATTTTCACCTGCGATTATGGGCAAAAGAGAGTCATAAGCTTCTGTACCCGCACTGCATTGGTCTAGATGCTTGTATTGTATCCAATCATCTTCACTGCATTTACCCATAATTCAAATGTTTAGGGATCTATTGCCTTCCTTACAAGATTGCAGCTTGTGTGTTCCACCAGAAATAATTACCTCGCTAGTCTCATTGCTTCTTTGCAACCATCTTCCCTGGTCTGCCACAGCCATACTTTGGTTGGCTCTGTCGTTTTAATCTACAACTTGTCTCTTCAGAGCATTCCAAATGCACAACCATTCTCCAGCTTTACAGTCCTCAAGTCAGCATGACTAACGTACTCTTACTTATCCCCTTCCTCTTTATCATCTGCTACTCTTAGCAACCGCATTGCAGGATCCACGTTTGCTGAGCAGCTACACATGTATTCCATGACCGTACACGTCAGTTCTTTGTCGAGGACGATATCTTTCTCCACCAGCTTTTTGACAAGTTCCTTCAACTTGTCTGTTTCTCCCTGTGAAATACAATACTTCAACACAGAATCGCAAATATGAGCACCAGGTTCAAAGCCGCTCTCAACCATTTTGTCAAAGTAACTGATAGCCTCGTCTATATGTCCAAGTTTCAGGAACCTATTTATCAACTTCGAATAAGTAAATAAATCAGGGGAAAGACCAGCTTGAGACATCCCAGCAAGAAGTGATTCTGCAGATTCAATATCCCCTGCTTTAAGACTTCTATCAATCATAATATTGAAAGACACAATGTCTGGTAATTTGTCGTCACGCTGCATTTCCTCAAACAATCTCCATGCCTGGTCCAAGCTTCCCTCTTTGCATAATGATGACATTAGGCAGTTGTAGTCGAAAACACTAGGCCGTAGCTCAGAGCCTCTCATTTGACAAAACAATCCCTTAGCAGCATTAAGCATGCCGGTTTTGCAAAACCCATCAATCATAGTAGAATAGGTATCCGAGTTTGGAACAATTCTGGAATCATGAATCTGTTTCCAAAGTTCCATCGCCTTCTTTACATCTCCAGACTTGAGTGTGCTATTAAGCAATATGTTAGTAGTCACTATATCTGCAGCTCCCAATTTCTCAACCAGCAAATCATAAGTATCTAAAGCTTGATGGAGACGGTTTTCCTTGCACAGCCCGTGGATCAGCGCATTAAAGGATATAACATCTGGATCCGCATAGTTCCTATCATTCAGCATCAAATACAGAAGCTTATTTGCTTCGTATAGGTCGCCTTTGGCACAGAGTCCTCCCAGTAAAACATTGTATCCTATGGTATCAGGTCTTGTACCCCTCTTCTTCATCAATTCAACAACCTCTAAAGCATCCTTCACAAGGCCGTCCTTGCACAGCTTGTTAAGAATGACGTTATATGTCACAACGTTTGGTTCTTCATCATTCTCCAACATGAGATTCAAGAGCTGAAGGGCTTCCTTAGTCTTACCTACTCCGCAAAGGCCATCAATTAGAACCGTATACGTATAAACATTCGGGCGAACTCCGCGTTCCATCATAAGATGAAACATCTGTGAGGCTTCTTTCAACTGTCCTGACTTGCAGAAGCCTCGAATAAGAGTGTTGTACGTAATTGCAGATGGAGAGAACCCTTTCTCCAGAATCTCATCGAAGAGCTCCTTCGCTCTCTTCAACTCACCACAATCGCAGAAGCCTCGAATAAGGGTAGTATACAAAACAAGATCTGCCTCTAAACCCTTGTTATGTTTCATTTCATTGAAAAATCCCATGGCTTCTTCCATCTTACCAGCTTTGCAAAAGGCATCAATCAGAATCCCACAAGTCACTAAACTCCAGGAACACTCGCTGGCTTGCATTTCGTTAGCCAATTCCAACGCTTTCTCCAACTCTTTCCCTTCGCACAAACCTCTTATAACAGTGTTGTAGCTAACAACATCCGGAAACAGAGAACTCCGTCTCATATCTCGAAGCAGGCTAATAGCCTTACCGCATTCGAGATTCTTGCAAAGACCCTTTAAGAGGATGTTAAGATTGTAGACATTGAAAGCAAACCCACGCTTTAACATCAAAGCGAGCACACCTAACGCGAAACCGGTCTTACGATGTAATTGCAGGAAACATTCAAGCAAACCACTCAGCGATACGAAATTGATGAAGGTACTAGTCTCGAGCATCTTGCGGTAAACGGAAAATGCGAGCTCGTGGTTCTTAGAGCGTACCAGCGCAGCCATGAGATTGTTTCCGGGGAAGGCAAGAGAGCCACCGGAGTTGACCGCTTGCTGGAAAGCTGAAACGGCGTTCTTAAGCTGAGGATTTGAGTTCTCACACTCACACAGCGATCTCAAGTTGGATTCAGTTTTAGAGAAGGGAGACGTGAGACTGAGATTGACGTGGTTAGGGTTTAGGAGATATCTGGCATCGAGAGCCCCACGTCGGGAAAGTTCAGCGGCGGCCGGTGTCATAAATCTCATTTTTGAGCAGATCGGAGAAGAGACTCTCACAAAATCGGGTCTGCCTAGGTCTCTCGATTTAAGGGATGTTCAATCCGCATTAACCGATGCGAACCGAATTAACTAACCCAAAATTCAAACTAAATTTTATTATACAAATTTTGATGATGATTCAACTTTATGAGTGACCCATAGTATTAATTAGTAATTTTGAGATATCAATATTTGTAAACTAAGATAATAACACATATCATAATTTAAATTCTTTAAGATCTGGTGAACTATAATTATTTTATATATAATACTTATATTTGAAGGCATATATATATAATAAAATATTTATAACTAAAAAGGAAATATCGACAACTTGACAACATAAAATCAAATATTATTATTATTATTATTATAAATTTAGGTAATTAGTATACTTAATAATAAAGTAAAACCTAGTGACAAGGATCTAGATAAGCATCCATATAATTATTCATAACATATAATCCTTTTTTTGTTCTTAAATAATTTTTTGAAATCGGCAATGCTATGCTAGATAGCTCATAGACGGTATTAACTTCTTTTACGAGTTTGGGACGATTATGCTTCATACTTGATAGCACGCATCTACAAATACCCGCCAAACCCATCGTACCACCAATGTTGACTTCTAAGCGGTCATAATTCTTAGCTTTTAAAACTTCGAGGGCAGTATCAAAATCACCAACAGCAATGTCAAAAGTTTCTGAGCATACACGATAGGAACTTTTAGCATCGAGATCGGTTGTGCTGTTTGTGAGTGACTGGAATCGCTTCAACATATGTGAGGCTTTTTTAGAATTATAATTGACCAAAAATTTGGCGACATCTGAAAAGTTATGTAACGTAATATCAGGAATTAGTTTTACAACCTCAAAACAAATTGAACTATTGGTATATTTTGTGGTGCATAGACCATCGATTTCACTTTTTGTAACCATCATATTAAATCTTGCATATGATAAGTCAACAAAAAGAGATATAACTAGTATAATAAGAACCAATAAAAAGTTTTTTTTTTACGTATGCAACCATTTTTGGTTTGTTCCCAATGTTTGAACTATGAGAAATCGACTTATAAAGGCTCAGACATATCTTCAAATTTAAATTTTTAGAAGATATTATTTTTTACTGTAAATGCTTGACATATTATTTACCATATTGAAAAATATATGAAATTGATTTAACAATATGTCAAAAAAATTATTGGTAATATTAATATTTCATATATGTCAAAACAATATATGAAATTAATGTTTTTTGGTAGTTTAGATTACTTTAAGAATTGTAGATTTCTTTTCTTTTTTGTTAAAGTTAAACTGCAGATTTCATTAATGTAAAAAAGATTATTTTTTATGGAATGAATTGTGCAAATTTTTTAGTTTAGGTAAAAAAATTCTTTTCTTAACACTAAATAAAACAAAATAATTTTATTTGAGATAAGATTTTTTTTGGTAATTTTTTAATTGAGATTCTCCATTCTTTTAAATTGGTATATGATAGCTTTGAAATAATAGATTTCAGTAATATAAAAAAAAAAATCAAAATTGCTCAAATTTGGGTCATATAGTAAAAAAGAATATTCATTTAAGTATTAAATTTGTATTTTTTTACGGTGAATATCTCAAAATAACACAAAAATCTAGTGTTACCGTTTTTACAGGTTATGAAATGCTTATAAATTTAAATAGTCATTATTATACATTTTTATAAGCAAATAAGTAGTTTCATAAAAAAAAATACATTACATAATTGGATAATGACGAAATTGATATGGGTTGTATTATTAAGTCAAAGACCATACTGAATTTATGGATCGTATTATCATGAAAAAAAGTGATAGTGTTGGAGAAATAATCTATACTTAGTATATATATGAGACTTCAATTGTTTGATAAGCAACACATATCTTTAGTTTAGAATTCATAATAATTATTTTAATGATCTTGTTAACTAATACATATTTAACTAAAAACATCACATAGAGAAAAGAAAATGCAATCAAAGACCAATTTCGTAAGGAACTCCAAAAGAGTTAAGCCACATATCTCCACCTCCTCGTAGAAGAAGTTGTCCAACCGTGAATTTTGCCGCTTCTTCCGGTATATTTATTATTTTATATCCCCGCCATTTCACTCTTTTGCTCGTGTCAGCTCCCGGACCGTTGTTTTTGTATTCGCCGTAGAACAGCGTGGATAGACGTTCTTCTTGATCGTTCTTCCACGGAGACCAGCCCGCCGGATCAATTAGGTCATCAACGAAGGATTTCATGATCACCACCGTTGAGAAGACATCCCACGGGCGTCCTAGATACGTTTTAACAGTCCCTTTGAGCGGAGCAAGATCCGGGCTCGCCCTTATGTTGCATTTATGGAAGGAAAACGCCGACCTTTCCTTTGGATTGGCGCATGATTGAGCCGTCATCATGTTGGCTTGTCCTTCTTTCGGCTTTCGCGGCTCAATATCGCAATGTTGAAACACGGCTGATGCATATCCAAATATGAAATCCACCGTGCCAGTGATGAGGCAATCACGGTAAAATTGTCTCTGCATGTGAGGGTAGAGCGTGTCTTGATACCCATCGATTCGGCAACGGTAGATGACTGCCATATTGGCGCTCACACGGAGAGCCACGGCTTGTCCTTTCTCGGGACCGGCCGTGTTCCGGATGCATATGTCCTGGGCCATAAACCGAACGCCATCGACCGCTGTAGTTTGTATCAAATGGGCTTTAGTATAGGATACTAAAAAATATAATAACTTGGAATAAAAACAGTAACATCTACAAGAAAAAAAGATAGGGATATTACCTAGGGTTGCGGTATCGAAGGTCTTGATGACACCAACCTTAGCGTATATATTTCCGGTGAGAACCGTTGAGTCCATGCCCTCACCTATTATAGTTAAGTTGGTTTTAGTCTTCCCGATGTTTACGATTTCGTCATAGACTCCTTTCTTCAGGTAGATGATGAACCGTGTCTTGCTATTCTCTGGAGCCGAAGCGACCGCTTCCTTCACCGTCGTGAAGTTTCCTGTGCCGTCTTTTACAACAATGAAGTTTGCCTTGATCTTGAGCGCCTGTAATAATATGTAACACGAAACATATGAGATTAAGGAAGAGAAGACATTTAGTTATGCGATAATGAACATAAGAAATTCAATAAGCAATTGAGAAAACAAGAACAATCACTCTCGATCATCCTAAAATTCAATAATGCATGGTAAGAAAATGTTCTTCTCCTCTCGGTTGTTGTTGCTATATGATTTGGCAAACGTCACAGTTTACACGAGGTTTATGGTTTTGGGCTATATAACTAAATGGATCCGTCGTATTGGTTCATATTGGGCTCTATCAAGGGTAAGAATTTAAAATTCTGGGCCTTTTCTATTTACGATTGGCAATATTTTTGCTATATTAAAATTTAAATCCCAAAGCATTTATCAAAACAAAAAGACAAGAAAAAATAAGTTTTTAGTACTGAAAAGAAACCAAATTTTCAACAACACATATAAAAAAAAATTCAAAAATCAAAAGAAACATGTTTTTTTTTTGCCTTGGAAAATATACATGTTCAGGGATTAGAGGAAAACGAATTATGTTTTCAAAACTGGAACATAATTACTATAAACGGGTAGCTCTCTGAAACTAAAAATAAATTTAAATTTCGTACAGCGGATGTTTGTAAATTTTATACAGACTAGACAGAAGTCTACTTACTGTTCTCCTTTTGGCGTCAGTGCGAGTGAGCCTCGTGTCCCTCCTCCTATTCATACTGTGTGAGTCACACATTTACAAGAAAAAAAGATAGGGATATTACCTAGGGTTGCGGTATCGAAGGTCTTGATGACACCAACCTTAGCGTATATATTTCCGGTGAGAATCGTTGAGTCCATGCCCTCACCTATGATGGTTAAGTTGATTTTAGTCTTCCCGATGTTCACGATTTCGTCATAGACTCCTTTCTTCAGGTAGATGATGAACCGTGTCTTGCTATTTTCTGGAGCCGAAGCAACCGCCTCCTTTAGGGTTGTAAACTTTCCCGTTCCATCTTTTGCAACAATGAAGTCTGCCTTGATCTTGAGCGCCTGTAATAAACATATGAGATTAAGGAAGAGAAAGACATTTAGTTATGCGATAATGAACATAAGAAATTCAGTAAGCAATTGAGAAAACAAGAACAACTACTCTCGATCATCCTAAAATTCAAAAATGCATGGTAAGAAAATGTTCTTCTCCTATCGGTGGTTGTTGCTATTTGATTTGACAAACGTCACAGTTTTTACGAGGTTTATGGTTTTGGGCTATAACTCAATGGATCCGTATTGGTTCATATTGGGCTCTATCAAGAGTAAGAATTTAAAATTCTGGGCCTTTTCTATTTACGATTACATATGCTATATTAAAATTTAAATCCCAAAGCATTTATCAAAACAAAAAAAAGACAAGAAAAAAATAAGTTTTTACTGAAAAGAAACCAAATTTTCAACAAGACATCTAAAATAAAATCAAAAATCAAAAGAAATATGTCTTTTTGCCTTGGAAAATACACATGTTCATGGATTAGAAGAAAACGAATTATGCTTTCAAAACTGGAACTTAATTACTATAACTCTGAAACTAAAAATAAATAAATAAATAAATAAATATATATATAATATATACAGCGGATGTTTGTAAATTTTAGAGAGACTAGACAGAAGTCTACTTACTGCTCTCTTTTTGGCGTTAGTGCGAGTGAGCCTCGCGTCCCTCCTCCTATTCACACATATACAAATCAAAATCAATATCAATATACATGTATCAATTAAAAATCCAAGTAATACACATGTTAATTAAGCTAATCCTCGCTACGTTAGAGAGAATTAGGCACTCTACGTTTCCTAAAGTCCAAAAGTTGCTCATTCTTTTCTTCTTCTCTCTTTTTTGTGTGTGTGTGTTTAGGGCTGTGAAATTTTCAGAAGCTAAAACCAGGAAGAGTAGTGAGTAAGAGAGAGACGGAAGGAAGAGCCTAATTTATAGAAAACCAGGAGAGAACCTCACGCGGTTTTCATTTTCTAATTTGTGAATTAAGTAATATTCATTTTCTCTCTCGCGGATGAAAGTAAGTAAGTAACTCTGCATGTGCTTTTTTTTTTCTTCTCTTCTCTCTCTCTCTCTCTAAACACATTAATTATTGTTCGACTTCTTCACATGATGAAGATCCAAACATGGTATAATGCGATGTAAAGCTACGACTATTGCGCGTGGAGTTAGGTTTGACTATGCACAAAGAGAAATCCTTATTTGGGTATTGTTTGAAAACTGAGAAAACACACAAACAAGGTAAAACAAATTTACCCGTAAAAATCAGAAATAATTTTGTATCTATAAGTTACGGCATAATTCAAATAATTGTCCCGAATCCGGTCGCAATATTGAATCTCGGATTACATTTTGGACGTAAGCAACCATTTTCCTTGTAAAATACATGGCCATATTTACCATAGCTCCCTAGTTCCTAACTCTGAACACATACATGGCCATTTTGTTTTATCCTCACAATCATATACAAACGTTTACATACATGAGAAGAGGGTTTTGATTTCCTTTTTTCTGCACATGTTATTCATTATTATCATTACACCAAATACACCATAAAGTATAAACTAAAAGAAAACTTTATGATTATCTTCCTTTTGTAAAAGAAAATGAAATATTTTCAAGAAATACATGCTATTGAAAATTTATGTTCTGCATGCTATTTACACCAAATACATGCTATTGAAAATTTTGTTTATATTTTCAAGAAATACATGCTATTTACACCAAATACACCATAAAGTATTTAATTATCTATATTCTGCATGCATGAACTTAAAAGAAATACCTGCTATTGAAAATTTATGTTATTACCGTACGTTATGATTGAGTGATGACGACAAATCATTTCATGTGTGTGTGTGTATGCACATTTATACGTAAAACAAAATGTCTATGTTTTTTTAAAAAACTAATATTTTTTTGGAAGTTTGAGAACATAATTAAGCATGTGCATATGAAAATAAATATGACAAACCGGTTGATGAAATTACTTTTTGTCTAATTATTCTTCATGATGCTTGAACGCGAAATACTCGAGTCCACTAGTTTGCAATTGGTCTCGAAACTCAACAAGGAACCCTTGAGATTGCTTTTCTAGAGCAATTACACTGGTTTTACTGCTTAGTATTGAAATAAAGGCTGTTGGACAAACCATACATATCTTTTTACATTTTACCACATGATGAATAAGTAATAGTCTTACAACTTAAATAGAAAAAAAAACATCATACATAAACAATACTACTTTTTCACATTTGCAGTTAACGTATTTATACTTGTTGTAGATAAAATTGAAAATCCCATATCAATAAAAAAATCAGATTTATAAGCAAACACAAATACAGAAAAAAAAAAAAAAAACGAAAATAATCTGTACCAAAAATCAGAGAAAAACAAGGACCTGGTTGGTTTGTTTTCAATGTTACAGAATAAGAAGAAGCGCGGGAAGTTACCGTTAAGAGAAGAAGATAACTGTTTATTCATCCTTACGCGGTTTTGATCGAGAGGGTTTCGCAGGAACAACGTAACTGAGGAGAATCAATACAACAGGTATGATCGTTCCAATGTAATACACGCTCCCGTAGGCAGTGAGTGTTTCGTGCAAGCTTAACACCTGAGAGAGATTGCGATAAACCAAAAAAAAAAACCGGTTAAACAAAGGCGTTAAGAGTGATCATCGATAACGGGATATAAAAAAAGAGCAAGTTATTACCATAAAACCGACGGCTGAATAGTTGAGAACCAAAACGGTGTAAAGGAAGTTGATAAACACCATGATTTTCCCCAGCATTGCTAATCTCGGAGTGATCGCTTGTTGCCACCGGTAAATAACTGCAAAAGAGAACAGATTTAGATTATCCAGAAGAGGGAGAGAGATGCCATTAGCCAAAAGAGTGAAAACCAAGATAGATTGTATTTACCCCGTGACCCGGCGATCATCAGAGCTGACTGAACAAAGAACATCATGTAACCAGGATACAGTCCCTGCAAATCGAATTAGATGGGAAAAGATGAGATTTTTATATACAAAATGTATGTTCCTCCATCGCTGGAAGCAATCGAAAACAGTCAGATTACGAGATTTGCAAGATTTTTTTCCGAGTTTAAGGAACTCACATGCCAAACCGCACTGACGGTTTGTGTAGCTAGTAACTGGAAGAAACCGGCTTTCTTCCCGTTCTTCACAAGTCTCTCGTACACGTCTGTATTTTTAAAACAATGTGAGTAAGTGGACAGTCTCTCACGATGGTTAAAAGTATCAGAACGACTCTTTTGATATATACTTACAGTGACGGAGCCACGTGCTGACTTGTATGTTCCACACAAGCGGAATCTGAACCGCGCTCTTAGCAAGTTCGACGCCGAGGATGTCTACGTTCTTGGCACGGTCCCATTTCGGCTTTGGCGAGGCATCGTCGGTCCAACCACTGAAACCCAAACCAGAGATGATAATCGAAGCCTCTGAAATTGACCAGATGAAGTAATACTTCCAGCGAGCCGTTAATCCCGCCATGTATTGGTAACCGAATTTTCTCCAGAAACCCCATTCTTGGTACACGGGTTCAGTAAACCGGGTTAACGGGTATTGCGGCACGAGGTAGAGATACAGAGCCATGCAAATCGCAGCTTGCAATATAGCTCGGACTGTAGCTCCATAAGGCGATGGCCGCTTTCTTTCCTCGGAAGTATCCCAAATCTGGAAAAGCACAAAAGTTTACAAATTTTACAAACTATAAGAAGATTCTGAGTATTATTTCTCGATAAAGACAGAGAGTACTCAAGAAGAAGAAGAAGAAGAAGAAGAAGCTTACTCCTTTTCCTTCGGTCCATTCGAGATAATCTTTCATTTCATAAACAGGACCAGCGAAATGGCTACCGCAACAGAGGCAGTAACCAAAGTATTCGATCAAAGAAGGCATCCCAATCAATCGGTTTTTCTTCTGAGCTTCGCGTAGACCTTCCTCCTTCAACATCCCATCATTGTAATTTATCGCACACGAGATAACTTTCAGTGTTAACACCATTAACGCTCCTAACACATCAAAGAAGGAAAATCACAATCACTACTACCTCAACCAAATTTTTCCATCACAAACTCACAAGAACAAGAGCATACAAAGCAAAGGAAGTATTTTTTTTACTCGAAGTTCACTAACAAGTTCATCAGTGGATTAAGATGATGAAATCAATAGTTACCAGTAGCGTCGATTCCTCCTTCTTTCCACGCATCTCCACTCATGTAAAACACATGACTACAAGTAAAACCTCACCATAATTAAATCAGGGTCATCCAAAAGGAACAAGCTTTCGTTCATGATAAGCACTGATCCAGAGGCAGAGTATAAAACAAAGTTCAGATTTTCAAAAAGGGGGGATAAAGTTCTTTTTAGTACCAGCCAATGAGATAAGCGAAACCCAGGAAGAAAGTGATGATTCCGCATTTGGGTCGGTAAATCGCCATGGAAGCATAGCCGATCGTCATCGGAACGAGGAAGTGAAGATTGGAGGAGAAGCCGAAGGATAGGTAAGAGAGGAAAACACCTGAAGCGGCGGAATACACGTGTTTACCGAGTCGGCCCGGGACGATTCGCCAAGCGAAAGAGACGGGGATCGTGGCGACGAAGCAGAGGAGGAAACGGAGGACGGCGACCGAGACGCCGATCGAAGCAGCCATCGAATTCATGTCAATCAACCCCATGGTGTTGATACGAAGAATCAAAACCCGGTTTTAACTCGGACTGAGTCACGACCGAGTCGCTCCGGCAGGGGATGGGGAAGCTTCTTCAGAGACTATGGGATTGGATCTGGATTGGATTGGATCGGATCGTGTCGTGTGGGGGTTGTTCACTTCTTTGCTCACACGAGACGAAACGAAAGCATCACCTGTAATAAACCGATCGGTACATTTAAACCCGATAGAACTCGGTTCGGTTCGATTATAACCAAATCCAAAATTGAACCAAATAAAAACCCTAATTTCCTTTTTTCAATCTCACGATCCCATTCCAAGTTGTGTGTATCACTATTTTCTTCTTACTTTCTCTCGAGTTCTCTGTTTTTCGCCGTCGATACGTATACAGATTCTCTGTTCAAGTAAGTTTCTAGTTTTGGTGTTGTTACTCTGTTAGGATTTGGTTTCGATTCTGCTATACTTCAAATTTTCGATTTCATTGGCACTTGAAGCTGATTATGTTTCTGTGTTATGGCTACAATTTGTTGTTTCTGATGGAATGCTAATAGGCGATGCTCTATATCGTTTAGGGTTTCACGTGTTGTCATGAAGGGAGCTAGTAAGCTTGAGCCGAGTGGGAGTAAGATAGTTTTTGAGGACAGTGAAGAAGATGAAGAAGAGAACTCGGTTTCGTCTGTGTCTTCTTCTGATGAGGTCAGTAGCTTAAAAAAAAGTTTATGAAATTTGTGACATTCTTGTTTGTTATGCAGAGGAATTCAATTTTTGAAAGAAAATATGTTTTTTTAATTGGGGATTAGGAAGAAGAAGCAGGACAAGAGTTAACATTGGAGGAAATACATAAATTGCGAGCTGATGGGTCTCGTGCAGTTCCCTTGAAACCAACAAATCAAGTGAAGAAAAAGGCTCGTGCAAACAAAAACAGGTACACATTGTTTCTCTTGTTAATTTTTTTTGTGTTCTTTCAGTTGTTGGTTGTTTGTTAATAATCTTCCTGGTTTCGTCTGTGATTGAACAGGCCAATGGAGTTAAGTTCTAAAAGACCCGTGAGTCGATATAGAGAGGTGGTTCAAGTTCCAAAGAAGGTAATTATAAGTTTGAGCATTGAGAAAAGTTTAAATCTTTGCTTCTCTTATTTCTTCTCCACAAGTGTTTCGATCTTGGGGGGTGTATAATTGTTAAGAGTTTCTTTGTTTTGCATTCAGGTGGTTCGAGATCCTCGTTTTGACTCATTGAGTGGAACAGTTGACCCTGAGGGGTATCTATATCTTTCTCTTGTGATCATGAAGTAGTTACAGTTCGTTCATTGTTCTTGTTTGAGTGAACATAAATTTTGTATCTTTCCTAGGTTTAGGAAGCGATACAATTTCTTTTTCGAGGATAAACTTCCTACAGAAAGAGAGGTATTGATTGATGCGAGATGCTGAAAATAAATCTTGCAAGTTTCTGGTTTGTCGCATTGGTTTTTAATTTTTTGTTTTTTTCGGGGTTCTTAAAACAGCAACTGAGAAAGCAGCTAAAGAAAACGAAGAATCCAGAGGAGGTCGACGAATTGAAGAACCGGTTAAGCTACGTTGTAAGTGGTCCTTTCTTTTGCTCTCCTGTTGTCTAGTTGCTGTATCACTCGCTTCTGCTAAAACTTTCTCTGATCATGTGTTTCTTTGCCTCTGTTATATAATACCTCAGGAGAAATGGATGAAATTTGAGCCATCAACAAATAACAAAGAAAAAGCAATACTAACAGAACACAAAAAGAAAGAGCGAGAAGCCGCAAAGGAGGGGAAAAGGCCTTACTATCTCAAAAAATGTATGTTCTTAGTTTTTTTTTTTTTGAACTCAAAAGTCTCGAGTTTGCGTTGAACATATAACAGTTTTGAGATTTTATTTGCCGGCATTTTGCTGAGTCGTTTTCTCTTCTTATGCAGCGGAAATCCGAAAGCAAACACTCATCGAAAAGTACAACACTCTCAAGGTATGTAAACCAGTTTCGACTCCAAAGTTCAAGACTTTGTATAAAAACAGAATCATTGAATCGCTTCTTCTTCTTTGTACAATCCAGGAATCTGGGAAGCTTTCAGCGTTTCTTGACAAACGTAGGAAGAAGAATGCAACAAAGGATCACAGATACATGCCCTATCGTCGAACCGATGCCTAGAGAGAGACAATTCTGCTTTCAGGCCGATTGTTTACATCGGTCCATGACGGGTTTTGCGGCAGTGTTTGTGATGTAGTACTAAAGTTTATGCTAAAAATTGAAAGTCAAAACACAACTTCACTTTTTTGGTTGCTTAATTGAAATCAATATCCACAACTTTTTGATGGTTCAGATCTACTATATATACTTGTCTTAGTTGTATTGGTTTAGTGATTTTGTATTACACTGCTTTTAGTTGTTCAAAATGTTGTTTCTACCGAAAATAGTTTTAAAAAAAAAATGCCAAACTAAAAAAATTTAGCCAAATAATTCTCAAATTTGATCATTAGAAATTTAAATATCTTACCTCTATATAAAAAGCCAATCATGCTTCCGTTTGGCACAGTTTAAATTGGATTATTTGGATCTAACAGAAGCATGATTTGCTCCAAGTCTGTAACGCTTTTTAGATATGAAGAAACAAAAATCAATGAAGTTCTATGGGAAACTGAAGAGATATTTGTTTATTAGAGCTTATGATTTAGCTCATGCAGGTGTGAAAGATGGTTTATGTGACGAAGGTGATTTCACATTTCTAGTAGACTCTGTTTTTTCTTTATTTCTCGTTGCAGATGAGACAACATTCAAAACTTGTGAAAATTCTCACGTTTAATATGTTTCAACCGACAACAATATGTTTTTTTTTTTTATTCATCTTAATGTGCTCTTTACGATCGTCGCGGTCTTTTCTTCAAGACCTGAGTTTTGATTTGTGTTATATCTTTGCCTCTTTGGCATGGTCATGTTGTACTGATTTATGTATGTTATACGTCTAGGGATGTTGTGGTGGGCTACCCAACCCTATCCTGACCCTAACCCTGTAAAAATCCTTTTGTAAAAACCCTGGTTCAAAAAACCTTTAATGGACCCTAGTACCAATAGGTTAGACCTATAGGGTATTTATAGATTATAGGGTACCCGTGGGTACCCATGAGTCTTTTTTCATGCTTTTTATGTTTTGATCATTTGTTGTTATTCTAAAACAGAAAAAAACCATAATTGGTCCAAAACAGAACTTCTCTCATACATATAATTGGTTAAACATATATATATTGACCATAACATAAAAAACAGCCATCAAAGTCTAAGAACTTTGTTAGCCAATTCTTCACCAGTGTGTGGATGTTTCACATCACAAAAAGCTAGGATTTTGTTATTTAACATCCACCTATCATCAACATAGTGCGCAGTCAAACATATATATCCCATCATTGTGGTCCGAGCTGTCCACATATCTGCTGTGAAACACAATCTGCCTTTGTATTCTGCAAATAGCTTTTTCAGCTTCTCTTTTTCTAACTCATACCTCCTAAATACATCAGCTCCAGCTGTTTGTCTACATATATGATGACACTTTGGGTTCAAGTACCTATCTCTAGCTCTGACTTTTTCATACTCCACATAACGAAAAGGTTGATCATGATACACAATAATCTCAGTAATCATCTCACGGTCCACTCTGTGATCATATTGCCTTTCTTCACTTTGCCCTGGAGGCCTTTTTGGGCAACATTCCAAATGGCGTATCAAAGCTGATGTTCCTTGACCAGTTTCTGATACTAACTTCTTACTACAATGTATGCAACGACTTCTTCTTTTACCATCTAACTCTACTCCTACCGATACAAACTCTTTCCAAACAAAAGACTTTAGGCGTTTGTTAGAAACACGTACCGATTGAGTCGCTTGAGTCAGTTGTATTTCACTTTGTGATTCTGATGCTCCTTGAGTCGTTTCTGTTTCATCTTCTTCATTCGCTGCTGCCATGTATTCATTCTCAGCACTAAGTGTATCCAATAATTCCATTGACTGAGTATCCATTCTGCAAAAAAAAATTGATGAATTCAGCAAATGGGTTTCGATTCTAGACCATAAAGGAGAAGATGATTAGGAGTAGGACTCGATCTGCGAATGAATTACTAAAAAATCCGAAGAACCCTAATTCCCAAATTACATACCCAAAAACTAACTTCGACGAGGTTAATGATTAAGGAGGCAGCAATTGAATTGGCTCGATGGTGAAGAATCGAATCGAGGATCGAGTGAAACGAAGAACATAAAGAGAGTTGAGAATCGAGACTTTGAGAGACTATCGTTTGAGAATTGAGAGTTTGAGACTTTAGTTGATGAGAGTCGAGACTGAGAGAGAGAGATCGAGTAGCGGAGTAGCCAAAGAAAAGAAAAAAACGACGTCGTTTTAAGCTAAAAACGTAATTAAAAAAAAAAACCTATGGATACCCTAAACTCGTTAGGGTAATCCTACTTGAGCCCGCGTGTAAATAATACCCGCTCGGTTTTAGCCCTTTCCATTTTGAAAGGATAGGGTAGGGTAATGGGCTTAGAATTTTGAAAGGGTTTAGGATACCCATAGGGTAAAAACCCATCATTAACATCCCTATATACGTCACATGCAGGGGGTTTGGCTTTTACATTGAAAAATTAAATACTTTGAATTCATATACAATAGTTAAACAATTTTCTTATGAATTTTTATTGGATATACTACTACTTTAATATGCATGAATATACATGTGTGTACACATATGTCGACATATCCAATACAATTAAAATCAGGTCCATTTACGTATGTTAACTAAGGTTAATGCATAATTCTGTGTCACAAACTTAGAATAGAAGAATATTTAGATTTTACATATAAGAAAAACAATAATCTCTATATTCTAAATGAGTGGAATTAATTAGATTAGTTACTTACTATATGTCTAACTAACCTGATATTGATTATGAATAGGTTAACTAGCTATAACACAAAATTACACAAATCTCTATATAAACAAACCCTATAGTAATAACATACAAACCAACATTCATAATTAACAAAACACACTCTCCATAAACTATTCTAATATTCTCTCCAGAAAAGAAAAAAATCTTTGTATCTTCAAAGAAAATGGAGAACAAAAGAATGGCGATGATGTTGGTGATGATGTTGGTGATGGGAAACCTTCTTACTGAGACAGAGGCTATACCTTTTAAAGATTGTTACGCAGGTTGTGTTATAGTGTGTGCTGCATCTGCGCACGGGATTAAAAAAGCAGCATGTCCTTTCAAGTGTCTCAAGACCTGTGTACATCCTAAACTTTCTTCTGAGGTAAATCTACAAGAATTTGACCAGACTGATTATTTCTGCAAACTCGGATGTGCTACCGATCGTTGTATTGCATCCTCCTCAATCGAAGATAAGGGTAATTAAGCTTTCACCTTTTATATAATTTATTTTCATATATAACTATACAGTTTGATCTTGTGGCTCTCTAAGAATATTAAGTAAATATCCTAAAAGTAAGAATATTTGATGAGGTTTTTTATCATCATCAAATTAATTTAATCGTGTGGATTCTAATTAAGTTTCTTGTGTTTTTTTTTTCTTTTTCTTGTATGGGCAGATCATGCAGAGAAAGTTTCANCAGGTTGTGTTATAGTGTGTGCTGCATCTGCGCACGGGATTAAAAAAGCAGCATGTCCTTTCAAGTGTCTCAAGACCTGTGTACATCCTAAACTTTCTTCTGAGGTAAATCTACAAGAATTTGACCAGACTGATTATTTCTGCAAACTCGGATGTGCTACCGATCGTTGTATTGCATCCTCCTCAATCGAAGATAAGGGTAATTAAGCTTTCACCTTTTATATAATTTATTTTCATATATAACTATACAGTTTGATCTTGTGGCTCTCTAAGAATATTAAGTAAATATCCTAAAAGTAAGAATATTTGATGAGGTTTTTTATCATCATCAAATTAATTTAATCGTGTGGATTCTAATTAAGTTTCTTGTGTTTTTTTTTTCTTTTTCTTGTATGGGCAGATCATGCAGAGAAAGTTTCAGTATGTGTGGATTCATGTTCAGATATGTGCTCCCACAAGAACTAAAACCTACATTGATTGATTTTGTTAATTATATGAAACTTAATATCAAAATAAAAAGATATAAATCAGTAGGTTGTATCGTTAGACATTCAGACCATGAGAATTAATTACTGCATTTGATATATTTTGTGTTTCAAGCAAGTCAATTTACAAAAACCATCATTACGAAACCAAGAGTCTAAAATGATAAAAGGATGTTTAATACTAATAATACTTTTGTAGATTGACCATTGTGTTTCACGTTTCCATCTAATTGTGTTGTAATGGATTTTGGATGTCGTGCATTTATTTGTTGAAGAGAGAAGAAAAGGAAAAAAAAGAAGCAAAATCTTGAGAAAATAGTTTTTTTTGCATGCCAAATTATCGCCTGCGTATGTCACATGCACCTCCTTATTGTTTTATCGGCTCACTTTAAAACCAGTCGTCGGACTTTGGTGATACCGAGATACGGCCCAACGCAATTCAGACAGATTCATAAGACGTCAACAAGAGAAAACAGATTCATGTATTTAAGTATATACATCTAAAAACAGCATGTATATACATTTACGTCAATGCAAACCTTTTATCTCATAAACGGGTAATAATATAAACGGAAAATCGGAAATAAATAGAATAAAATAATTGTCCACACCATTGTAGAAATATTAATTAATACAGAAAATTCTTTCCTTCTATTTTTGGTGAACAACTAATACAGAAAATTCATAAACCCTCCTATATAAACAAACAATAACAACACAAATCAACACATTCACAATTAACAAGCAACTTACCTCAACTTTTTATAATATTCTCTCTACAATAACAAAAGAAAAAAAAATGGAGAACAAAAGAGTAGTGATGTTGATGACAATGATGATCGTGATGGCAATGGGGAACCTCGTGATCCAGACAGAAGCTCAAGCTTCTCCATTTAGAAGTTGTTACCCAGGTTGTATCGTGAGTTGTGCCATTGAGAAGAAGTTTCCAAATGCTTTGATGTGTCCATTTACTTGTATCAGGACTTGTCTTGCTTCTTCTTCCACGCCAATTCCTCCTCCTCCTTCTCAAATGATTTTGGCAAATGAAATCGATCATACTGATTATTTCTGCAAACTTGGTTGTGCTACTCATCATTGTGATTCTCTTTCTTCTCCCCGAAATCCGAGTAAGTATTTTTTATTTTTTTAGTTCTAATACCATTTATAGATGTATCTTTTCTTTGACATAAACACACTTTATATTTTGATTATATGAATACATATTTTGATTACTGAATTTATGGGTTTTTTTTTGTTGTTGTTTGTGGCATGAGCAGATGTAGACAAAGTTGCAGATTGTGTGGATTCATGCTCGGACAAGTGTTCCAACAAAACCTAAAAGAAACATATGGTTTTTCTTGTTTTTATTCCAAAGAAATATAAAATTATGGATGCTCAACCAGACCTCCTCTCTCTGTTTGATTCGATTTCTTTCTGAAATGCCAATTCGATGGCGGATTCTGTAGCAAAGTCATCGTTGAGAAACTATTCTCCGACTATTGAATAAATCTTTTGTTAAAACTTGGGCGTTATGGACCTTTCTTAATGAAATTTTAGTTGATAAAATATATCTAATATATGGATGCCGTCTTAAATACAGCTTAATTCAGTTTGAGTTTCATGATAAATTAGTAAATTGAATATAAGTACATGTTAAGATTAAGAAAGAAAATACAAAAACCCAATAGTATTATAATTTCCAAACTGGAAACGATTAATGATCGCATTACCACACCAACATCACACTTTGATTTGTTGTGGACCATGAAATTGTTACTAAAACAGAAAATTGTGCAATTCTTATAGACATACATTAGTAGTATTTACAATAACAAACAATTTCATCAATTTATTATCTTTTTTATTCACAAAAATGGAAACTAGAAGAGTGACAATATTGATAGTGATAGTAATGGGAAACTATTTTTGATTGACAGTAAAACTGTATTCAAATTAGTTATTTTGATTAAGGTTTTTACGTAAATTATATAAAACTATAGTTCTTCCTCAACTAGGTTTGGGCAGAATAGCTTTAAAATACGTTCTAATAAGTTTTCACTTTTCGAATACACTTTTTTTTTTGGTAAGAGTAAACATTTAGTCACAGAACTTGTGGAACAGTTTCATAGCATCATCTAACCACTTTATCGTGTAATAGCCTTTTAAGAGAGTATTAAAGTTACTATATTTTAGTGACATCCGTTTTAAACAATCGAATCAAAGAGATCCCTAACCTTACCTATGCCGTTTTTTCGATAATGGAACCTAAAGTGACAGTATGCGGAGCTATACATGCATCAATAATCAACTTGTACACATTTTGCACATTTGCCTCATTAAAACTACTAATGCCATTCCATTTACCAAACATTTACTACATTTGGTTGAATAATCAAGTCAGTTCTAATTTTGTCACAGGTTTAGTAATTGCAAAAGATGGGAAGAGAGAGATTTTTTCTCAAAAACTTTCTCTGAATCTCATAAAAACAAAAATATAAGAAATTAAACTGGTTTGTAAAACCCCTCTCCGATACACATTTGATGCCATAAATAAACAGTCTTGACAAAATCAATTAACAAAGAATTACCGCTCCCACCATCATGAGCGACGATAACATTGAAACTTCTCTCAGTCAAAGACTTCACTGTGTCAAGAAAATCACCATCTCCCGAGGTTAAGAGCAGGTTGGCAAACTGCTTAGCATCATCGCACGCCCAAGTCCTTCCATTACAAATACAAAAACTGCAAGCTTCATATCATGAGTGTTGATTCTTAAACCTCTTACAACAAGACAGTTATTACTCTTGTACAGGGATGGATCCAGTAATGTTTTTTTATATAAGGCATAATATTATATAAAAAAATAAATATAAATTAAAATAAATAAAATATTAAATAATTATAAAGTTTTTGGTGTTATTTGTAAAAATATTAAAATTTAACCAAACTAAAAAAATATAAAATATATAAAAAAAGTAAAGAAAACTATTTATGAAAAAGAAAGAAAACATTAACAAAAGAAAAAATCAGAAAAATAAATATAAGGGATTATAAAGTATTGGAAAAAAAATATTGAAAACAAACATTTATGAAACGTGATAAGGAAAAAAAGATTTGTTTATAAAAAAATAAAAGGGGGACTAGAACTCAGGTGGACATGAGAATAACATAGATTGGCAAACCAAATGAGCTGAGTTCCAATAATTGCATGAGCTTCTACATGATAATTTATAATGGAGAGTATGGGGCACGTGCCCCCACAACTCAGAACGTAGGACAGCCCTTGCTCTTGTCACAGGTTTACTCACCTTAGAAGATGGGGAAAGAAAGAGGTTTTCTCAATCTTTTGTTACTCAAAAGCTGTGGATGCTCCCAAGAGCATTTGTGAAGAATCTACTAGTCCTCAATGGGCAAAATTGGTGAGTCCTTTCATGTCTAAAATTCAATCTTCTGTTGCTCCATCTTGCTTATACAATTTAAATATTTTAGCAACTTACACTTATGTACAATCAATTCGAGTTATTAAACAAAGCAGTCATACGTTCCACTTTCAAACGAACAAGCAAAGTGGCTAGGAGCAAGGCCCAAACGCATCATCAAGGGAAGAAGACACGTTGCTGGGTAGTGTGGTAGGCCAGTGAAGTGAGCTTTGAAGGTAGTAGAGTTATCTGGGATTTTGATTGAAAGTTTGTAAGGGGAGGGGAGGGAAACTCTATTCACTTGTATTTCCTTTCGGATATCTAATCAAGAACCTTGTTGACAAATCGTGTTCATCTCTGTTTTTCTCATTTGTACAACTCTCTTCTTAACAGTGATCAGTTTTGATTATCTTTATACAGCCTGATCCTCTTGTGTTTTGGGCACTGTACCGTTTGAAAATCCAATTATATTCTTCAAAGGTATTGATCTACCTCTTTCTTCCATTTCAGTCATCAAAGGCTTTGACAATGAGATGGAATGTTGTTTTATTATATAGATAGCAATTCCTGACAAAGGTTGATTTCAATTCTTGAATTGCTCCGAGAGCCTAATACTACAACAGTGACCAAGATTGCAACAAGTTGTTCTTCTCTCAAGAAAGAAGATTCCCACAAAACACAAATGAAACAACATTTTAAATAAATATAAGCTCTTGTTGGATCATTTTCGACGTCCGAGGCTTGATCTAGTATACTCTAGTAAAATGCTGATATCTTCAGTTGGCTCAATCCCTTTTTCCAACATCTCTTGCATAAGTATGTCGGCCTTACCAACAGATCCATCCCTACAACAACGAGCTATCAGTGCTGTGTAAGGCGCAACATCAGGCTCCACCCCACTTTCAATCATTTCACCAAAGATCCTTTCCGCGTCTTCAAGTTCCCCAGTCTTGCACTGCCAATCAATCAAAACCGTGTAGTAGCGAACGTCTCGTTTAACGCCAAGGGCTTTCATCTCCCTCTTCATCTCCCACTCTGGATTGCCACGGAGCAAGACTGTGTATGTCCTAACATCGGGAACGATTCTTCTCTGCTTCATCTCTTGGAAAAGAGCATAGCCTTCTTCCTTGAGCTCGTCTTTCCGGCAGTACGCGCGGATCATCCGTGTGTAAGTGTACAAATCAGGGATTATCTTTTTACAAGATACTAAAACTTTGAAATACTCGCTGGCTTTTCTCACCTCCCCAACTCGACACCAAGCTCCAATCAATTTCCCATACATGCACTTGCCAGGCTCAACTCCAATTAGTTCCGGCATTCTATTTAGTAAGTACTCAGCTTTGCCGACGTGAACGATTTTATCTGTCTCGGCGGCGCAAAGACTAGCGAACAGTGTGAAATACACATTCTTGGGCAGAGGAAAGTCCACTCTAATGAATCGTTCAAAGGCCTTATCAACAAGATCAGCTTTGCAATAACCTTTTAACATACTTATCTCATTTTCCCGAGATTTGCCATGTCCCAACCTCTCATAGAAAGCTTCCGCCTCCTCTGTTTTACCTGCAGCAAACAGGCCTTCGATGACCATGTTGTGTGTAACGGAAGTGGGCTTTACACCTCGAGCTTTCATTTCTTTTAGCTTTCCTAATGCCTCTTGTGCAAGACCCTTCCTAGCTAATCCACCGGCGAGTACGTTGTATATAACAGTATCAGGTGTTTTACCTGTTGCTTCCATTTCAATCATCAGATCACGGGCTTCCTCAACTTTGTCTTGTAGACAGCAACCACCTATCAAAGTCGTGTAGTTGACCACGTCAGGATCTATACCTTCACCGGTCGTCATCTCTCGGAACAACTTGATGGCATCTTCTACTTTGCCGAGCTTTACCAAAGCATCAAACGCGACATTGTAGCAAACCTTATCGAGAGAAACCTTCTTCTCTCTAAACTCTATAAACAGATGATAAGCTTCCGAGAACATGCCCATCTCACAAAAGCACTCAAGGATCGAGCTTGCAATCACACGGTTTATTTTTCCTCTTTTCGGCGCCACTTTATCTGAGAAAAACAGCAAAGCTTGATGGAAATTCATGCCCTTGCGATGCCCTTGGATGATCTCCGAGTAAACACACACATCATGAGCGATCCCGTGTTTCTCCATCTCAAGAACAAGTCTTTCAGCGGCGTCCATCTTCCTCTCGTTACATAAACGGCGGACCACTTTGCGATACGCCTGGACCAAAAGCACGTGAGTATCCTTGTCCACATCCAACCGAAACTGGCAGAAAACAGAGAGGGCCATGTCATATTTGCCAGAAGCAATCATTCGTTTCATCAGAAAGTTCAAAGCCCTGACATCCGGAGTACATGGCAGGGAATAATAAGTGTCGATAGCTTCGTCGAACATTTTCAGAGTAGCATAGGCTCTAACCAAGGAACCAGAGAGCCGCTGCGATAAACCTTCTCCCTCCTCTTGGGCTTCTGTAATGGTCTCTAACAAATCACTGACACTGAAACCTCGTCCCTCGTCTCCTTTCCTAATGAGTTCCACAAACAACCGATCCAGTTTCTGATCCGAACCACAACTACATACGATTCTGATAACAGTTGCATAAGCTTGGACACTAGGCAATGCCCCATTTCCTTCTATTCGTTTCAGGAACGACAAAGCAAGATAAGGATCATCCCGAAGTTCCCCAATTTCATTTAACTTACCTTCTTTCATGGTTTGCTCAGAGTGTGAGATTGTAGGGTTCGTCCGCCGGGCAAGTGCAGGAACGACGTACAAACGCCGCGAGGAGGGTGCTCTTCGAATTAGTCCTCTCACGTGTGAAAATGATGAAATTCGAGAAAACCACATGAATATTTCCTCACCGGTCGGCGGCGGGATTTAACTTTTTTAGTTCTTCTTCCTGCGGATGGAGAAGACGATTCGATTAGGGTTTCTAAACCATCTCTACTCAAACACTTCCTTTCTTCGAAGACGGCTGCAATTAACGCCGGAGTGGAGCAATTCGCCGCTCTCTACCCAGCGTTGTGCCGACCGTGGTTCACAGCTATGAACAAATTTTTGAAGCTTTGACCGATTCCGGTTTTAAGAAATTCTGCTTTCCGGTTCCCAATAATCACCGGTTAATCGCCATGAGCTAAATGAAAGAATAGCTTACCGATGGAACACGTGGTGGAAATCCAATGTGAGTGCGATGAGATTACCAAAATTCCGGTTTAATTTTATATGGTCTATAGATAAACCGATAGAATATCAGACCAGGGCCGGGCTATACGAACTAGTGACTTTTTTCAATACACATAAATACATATTCAACGCAAGTCAAACAGATTCGTCGACACAAGAGAAAACAGATTCATGGAGTTAAAGTGTTATACATCTAAAAACAGCATGTAGATATTTACGTCAATGCAAACCTTTTATCTCTTAAACGGAGGTAATAATAATATAAACGGAAAATCGGAAATAAATCGAATAAAATAATTATCCGCACCATTGTAGAAATATTAATTAATACAGAAAATTATTTCCTTCTATTTTTTTTGTCAACAACTAATACATAAAATTCACAAACCCTATATATAAACAAACAATATATAACAACACAAATCAACACATTCACAATTAACAAGCAACTTACCTCAACTTTTAATAATATTCTCTCTACAATAACAAAAATAATAATATGGAGAACAAAAGAGTAGTGATGATGTTGATGACAATGACGATCGTGATGGCAATGGGGAACCTCGTGATCCAGACAGAAGCTCAAGCTTCTCCATTTAGAAGTTGTTACCCAGGTTGTATCGTGGGTTGTGCCGTTGAGAAGAAGTTTCCAAATGCCTTGATGTGTCCATTTACTTGTATCAGGACTTGTCTTGCTTCTTCTTCCACACCAATTCCTCCTCCTCCTTCTCAAATGATTTTGGCAAATGAAATCGATCATACTGATTATTTCTGCAAACTTGGTTGTGCTACTCATCATTGTGTTTCTCTTTCTTCTTCCCGAAATCCGAGTAAGTAGTTTTTATTTTTTTTAGTTCTAATACCATTTATAGATGTATCTTTTCTTTGACATAAACACGCTTTATATTTTGATTATATGAATACATATCTATGTCAAAAATATATATATGAATACATATCTTATCAATCGATAAATATTAATCGATAACCATATGAACGTATCTCGTATCTTATATTTTGTCACCACATATATAATATCTAAAATTACAGATTTCAATAGAAAATTACTGAATTTATGGTTTTTTTGCTGTTGTTTGTGGCATGAGCAGATGTAAACGAAGTCGCAGATTGTGAGGATTCATGCTCGGACAAGTGTTCCAACAAAAACTAAAAGAAACATATGATTTTTCTTGTTTTTATTCCAAAGAAATATAAAATTATGGATGCTCAACCAGACCTCCTCTCTGTTTGATTCGATTTCTTTCTGAAATGCCAATTCGATGGCGGATTTTGTAGCAAAGTCGTCGTTGAGAAACTATTCTCCGACTATTGAATAAATCTTTTGTTAAAACTTGGGCGTTATGGACCTTTTCTTAATGAAATTTCAGTTGATAATTATATACTTATAATATATGGATGCCGTTTTAAATACAGCTTAATTCAGTTTGAGTTTCTTGATATTATTAATTGAATATAATGTTAAGATTAAGAAAGAAAAAAAAACCCAATAGTATTATAATTTCCAAACTGGAAACGATTAATGATCGTATTACCACACCAAAATCACACCTTGATTTGTTGTTGACCATGAAATTGTTACTAAAACAGAAAATTGTGCAATTCTTATAGACAAAATAGTATTTACAATAACAAACAATTTCATCAATTTTTTATATCTTTTTATTCACATAAATGAAGACTAAAAGAGTGACAATAATGATAGTGATAGTAATGTGTACTCTTCCTCTGCTAGGTTTGGGCAGAATAGCTCTGAAATACGTTCTAATACGTTTTCACTTTTCGAATACACATTTTTTTTTTGGTAAGAGTACACATTTAGTCACAGAACTTGTGGACTTGTGGAACAGTTTCATAGCATCATCTAACCACTTTATCATGCAATAACCTTCTAAGAGAGTATTAAAAAGTTATTACATTTCAGTGACATCCGTTTTAAACCATTGAATCAAAGAGATCCATAGCCTTACCTATGCGGTTTTTTCGATAAAAAAACCTAATCATAGAGGTATATATAAGTGACAGTATCCGAAACTATATATGCATAAATAATCAATTTATACATATTTTGAGCATTTGCCTCATCAAAAACTACTTGCATCATTCCATCTACCAAACTTTTAGAGGCTGCCTATGACAGAGTTGTAAGTACCAAACTATTAATGTTGGCTTCTATTCCTTTTGCTTGCATTTCCTTGAAAAAATGTATTGCATCATCCACTTATTCGTTTTTGGAATGAGTTAATGATTGCATTGTTTCATTCAGTTGAAACAAATATCATTTTTATGGTCCTTATGAGTATAATTTAGTTTCAACATAAGTTGTTTGATTGGTTTTCTGGTCCCAAGGCCCAAACGCATCATCAAGGGAAGACACGTCGCCAGTGTAGACAAAAAGCTTAAGATTGTTGTGAGCATCGGCAGAAACAGTTTATCAACACATTGAGGGAGTAGATGTCACGTTGATTTTCATCCGCTTGAATAAGCGGATTGCATGGTCATAGCGCTTGATTTTGCAAATACCACTCAGTAGTTGTGTGAAATCCATGATCGTAGGGAGCGGACGAAATTGTATCATCTGATCGAAAAAACATAGAGCTTCACCTAACTGATCAAACCCTTTTCTCAACTTCTCTTGTACGATTCCACTCTAGAAAAAATGCCAAAAATAATTTATTAATTTATAAAGATATTTTTCGGTTTGAACTTTTAATGGTCATCAAGAGACAATAGCAAATTGTTTTCATCACTGCAAAATTTGTTCAAGAGATATCACATCAATGAATTTGGAAGATAAGCAGAACAACTTTCATTAACATAAAGTTGTGATTAATAATTTTAATTATCGAAAAAGAATAAATGTTAATAGCATATTTGACTATCTAGGTTTCAATTATTGAAAAAAAATAGATGTTAGTAGTATATTCGACTATTTAGGTAAAAATGATACATGCTCAGAAGTTCAGAATTATAAAAAATTGTGGGTAACGTCTTTAATGTTAATGTTGATGATGAAGTTAAAGATGATAATATATAATATTTGATAGTAATTTCGAATCACTTATAGCTTGTAGAACTTTTCATAATTTTTGAATACAAATCAAGAAAATAACATTAAAAATTATTAAAATAATAAGAAAAATTAGAGATTTAACTCGAGAATCCCATTTTTAGAAAAACAACAGTACAATAGTCATAATTATAATTATTAATTTATTTTATTTTTGAGATCATATATTTCTATTAAAAAAAAGGTATGACTTAGTACAAAATTTATATAATTTATATAGAGGTTCTACAGTATGTAATACGAAAAAAGTGTCTAATCAAAATAATAAAAAGCAATGAGATATATCAAGTGACTTGAGACTTGACGTAGTCCGATACAAAACCGGATCAACCATTTTTAGCATATTCTATTTACATGATCTGTACAACATAGTCAAAGAAATGTAGAAGAAAAAACCAGAATCAGATCAAATCCAAGCTATTATGATTTATGACATAATAAAGAGTCACTGAGATTATATCCCGTGCGACTTGGAGACTTGTATCATGAGTGTTGTGAAGGCTGGTTTTGTCAGAAGGCTCGACAGAGTGTATTAGTCGTGGTCAAGTTAGAGGAGTGTTGCTGTTCAATGGGGCTGTTCGTCGGACTACAGACTCTGCTTCTCTTTGGTTCTGAGATCCTCACGTTGGAAATTGCAACCACAAGCACATCCACCACACCGCTCTCATCTTCTTCCTCCTCCTCTGTGTTGGAGAATGAATCAGTCGGTGAATCAGATGTTGTCTTCTTCTCTCTGTTAGCTCTTTTTATGTCAGTTTTCTCTATCGGACTGCTGCGAATCTGGAGGCATGGAGGAGGTCCTGCTTGACTCTTGTGCTTCGACTTGATACACATCGTCTTGAGTGTCCGGTCTGTGTAAAATAGTATCCATGGATGCCCTGAAACACACAAGTGAAGAAGATATGGTAAGCATTAAACAAAGACAACGCTAAATGGATATACAAGTCAATGCTGGAAGAGATTAAAAGGCTTACTTAGCACTTCATCCGCTGTGATTCTGGCAGATTCTTCCCTTGTTAGCATTCTTGCCAAGAGATCACGGGCTGGTTTGGACACGGACTCCCACACTCCCGAGTTGAAATCAAGCTTCACTTTTTTGATTGCTTCGAAAATGGCATCCAAAGAGTCTCCCTTAAACGGGAGTACACCAGACAAGAGAGCGTATAAGAGCACTCCTGCACTCCAAATGTCGACTTTCTCTGAATAATTTTCAGAAAGAACTTCAGGTGCAACATAAGCAGGACTTCCTGCTAATCCAGACAATGTTTGACCTGTACAAACCAATGAACAAATAGTTAAGTCAAACTTTGACAGCTCAATAACGCTACAGAGAAAAAGTCATAATCTGATCTCAAGTTGAATATGTCAAACGCGTGGCTCTCGTTAAAGAAGAGGAACCATAACTTGTCAAGTAATAACAACATAACCAATACTTTAATCACAATCACTAAAGCATGTAAAACAACAATCTACTTGTCATAGAAGACTAGCCTTTTCAATCTATTTTAATTAACAAGAAAAAACACTCATTACCCAGGGAAATCCAAGTTAAACTTCCAGAGGAGAAAACAAGCACAGGACAGCTAGTTTCATACAGAAATATCAAATTTTGGGTCTCATAAGCTTTTTCCACCAGTATTATTAGACACTGATGCGATGCCAACTTTCTAACTTGACAGAATCAAGCCGCTATGTTCCCCTAAACAAAGTGTATATGAAAGTCACTGCACTTGACAATTTAATAAAGACACTACAGATCGTTTAAATTGCATACACAAATTACTAAGAAATCCTTAACGCCTGAATACAATTACCTTTTGCAATTCTCATGGCGAGACCAAAATCAGCCAGCTGTATCTTCCCAGCAGCTGTTAGGAGAATATTCTCAGGTTTTATATCTCTGTGCACAACTCCCATCTCGTGGCAATAATTGATGACTAGCATGAGGTCCTTGAATATATTAGCTGCTCGCTGCTCAGAATACTTGCCCTCCTTGACCATCTGATCAATCAAACGTCCCCCTGAACACAGCTCCATCACAAGATGGAAACAATCTGACTCTTCATATACAGCATGCAATGTGACAACCCGAGGGTGACCAGATAAATGTTGCATAATCTCAACTTCCCGGTGAACAGTCTCCTCCCCCTTCTTCAGAGTTTTACAAGCAAAGTCGATCCCATTATTCTTTGACCTGCAGATCCTGACTGACCCGAATTTCCCTTTCCCAATATTTGGACCAAAAACATAGTCATCATGTATCTTATTCTTCCTACCAGTCTGTGTGGAAACATCTATGCACCCTATCTTCCTCTTCAAACCTCTTCCTGATGAAACCAAAGAAGATGCACCACAAGGAGGTGCAGTAGCAACGCCAGCAAGCCGTCTCTTAAAGGAACCAACAGACTCGACAGCATCATTCTCCTTGCACCGCTTCTTCAGTCTAGCATAACCCTCTAGCGAAAAGTGCGACCTGAAGTTGGATGATCGTGATGCAGTTGTACAGGATAAATCCTCTGGTAAGTTCTCTGCACCCTCAGTTTCACTACCTTTCCGCTTCTTCCTCATCAAATCAGCCAGCAACCAATCTCACCACATATAACGAGCATCAGAATCACTTACACAAGAAAATGATGAGCCTCTCCTGCGAAATTAGGACAAACCAATTAGTCATCAAAGCAGCTGCAGAGATACAACGGCATAGATCCAATCAAAAGGATACTGCACAAAATGTAGCTATAATCCAATTTCCAAAACGTAAAAAGGAGTAAAACCACAAATTTTACCAATACCAATTGCATAGATGTGTACATAACTTTACAAGTACAATCTAGAAAGCGAAGCAGAGAAGAGTGATAAAGGAAAAGACGCATCTTCAACGACTCAGAAACTCCCCCACAGACTTTCCCGCAAAACACATAACTTTCCCGGAATAAAGAAGCGAAATGGTAGATCGAAAAAAGCAAAAAATCTATACTCAACCCCTTGATCAAAGTACAGAAATAGGATCAAGCTCAGAAATTAGGGCAGATAACGAACCTCGGGAATCACCAAATCGTCCTTGTACCGAGACGAAGCCGATCAGAAAGACTGATGGGACCCAATGGAGCGAATCGAGGCGAAATTGCCGATAAATCAGAGAGGGATATACTGGCACAGAATCGAATCCCGAGATACAAATAGCAGCGAAGATCGAAGCGAAGAAACCCTAGCAATCACGACGAAGCGATATTTGGGGAAAAAAAGCTAAGCCTGAATCATGCAGCAGATCTTCGTTAAGAAGATATAACGAGATTGTGTGATTTATATCTATATATATCACTAAACCGGCACAATGTCGGTCGTCAGAAAACCGGTTTCTGATCGATCTTCCTAAACCTTCTCGACTTGATGATTAATGTTGAGAGAGAGAGGTTTCCTCTCTAATATTTGCGGTTCTCCGTTTTAATTTTGTTGTCACTAAAGTAAACGATGTAGTACAGTATTTAGAAAAATTATATTTAAGAAAATACATTAAACCGAATGTTTAACCGGGAGATTTGGCAAGTTATACCTGATCTAAGTCAGTATTAACCTAATTTTGTTCCTCCATCGTATAGGTGCTACCTACCCAATTAACCCTGCTTTTCAATTCACATATTTTGTTCCTCCATCGTATAAGTGCTAGTTAACGATGGTGCTTTTTACACGACAATATTTTTTTTGAGGAATTTTATTTGCCTTTCTTTTCTTTTTTTTTTTATTTTGTTTTTCAATTTATAATGAAGATGGAGATTCAAGTCCTACAAACTTGGAAACACAAATCATAATCAAGAGAGTAAGGGAGACGTTTTTGGCTCCTTAGGAACAGAAAAATAGTGGTGACTTATTCGCAAAATAAAAACAATGAGAGCAACAAGACTTGTAGTCTTGGTTTGGCTTCTTGCCTTGGTCGGATCGTCACGTCTCGGTTTGACCGGTCGGTTCCGTGTCCCCATCACTTTCAGACTCATAATCTCCTCTTGCGTCCCTCAACTCCTGCTCTTTTATTTCCTTCTCCATCTCCTTCTGCACCTCTGACCGCATTGAAATAGCCTCACTAGCTCTCTCCTCAGCTACAAGGAGCACTTTTATTAGCTTGGCAAATTTATCACTGAAAATCGACCCACCATCATAATTATATAATCTTCTACGAAACTGATCAATGAGGGACTGCATCACCGTTCGGGTTTTCCCAATTCGAGATACAAGGAGGGATTGTCCAGTCTTGTTTTTGCTTCTTGACAGTATCATCAGGCCTAGGCGGCAGATACACGACAGGAACAGGCCGAGAACCAAAAGCCTTTGGACCTCGCTTGTGCTCCAACGAATTCGCTGGATCAAGTGGATCTAAAGACTTCTCCAACGTCCTTTTGGTGCTATCTTTAGCAACCGCTGCAGATTTCTGCTTAGATGACGATGATGGCTTATTATTATACTTAACGGAGTCCGAGTCAGGGAACGCACCACCATCGATATCTCCAAACCCACCTTGCCGCTGCTTCAAGTAATCAGGTATTGGTTTAACGGTGACACCAGTGGATTCGATGTATTGGTTCTTGAACCACGGATCATTCGAATGATCATAAAACGTCCTAGTGGTTGATTTTTTCAGAGACGTCATCGCTCGATTCAAGATCGTAAACTCTCAGCAATCAACACAATAGAACGGGAGCAAACCAACTAAAGCTAATCAATCTTTTAAAGAGCAATAAACGGAGGTTTAACCTAAGGAGGTGTTATTGGTTCTTGTATTTTAATAGATTTAGAAATCCTCTTTGGATTTCTAAAATCCATGAATTTTAAAATCAGGCAAGTGGATTTCAAAGTCAAACAAATGGATTTCAAAATCAAATATATGGATTATTATGGATTTCAAAATCAAATATATGGATTATTATGGATTTCAAAATCAAATATATGAATTATTATGGATTTCAAAATTAAATATATTGATTATTATGAATTTAAATAGTTTAGAAAAAAACAAAACAAAATATTTTTCGTATCATCTATTATTCTATTAAGAATGTAAAAAATTTTCCCACATCTTTGTTGCAATTATTGCTCTCAATTGATTGGCATGTTCTCTTTGTTGATCTTGGGTTCCAAGTACTTCCTCGTGAACATCGTCGTTATTGTTATTAACTTCTTCAAGATCTTCTTCTTCATCACTATTTGTTTCTTCCGGAAAATTATCCGTTCGACAAAACTTTCGAAGAAAGTTGTGTAAACCAGCACACGCAAGTACGACCTCCGTTTGCGTCTTATAAGGAAAAGGAGGTGCAGACTTAAAAATTAGGAATCGAGATTTGAAGATACCAAAAATTCGCTCAATAAGGTTTCTCAAGGATGCATGGCGATGGTTAAACAACTCCTTTTCATTTTGTGGAGTAGAATCTTGACCAGAAAACTCTTGTAGATGATATCGAACGCCACGATATGGAGCTAAAAAATTTCGACGATTTGCAAATCCACAATCAACTAGATACATTTTTCCTGAAAAAATAATAATAAAGTAATTACTTATCTCATTAAAAATAATAAAGTAGTTACTAATTAAAATAATATATATATTATAATATACCTTCTGGAATTGGTAATCGATTAGTGTTCTTTGTTAAAGCATGATTCAATATTTTTGAGTCATGAGCTGAACCTTCCCATCCACTAAGCATGTATATGAACTCAAGATCAAAATTACATGCAGCCAATACATTTTGCGATATATCACCTTTTCTATTGCGAAAAGGGCCAGCTTCTTTTTTTGGGACCATTGCAAAGATATGTGTACCATCAATAGCTCCGACGCAATCCTAAATATATGATAAAATTTATGCTTAATAAAATGATAAGTTAAAGCATGGACCATAAAGAAAAATACATACCTTAAAATAAGGATAAAATCTTGTACTATCTCTTATCTTTTGAGGCACAATGGGTCCAACGGTAGCCATGAAACTTGGTGAAATTTGATTTAAAGCTCGCAAAACTTTGTGAAAATTGTCGCTTATAGCAAACTTTGATCTTTTAAAAGTGTCTCTTGTATAACAATACCTCGAATTTTGGCCAACTATTAGGAGGAAGGATGCAACCATTTCTTCAAGACTAATATATCGTGTATCGGTTAAATTTGTCCTCTCTCGAATGAGATCACATAACTTCAAAAAGATATCTGGATACATCCGATATAACTCGCGAAAATGAATAGGGTCTTCCTTTAACACATTTTCTATATAGTCTTGACCAGCTCTTGTGGTTGCACGTCGAATAGGACGTTCAATTTGCAATTGAAGTTGTTGTTGTAGTCGTTTCCTCAAACACATCATCTGACAGAAAACTAAGAGCACCAATAAAGTGATATCAGCATCTAACTCATCACCTTCATGCGATATATATTTCTCTCTTTCTTCAGGAATTTCTTGTTCTCCAAGAAGTGTTGGATTCATGCTTGATACCTTTGACAAAAAAAAAACTTAACCCATCAAAAATAAGCACTAACACATAATTAAAAAGTATAGACTTTAATTTATACCGTCACTACTACATGAACAGAAAATTATCAAAACCGAACAATTATACTAGAGAATGAGATAGACATCTAAACCATGTAAGAAAGTAAAAGAAAGATAAAAAATAAATACTCACTGAAGACTTATTTTTTAAACAAGTAACTCAATCTTTGAAGAGTATCAAAAACAAACAACTATATGAAGAAGAAGAAGAAAATTGGTGTTTCTCTTCTTCGTCCTTAAACAAGTAACTCAATCTTTTTTTATGTAAATTTTACTTTATGAAAAAGTAAAGTTATTTACAAATATACAGCATAATTTTGTATTTACATAAAGTTTTACATTTTTAAAAAAGAAAAAAAAATTGAAATGGAAAAATAACTATAATTGTAAAAATGGAAAAATATGTAAAATGGAAAACATATAAAAGAATCGACCAAACCGTATCATATATATACATATTGTTTCTAGTGGTCAAAATTATTATAATACAAAACACTAAAACCTAAAGTATCAATGGAAGGATCACAACAAGAACAACAACAAGAAAGAGTAAAGAGTTCATATATTCAATGGAGTCCCCAAGAAACAAAAACTTTGATACAATTACTCCTAGAGTGTGTTGCTGCAGGTTTGCGTGATTCTAACAATACATTCAGCAAGTTTACGGTAGAGAGACGAATACTACCTACTCTCAATCAAACACATAATTGTACCAAAACCTATCAAAACTGCGCAAACAAAATAAAGATTTTGAAAGCAAAATATCAAAGTGGTGCTGAAATTCTTCGCTTCAGTTCTGGGTTTGGATGGGATCCAACCACAAAACGGTTCACGGCACCAGAAGAAGTGTGGGCTGACTACATAAAGGTAAAATTAAATTTACAAGATTATCTCTACATAGATTTTTCATCATGTTAAACTTTTTGTATTTTTTTTGTTTTAGGCACATCCGAATTATAAAAAGTTTCGTAATGAGACTTTTGAAGAATTTGATGATCTTAAAGTTATATTTGAAAAAAATATAGCATCGGGTAAGAGTGCGATTGGATTAGGCGATACTACTGATGCTCGAACATGTGGAATTTCGGAAACTGGAAAAGAGCAAACAAATTGTGATGAAGAGTTTTCCATAAATGTCGAGGAAAATTATGAAACACCGTCATCTTTTTTTTGCAGCGGTTCAAAGGACACTTTGGAAAAACTCCCTTTAAGAAAAAGAAAAAGAAATCCTCAAGGCAAAGATGATGATCCCATTATTTGCCAAGAAGGTGCAGACGAAGCTTGTACTGAAATAAACGCCTTGACAACAATCACTCAAAAACTCTTCAATCTGATACAAGAGAGAGAAGCAAGACAACAACAAGAAGCTGAGAAAAGAGAAATAGAGAAAAAGAAAAATAACTTATGGGAAGCTATCAAAGAAGTTTCTGATTTGGAAGAACATGTTCGTTACGATGCGGTTAAAGTAATTCACCAATTAGGAATGAAAGATGTATTCGTTAGCATGTCCACTGATGAGCGTTATGCTTGGATTAAACGTAACGTTATGGGATGATTAGTTAATTATTATCTAGATTGGGGTTTTAATTATTTTTTATCATCTAGATTGGGTTTTATCTATTTTTTATCATTTATAGATTGGGGTTTTATTTATTTTTATTATAACATAACATTGTTGGCTTTTATATCATAATTATTATATCTTGATTGGGTTTTATGCATGGTTATTTTCTTTATTATTATTTATTCCAACATAAACATTTTTCAAATTGGCTCAATTATCTTTTCAATCACAAGATGAACGTACATAAACATAAACATAATAAACTGTAGAATGTTGGTATTGGAGGAAAAATTGACGTGGGGGAGAAAGTGTAGAAAATAATCAAATCCAATCAAATAACAAGGTTAAACTCTGTATTTGGGTCTTTGTATTTTACTCATGAAAACCTTTCTAAATCCATTCAAATCCAACAAAAAATCAAATCCTTATAATACTTGGATTTTAAAATCATAGAACCAATAACACTGGATTTCAATATGGATTTTAAAATCATAGAACCAATAACACTGGATTTGATTTAGATTTTCAAATCCATTAAAATACAAGAACCAATAACCCCCCTAAATGTTTTGCTATGTAGCGTTTGTATTTATAACTTTCGAGAGATTTCTATTTCCTAATTCCCCTTGAAGTAATGTTGGTATAAAGAAGATTATTAATAGGACTATAAAACAAAAAGGAAAATAGTAAATAAACAAAAAGGAAAATAGTAAATAAACAAAAAGGAAAATAGAAAAAAAAAATCCTACATTAATATAATTAGTGAGTATAAACCAAAGCCAAAAACCTTTTCAACGCTCGAAGACAATCAAATATTGAATAAAAACACTAAACCGCTAAGAAAGCATATCCAGAAAGCTTTTGTCCAATTCACCACTCGATAACATATCCATAACCATCTTAATACTGGAAGCATCTGCTGAGAACCCACGACTCTTCATCTCTTCGATAAGCTTAGCTGTTGCGGCAAAGTCACCATCTCGAAGATGTGCCCGGATTATTGTGTTGTATGTACAATCATTTGGCGCATTCCCATCTTCGCCCATTGTTCTAAGCATGGCATCTGCTTCAGACAGCGACCCTTTCTTACATAACCCTGAAATCATCACGGTGTATGTCTTAACATTAGGCTTCACTCCTTTCGAAGGTAGGCTACAGAATAAAGTCCACGCATCGTCCACCTTCCCACTCTTGCACATCCCCTCAATGATGATCGTATACATAACAATATCAAGATCCACCTTACTCTCCTGCAAATCCTCGAATATCTCCAACGCCTTTTCAAGCTTCCCATTGTCGCACAAACCGTCAAGCAAGATACCATACGTCATAACATCAGGAAGAACACCGCGTGTAACCATTTCTTGGAAAAGCTCCTCGGCGATCTTAAGTTTCCCGGATTGACAGAACCCTTGGACAAGAATGCTATAAGTAACCGTGTCGGAAACCAATCCTCTCTCAGAAATCTCTCGGAAGAGTTTCATAGCATCGTCAACTTTTTTCGCCATACAATATCCTTTCAACAGACTATTGAAAGTAATGATATCAGGATTGCAATTGTTCCTAACCATAAGATCCCACATCTTGTTGGCCTCGCCAAGGCGGTTCTGCATACAGAACCCATCTATCAAAGAGTTATAAGTAATAGTATTAGGAGACACACCTCTTGCGATCATCTCCTCGTAAAACTCTTTAGCCTTGTGAACCTTCCCTTCTTTAACAAATGCATCAATCAATACATTGAAAGTGACGACGTTAGGGATGATTCTCCTACTGATCATATCCTTCAAGAGCTCTGCACCATCATCCCATTTGCCGGCTCTACAAAAAACTCCTATGAGAGAATTGTATGTAACAACACTAGACTTGATCCCTTTCGTTTCCATTTCGTCGAAAAGGTTTATCGCATCATCCATGCATCCATCTCTACAGAGACTATCGATGATTGTACTGTATGTAACTACATCGGCCTTCATATCTCTTTCTTCCATCTTTCTGAGCAAATCCAAGGCCAAAGAAGTATCTCCTGATTTACATAATCCGTTCACAATCGAACCAAATGTAACCACATCGGGTTCACATCCATTTAGCACCATTCGATCGATCAAAACCACTGCTTCAGACACTTTACCCTCAAGGCAGAGTCCATTGATCAGAGTGTTGAATGTGGTTGTGTCAGGCTCATGCCCAAGTTTCAAGATTTTTCCCAGAATCGAATAAGCGTAACGAGTTTTGCAGCTCCTACAGAAGCAATTGATCATAATATTCAGAGTGTAGATGTTATGTGCAATCCCATTCGATTCCATCTTCTTGCAGAGATCTAACACGAGGTCGTATTGTCTTGTTCTGGCGATTCCACTAAATAATCTACTGAAATCAATGAGCGTAGGTAGAGGACGAGACCCAATCATTTCTTGAAACAGATCAACAGCATCATCTTCCTTAATATCAACAATCCCACTTCTCAATCTCTCTCTAAAACGGACTTTCCCATCGCTAATACCAGAAAAGCTTCGTTCGCAGCAAGACAAGAAGCCGAAAAGGCTACAGAGCAAATCATTTCTAAGCGTACCTGTCTCCAAGAGATGAGGCTGAACCAATCTCAAAGCTTTTAGATTAAGTGTAATTGATCGCCTTAACACCATCAACGTCATCATTACTTCAGCTGAGTTGTTCGTTTGATTTTCTGCAACAGTTAAAACCCTACAAACATCAATGGAGACGAGTGACGACGACGACCTTTGGGAGAAGAAAAGAAAACCCGGTTCAAATTTTATTTCTCCAAAACCGGTTCGATATCATACGGTATAAATCATGTACCGGAAATGGCTCTAATATTTTATTTGTTTGGAGGAGACTGGATGTACAATTTCTTTTGAGTCACTTCTCTAACAATAAAATAGTTTGTTACTCAACGATTATTTTTTGACCAAGGTCAATTCGAAGTACAGTATTCAATAGGATGTTAACAAATCATTGTTTTCAATGTAACTTATAACAGATGATTTAGTTTCATAACCACAAAATATTATTACAGTTTTGCAACTTCAAAACTCGGTTAACATAAACAAAAATAACAAGTTCATACATAACAAGAGTTTTACTCTAAAAAAAGCTTTCTAACTATCTATAAAAGGCTAAAGAAGGTGCATAAAAAACCCGCTTTAACCTCTCACTAAACCGACTTCGGTTGAAACATTAAAACCGCTTCAACCGGTCTTTACAGGAGCTCGGGTATACAATTACAGAGTCTAGTGATAACCCGCCTTTGGTATGAGTACAATCGATCTGAGTCATCGAGAACTTTATCTTTGTCGATGATCTGTTCGATTCCCGGACTACAAAATCTCCAGCGTGGTAGTGATTCCAGTTTCCCCGCTCGGTTAACATGCATTGAGACGAGGAATGTTGACCATCTTCGGTCCAGAGTTGGAACCGAACCGGTTTAATGTCCCAGCCATGGACTTGTTCGGTATTACAGACCCGTCGACCAAACCACTTGCCGGACTGACCTAATTGAAACCTGAAGAAGATGCTGTAGGTTCCGACCGGGAACGGGAAATCGATTTCACCGTCAACTTCAAACCACCAGGTTTGTTGAAGATAAGCTACAGAAGAAAACCTGCAAGAATCAATAAAAAAAATGGTTTTACTTTTACATCGCAGAAAACACAGATGATAGCAACACGAGATTAATTTACTTCAATACTCAGTTACCAATCAAAATGAATCGATTCGTCAGGTCTTGATATAGTTCCACTGATAGGGAGTGAAATGAGACTCGATTGAACCCAAAAAAAATGTTTAACTTTGATTGACTGAAAAAGATGAATTTTTACAAACTTTGATCAGAAAACGACGGACTCTGATTGTGCAAAGGAGTAAAACAAAAGAAACACGGCGATAAAACTCAAATCACCGGAAAAATCAAACTTCAAAGAGATAGGACGACAAGTTTGTATATGAAACCAACATGATCAACACACATATTCGGGAAAAAGAAGCATACTTTTTAAGAACTGAGTGAGTGTTAAACAATCAAATTAAGCAAGTGATCGCTAGATGTAAAGAAAAAAACAATTGTGAATCAGAAACGATTTGGATGGAATGAGAAATAAGGAAATGGAAAACCAACGGATAGTGAGAAAATCTCACCGAGATTCATCAGTGGGAATATGACTCCAATATCTACGATCATCAATGCCTGTGATGGATAAGCCTTTAGCTGAAATGCTTAGACAAACACCACCGCTTCGTTTATCTATCCACACCTTCTGCATAATCAATACACAACTTTCAGGAGCTAAGCTTTGATTTCGGTCACGGGTAAAGAGATTATAATACTTGAGATACTCCTTCTCTATGATGACTAATGATAGAATACATCATATTCAAAACCCATTTATGTAAATCCTCGATTGAACAAGTTTCCAATTTAAGAAAGAAACCCCCAAAATATATCCCCGAAATGAGGAAATACAGAGGAGGGTGTGCGTGAAGAGACGAACCTTGGTGCCTTGATCGAATGAGTTAATCCTGGAGAGACAAGCGTAGATGTCTCTTTTCTGCAGATTTTCCGGGAACCCACCAAGGATTTTCTCGAGAACAACCCTGTAATTCGGTGGAAGCTTTGATTCCCACACGAAATCAGCCCAGGAAGCGCCTCGAAAAGCCCTGTTGAGCTTCGAGGATCTACAGATCTCGACGGGATCCAAGTACTCGATAATCAGAGCCACGCAAGCCTCTGGCAAATCCCCTAAACCAGGCTTTGACAGACTCCGATCCCCACAACAAGACGACGAAGACAAATCGTTGTGAAGACCAGAGTGACTCCCACCCATCAAAAACCACGAGGAGCAAAAAAACCTTGGAAACCCTCTCTTCCACGAGATCCAAAAATCTCTTAGGTGGTTTTATAAAATTAAAAAAATGGATCTTCTTGAATCGTCAAGAAAATACCCAAGATGTTTTTTGAAATTTGTAAACTTTTCGTCGTGGGGTTTCTCCGCACGCGAAAAATCAAAGGTTTACTCAAGAACAGAGCAATAAAATAAAGAGGTTTGGTGGAGACAGAGAATGGTGTTAGTGATTATGAATTTAGGATATTGGACGGTGACGCACAAGGCATGTGGATCGTGTAATAAATATAATCTTTAGACTCCGAGATATTAGTATTAAACTATTAATTAGTTTTAACCATAAGATTAATTGAAAACAATTAAAAGCTGTTGGATTGTTTGCATTTTGTTTTTTTGTCCGTTTTTCCAAACAAAAAAAATTAAAAAAAATCCGTGCAATCCCATAATAAGAAGAACGATATACTCCATATCCTTAGCCATTTGAGTTTTCAGTTATTATTTTCTGTTACACCTAATCCATAAATGTCAACGGAAATCTGTTCATTTCTATTAATATGTAGATTGCATAATGATTTTAATAATGTTTTCCTGATATACAAATAATTTACAAGATTGTTGCGGATATATTTGTAATACATGGATAAGTCTATTTGGTGATTAGTTTTTGTTGTTGTTGCTGCTTTGCCTTGGCTTAAAAGCTGCTTCTCCGGACTTTAACTTCCTCTGCTCTGATTTTTGTATTATAAGCATCCTCGCTGTAAAGCTGATTAAGATTCGATATTAACCAGGGAAAAAGAAAAAACAATCATTCCAAAATAGTTTATTAAATCTGAGAAAACAAAGTAAAACCTTAATTAGTTCTATTAGATTTTTTGTCGAACTTGAGTTATCGTGAGACACACCAAAAACAGAAAAGGAGTGTCGACCGTCGAGTATGCTGAGATTTTGACAACTTTTAGGTCTTGAATGTTTGTAGTTTTTGAAAGAGTTTTTGGTTTTTGTTTTTCAAAAACCACTTTATTTGCTAATCAAGTTTTTTGATAAATAGATTCCCTAAAATTTAGGAAAACTAGTTTTTTAAATAACTTCCAATTTGTAAACAAAAACCAAAATCTACATTTTTAGAGTTTTCTCCCAAGTATTACCTATATTTTTTTTGTTATTCATATCTCTTTATTTTTTTTACTTTTTTATTCCGAAAATCTTATTATTTTTACCCTATATCTTGTAAATAAAATCATAAGTCTCATATATACACACATTAAAAACTCATAAGTATTTTTGATTTATTTTTTTATAAAAATAATATTTTATTAATAATTTTTGTATGTTTATTTTAATAAATCCAAGCATATGTAAAAAATAATCTTATTTTTATTTGTGTAAATTTCTCTACAATAATGTGTTTGATATTTTAAAATTTTATTAAATAAACGTATGTATATTTTTTATATTTTTTTGGTCAAGTATGTGTATTTTTTTGGTCAACTATGTGTTTTAGATTTATAAAATTTGTAAGCTAATATATTTTATTAATAAGGTTTTATATATTTTATGAAGTTTTAAATACAAAACAAAACTAAAATTTTTAAAATCTAAAACATGTTTTAAACAAAAAAAAATTGTAGAAAAAAGCAAAAATAAAAAATAAAAAAAAACATAAAATTTATTTTATAAGACAAATATGAAAATAAAAAATGTAGATAAAAACCAAAAACTACATAAATCAGCATTCAAGTTTCTAGAAAAACCAAAATCTACACCAAAATCAAAAAACCAAAATCCAAAAACTAAAATCTAAAAACCAAAACCAAAATGCAAAAACCAAAAATCAAAATCTAAAAACCACACAAACATTCATCACCTTAATTGTTTTTTAATAGTTCGACACGTAAACTAAGATATTTTGATGACATTAATTCAACAGTAGAAATTAAGTATTTCATATATAGTTGGTTACCCATTCCCATGCATATACGAAGACGAATCATTTCTGTACTCTTTTCATTTGATAAAGACCTTTAGATATTTGTCTAACCATTTGACCACCAAAAAAAAAAGTAACCTTAGATCTTTTTTTCCTCCAATCGAATTCATGTCAGAAGCTGTATACCATAAAAAAAAAAAATAACATTTGATTCCGTGTGTAAAGGAGGGTTTTACATATATTGTTACTAACCAACAATATAAAATTTACAACTACAATGCAATTTTTCTTTTTCTGCTATAATACTGAACATTAGTTATATGTATGAAAAGCCCAATAAAAATATAGAACAAATCCACACAAAAAGAAGAAGTTCAAACTAATGCTCCACGGGGATGTTATTGGTTCTTCTATTTTAATGGATTTAGAAATCCAAACTAAATTCAGTGTTATTAGTTCTATGATTTTAAAATTTATATTAAAATTCAGTGTTATTGGTTCTATGATTTTAAAATCTATATTGAAATCCAGTGTTGTTAGTTCTATGATTTTAAAATGCAAGTATTATAAAGACTTGATTTTTTTATTGGATTTGAATGGATTTATAAGTGTTTTCATGAATAAAATACAAATACCCAAATACTTGATTTAACTTTGGTATTTGATTGGATTTGAGTATTTTTTAAATCCAAAAAAGATTTCTAAATTCATTCAAATATAAGAACCAATAATCCCTCCTACATATACATAATTAGATTTTTGAAAGTATCTAGAAAGTTTTTGAGATGAAATTTGTTTATTTTATTTTTTTGTCGGCATTTACTATTAGATATAGATATGGTTGGAAAGTAATTGATGACGATGCAAAATATAAAAATCTAAAATTTCCTTTCAACTCGATTATGATATACATTGACATAGGACTGAGAAAACGACCAACGACAATAAACGAGAATTCCATCCAAGTGATAAGGACATTTTACCGGAGAGGCATGAAGTACGTAAGGAAACATACTTTTGTACATCTGTTTTTCTTTTTAATCTAATACTTTTGTGCAACTTGTTCTTTTTTATTTCTTATGCGATTACAACTCTCTGATTACCTTTTCTTTTTTTTAAAAAAAAATTGATTTTAAAATAATAATAACTAAATAAACGTTTGAAAACTATTTTTGAAGGAGCCTATAATTAGATCAGAAACGAAAAACAGCCCAATATCTAGTGACTCTATTCTGCCGTTATACTCTTATGGGCAGCTAAACAATCTTGTTAAGCAAGAAAAAGAAAAGAAAATCTAGTCAAGTGCTGCTTTCCATGCAAGTATGGCCCATTAGCCTTATTATCCTCTGCTACTATGGCTCCCCCATTAAATTAGCCCAATAGTCTAGTAGTTATACCAGTTTTTATAAAACCGTTCAATAACATATGTAACAAAAATGGGATGTCCCTAGGCCCTAGCAAACATCTAAAATATACAGTAGTTATTTGTAAAAAGACAAAAACAAATTATTTGAAGATACCGACAAGTGTTGAACATCAACAAAGTATGTCATCAAATTTCTGCAACATCAGGATCGATCTTACATACCGCGTTAGTTTTAATCGAGTTCTTAGATTAGACTTGTAAGTTGTAACCATCCGATTCCATGTCGTAATAGCAAATTGTGTTTTCATCTAAAAAGACACCTTAAGTCTTACAAGTTACAACACCTTAATCTCTGATCCAAAACCAATGAGACGAAAAGAATTTTAACGTCGACTACAACCTTTTATTTTGTCGCCTAAGTTTTTATTAACGACTACAACTTAATTTCTATCTTTTGGTTAAGTATTTTTTACAATATCTTTTAGTATAGCTATTTTTTTTCATCATTATTTTCTTTGTATGCACACTCTATCACTATAATTCTCTATTTTGTATTAAATTTAATAAAGATTAAGTAGATATAGAAATAAGCCATTCTAGATGTTTGCGATTAGTTTGAGTTTCAGACTTTAAGCTGAAAGTTTTCCGGCTCTTAAGAAAAGGATCAAATGGACATTTTATTGAAAATTGTGTATAGACATTGAAATCCTAAAACTAGTTTTTTTACAGGAAATTAAATATAGCTCGAGAATACAATATACTCCCTCTGTTTCACAAAGAGTGTCATTCTACTCTTTTTCACACATATTAAGAAAATTGATAAAAATCCTATTCTACCCCTTATTAATACACTAAACTTATTTCTCTTTCTAATTAATACATCAATATTACAAGGTCAAAACTGGATTTTTGTTTTAAAAATTACATTGAAAATACAAAGTGACACTCTTTATGAAACAAAAACAAAACCTTAAAATGACACTCTTTGTGAAACGGAGGGAGTATTATAAAGCATACATAATTAATTACTTATTTATCATATTTTGTTACTGATGGGTAATCCATTAAATTTGGGTGGACCTTATGAGAAGTGCAGAATCACGTGGTTTCGAAGTGTAAACAAAACAAATTAGCACTTTGTTGTTGCTAAATACAAATTAGCACTTTTGGAGTTTATTTTTTTTGGACAAACGCACTTTTGGAGTTGCTATGAGCATCAATTTTATTATGCATTTAAAGTTTTAAGCAAATCTCATAATATATAAAATTAAAATAACTTATCGCTTATGTTTAAACAAATTAGCTTCTGGTTCTCTTACGGCAGAGAGGGGAAGCTCCGGTCTCAGGTTCGCCGGAGGTTGATATGTTAGATCGCGATATACTCTTTTACGTACCTAGTCACGGAAATGATTGTTCTTCGTTCAAGCTATTGCGTTTAGCATTTTGCTATTTTTTTTTTCTTTTTGCGTTTGCGTTAGAGTTTTAGCTGGACCTCGATTTCAACTAGTCTAACCAGTTTTATTTCCAGCTCACTCCGCACTTTTATTCGATGTCTCTTAATCGTGAGTCCCCTGTTCCAAAAGCCCAATTTAAGATTTTAATATAATTAACCATTTAAAGAAAAAGAAAAAACGATGCCATGCAAGTATGCAAACTACATACGTAAACGTTAATACGTTATGTATGTAAATTGCATTTTGAAAAATGATATTTGATGTCTCCCCAGGCCCCTAATTTATGACGAAGGCTTTTAGTCATTGCTTACCGCATTGCCAATTATTTTAAGTTTTCTTCTCGAGTTGCTTATATTTTTATTTATTTGTCTTCTTAAGAAACACCAATTGATGTCGCAAGTGTTCTAAATTTGTTTTCTTTCAAGTGTTCTAGAATTATTTCACTAATGTGGATAATAGATCGCGATGGCCTTATATGTAGAAATTATATCATCTAATATAATATAACCAATTTTGAATTAGCTCTGTAGTTTTTGGAAGTATATAATATTCATATTACACACATTCCATGCAAACGCTTTTTACTTATCTTATAAGATAATGGGTTATCTATTTAAAGCTTATAAAAAATAATATAGAATTTTCATTGACTTCTATCAAGCAATAACCAAGTTACTTACCAAGATATCAATAACAACAATCATACATATTGGTTAAACGTTTAAATGATAAAAATATCCGAAGCTTCACCTCTTCGAATGATTAGTTTAGATTTCGTAAAATTTTCAACTTATAAAAAAAGAATATAACAACCAAATTCACTTTGTATCATTTAACAAATCGATAGTGCTTTTTTTTTTCTTCATATAACAAAACAAGAGTGTCAAACTAATCAATTTAACATATAATTTTTGAAGATAAATTAACTTGACTTTTGTTTTGTCGGTAATTCACTTGATTAGCTTAATTAATATGCATTGTTAGTGTAATATATATATATATTTTAATTGTATGGCTAAAACATATTCTGATTAAATTAGCTGAAAGCCTGAAACCCGACAAATCCACTAGACCACTCGTGTTAACTGTTAAGTAACGTGGCTTGAAATGATTTAAATACAGCAAAAGATTAAAATCATATTAAGTGAGAAGAAAACTAAAAATTAGAAGTAAACCTATGGTTCGATATGTGACTCCTCCCCACGACTGGCGTTTTACTTTTGTGAAAGGTCAAACCCTATGGCCATGGGACAAACAGACACGTACGACCAAATCTGTCCTTTATATATTTCTTAATCATTATGTATTAAATCATGTGTATTCGTTTTGTTGTTCTCTTTGTTTTGGAATTTTTTATTCTTGACTTCGAAAATATTAACATCTTCCACCGGCTTTGTAATGTTCCAAATGTTTTTGAAAGTTTATCAATATAATTCCAGTAAAAAAAAAATCCAGAAAACATATATCTTTGGCCCTTCCACATTTTAATTATATATCTTTGGCCCTTCCACATTTTAATTACCTCGTTGATTAATATAACTACCTCTAATATAGGAAGGTGACTTTTCCCTTATTAGAATCACCAATACAACTTAAGATTACTCTAACTTGTTGAGTGACTAGTCGTTCCAAGCAAAATAATTATTAGTTTCGTTGATATATTGCTATTAAATGCTCATATATAAGATTATCCATATAAAACTAATTAAAGTTATTTGTTTTGTTTTTATTTTTATTTTTTGAAAAAGAAGTCCTTTGTTTTGTTGCATTCATAACAAGGAAAGTTGATAAAATGTGTGAATTTCCAACTTTATTGGTTTTAAAAAAAAAACTTTTTATCGGTTCATACCAGTTTTCTCTACATATGTTATTTTTTCCATACACAGTTCATTTGTATCCGAGTCAAAATAAGCATCAATAATTTGATTTTTGTTCTTTCTTTTTTTATTTACTTTTCTATGTTTTTCTGTTTAGTAAAGAAAATTAAAATATAAGGGGCTTGCCGCATGCGTACGGAACAGACAACATTAACGAACTTTCTCCACAATTCTCTCGAATCCTCGTGTTCGTGTTGTGTAGCTTCAAAAATCGCTGATTATGAATTCGTAATTCTATTAATTAATACATTTCTATATTCCTTTTCTATTATATATGTATTCATAAGGCTGTAAATCAATAGCTGACTGACCCAAATAAACTTATAAACAAAATTCTATATTTTTGTCGCTTAGCGTTTTTTCTCACTTAATTAGTTAGGTACGTAATATCATCCTTCTTGTATTTTTGCTATATATTAGTCACGTCATCTATATAAGTAATGAATATTAGTATATAAATTTCTAAAATGTAAACAAATTTTGTTTTTAACATCTCAAAAACGTAAATTTATAAATTTATGTTTTAACGTCACATTAATTGTAGAAAGGGGAAAACAAAATATAGCAAAAATACAAGAAGGATGACATGTATCACGTGGCCAACTTTCTGTGTTAAAAACATAGCCAATGGTTTTAGGCCACGTACTTGAACAGAACATGTAGGACCCGAGAGCACTTTAAGCAAATATCATCTCATCAGAGAGGGGACAGCTCCGTCCAATAATAATTAGTATTTTTCTTTTTCTTTATTTAATTTTAATAATTGTAAAAAAAAAAAACAATTATAACTGCAAGTATTTTATAAACTCAATCGTCAAAAATATAATGCCACCATGTTCGAATATTTAAACCATAATTTAGAAAGAACAAAAAATTCCAAATAGATTGAAAACCAAGCTAATTTGAATCAATTTGAGCTACTAGATAATAATAATATCAATATTTTAGTGCAACTATACAAATCTTGCATATGATTAATCTACATCCAAATGAAGATATTTTCAAAACTAATATTGGGTTGATGAGTTACTGTTGTTACTATTAAGCACAGAACAAGAAGATTAAAAAAAACAATACCTTATTGAGTTGTCTATCTTGGTACATCCCCCTAACAATCACATCCCAATACTCTTAATGACTATTATTCTCTCCGTTTCACAAAGAGTGTCATTTTGACTCTTAATTTTTGTTTCACAAAGAGTCACTTTATGTTTTCAATGCAATTTTTTAAAACCAAATCTCAATTTTATTCCTACTATTTTAATCTATTAATTAGAGAGAGAAACTGATTTAGTGTATTAATAAAGGGTATAAAAGAAATTTACAAGTTTTTCTTAATTTGTGTGAAAAATGTCATGACACTCTTTGTGAAACAGAGGAAATATTATTTTTCATATTTGTTTATTAATCTCACTAAAACCCTAATGAGGGTTTTACTATTTTGGATTTTCTCCACCCAATATGAAACCTGCCATATTACACACAGACTGACAAACAATATACACATGCCAATCCAACCCTAATCCTAAACACAATGTTGGATTTTGCTTGAAGAAATCTTCAGGCTAATCAATGACAATAATGTTAATCTTCTTGTTTCTTTCTTTCCCTATAAAAGCAGATTGTAAGCTCTTAGGCTTTGTCTTACACAGTGTATAGTAGTTTCTAGGTATAAACTTTAAAGTTGTCTTTTTTTTGACCCAGGATTACTGATGAAGAAACCACTTTTTGTCACCAATTATGCAACACTCAAATTGTATTAGCTAATGAAATGACAGAAAGATGAATAATATAACTCCTCGTTCTATGGGCAAGGCATACTCTACTTCACAGTAACCTACCTATAGTTGGGTTTTTTCTTTGTGGGTGGGAAGTAGAATTGCATGGTTTGTTGCATAAATCCTGATCCCGTGGCTCAATGGCTAAAACCCACACTGTCATGCGATTGGTTTAACCTGATGGGTCCCAAGAGCCGTCTGAGATTTTATACGTTCACCTAAATAAATAAAAATGATAATGATAACATGATTCAACTCTCAGGTTAATTATAATCAGAAGATTAGCAGATGCAGTGGTTGACAACAAGATCTAAAAGCTGATGTATACGTTATTTTTGCAATAAGATTGATCTTTGGGTTTGACGAGTGGGAAATTTTAAGAGTTAGATGAAGCAAATAATGATAATGATTATAAACACATGACAAGCAGATCTAAAGAGGAGATCCTGAGCATGAACGAGAACAAACTGAAAAGTACTTATTATGTTAGTTTATTTTGCTACCCTGGTGTCAAAGATTGTATTAGATACATGAATTTTAGCATAGATATGATGTGTAAGAAGGAGAAACAATAATGAAGTCAATAATGTTAAGCTGGAAACTCTTTTTCTTTCCCCATACGAGTCTCTCAAATCCTAAGTTACAGCATCAATTTATTATTATTGTTCTTATTAGTTTATTATCAAAACGAATGGAGAGGAAGAGCCCACAAATGATCTCCTAAAATGAAGCTGTAAACTTGCCTAACGTTCAGAGTTCAGACTGGTGTTTTAATGCTCTATGAGAGACACACAATAAATAAACTATGAGGAAAGAGGAAGCTTCATTTCATGATTCCTGATTTTTTTATTACTTCAACAAAAAAAAAAGCTGCCCTTTCACACGGATAATGAATTATGTATGGTTTCCATAAACAGATTTAAGTTTTTTTTAATGGTTAAACCTTTTTCATTCTACAACTACTTTTTGAGNAAACAAAAAAAAAGCTGCCCTTTCACACGGATAATGAATTATGTATGGTTTCCATAAACAGATTTAAGTTTTTTTTAATGGTTAAACCTTTTTCATTCTACAACTACTTTTTGAGAACATTATTTATTATTATCTAACAAGAGTTATGTGCAGAGACTTGCCTTTGCCTATTTAAGCACTCATCATAATGGTTGACGAAGATGCGCCAGCACTCAACTCCTCTTTCTTCTTCTCCTTCTTCTTATTCTCTTTGTCTCTTTCCTCTGCACGTTTTCAGTTTCTGTCTAAAGAACACAAACCCAAGAAGAAGAAGCCAGAGAAAAAAAAGAGAGTTTCATTTGTAGTTCCATACAAACAAATCATATATATATACTCTTAAATTGTCTTACTATGATGTGGGCATTGTTCATTTGGGCTTCTCTGCTTCTTATAAGCATCGCACATTGGGTTTACAGTTAGAGGAATCCAAAATGCAGAGGGAAGCTTCCACCTGGTTCGATGGGTTTCCCGCTACTCGGCGAGACTATCCAATTCTTCAAGCCAAACACAACTTCAGACATCCCTCCTTTTGTCAAAGAAAGGGTTAAGAAGTGAGTGTCTCTTCTCTCATTTCAAACCAGTGCGTTTGATGCTTCTGTGTGTACACAGAGGTTATAAAAACTGTTGTTATTACTTGCAGGTATGGCCCAATTTTCAAGACCAATCTCGTGGGGAGACCGGTTATTGTATCAACAGACCCTGATTTGAGTTATTTTGTGTTTCAACAAGAGGGTCGTTGTTTCCAGAGCTGGTACCCAGACACTTTTACCAATATCTTTGGGAGAAAGAATGTGGGTTCGCTACATGGGTTCATGTACAAGTACCTTAAAAGCATGGTCTTGACTCTCTTTGGCTACGATGGTCTCAAGAAGATGCTTCCTCAAGTAGAGCTGACTGCAAATAAGAGATTAGAGCTTTGGTCAAACCAGGAATCAGTAGAACTCAAAGATGCAACCGCAAGCGTGAGTTTTCAGAAATCGGCCTTTTCTCTGTTTCATTTTTTAATCCTTTGCTGCTAACATGTTGGTATCAAACATCTTATCATCAGATGATATTTGATCTCACGGCGAAGAAGCTGATCAGCCATGATCCAGACAAGTCATCAGAGAATCTACGGGCCAACTTCGTTGCTTTTATTCAAGGACTCATCTCCTTCTCTTTTAACATTCCAGGCACAGCTTATCACAAATGCCTTAAGGTGAATGAATGAATACTAAAAATATATGATCATTACCAAATCGCTTACATGACTAACATCTATTGCTATGGTACTAATCCTCGTAACGATCTTGCAGGGTAGGGAAAATGCGATGAGAATGCTGAGGAATATGCTTCAGGAGAGGCGCATGAAACCGCGCAAGAACCCATGTGATTTCTTTGACTACGTAATTGAAGAGATTCAGAAAGAGGGGACAATTCTGACAGAAGAGATCGCACTCGATTTAATGTTCGTCTTGCTATTCGCCAGCTTCGAAACAACTTCTCTCGCCTTAACTTTAGCCATCAAGTTTCTTTCAGATGACCCTGCAGTTCTAAAGCGTTTAACGGTGAGTGAACCATTAATTAATCTCTTAGCAAGAAGTGACCAATTTTCTGGTTATTATTATAAAAAAAAAGCTAAACTGTAGTGTTCAATTTTCATCAGGAAGAACATGAGACGATTCTGAGAAACCGGGAAGATGCAGACTCCGGACTTACATGGGAAGAATACAAGTCAATGACTTACACATTTCAGGTTGCTTAAGAGTTTTTATAAAAGTAATGATTATATTTCCTTAGTAGTTTTTAAAAATACATTAATTCAGCTGACCAAGTCTTGAAAATTCTGAAAAGCAGTTCATAAATGAAACAGCGAGACTAGCAAACATAGTTCCTGCAATCTTCAGAAAGGCGTTGATAGATATAAAATTCAAAGGTATGATAAAATAAAACAAATAAACGATATACACATTTCTGAAATGATGATTAACTGCCTTTTAATTTCTTATATAATCATTTAAAGACTTTTTCCAAATGATGCAGGTTATACCATTCCAGCCGGCTGGGCGGTGATGGTCTGTCCTCCAGCTGTACATTTGAATCCAGACAAGTATGAGGATCCTTTAGTCTTCAACCCATCAAGATGGGAGGTGAGGTCAAACCTTATATGTAACTTCTACTCCAAGTAAAACTGAAAAAATAAACACTAAATCAAAATCGGATGTCCTAAACAGGAATCAAACTCTAACAACGCATCGAAGCACTTCATGGCGTTCGGTGGTGGAATGAGGTTCTGCGTTGGAACAGACTTCACCAAATTGCAGATGGCTGTGTTTCTTCACAGCCTTGTAACAAAATACAGGTTCGAGAAAGCAAATCATGTTACACGACCTCTCTTAAGTCGTTCTTTTATTTAGTGTTGGATCAATAAGGCTGATTTCGATTCTGTTCCCTTGAAATTAATTATCAGGTGGGAGGAGATTAAAGGAGGGAATATACTTCGAACTCCAGGATTACAGTTTCCAAATGGTTACCATGTCAGACTCCATAATAAGCTGTTACACATTTTTCCTAAGACCACAATATTCAATCTTCGAACACCCTAAGTTAAACGGGGAAGATGTTGGGGGTCGACCTTGAATCCATTTGTCTTAGGTTTAAGGCTGAGAATCAGCTACAAGGTGAATACACAATTTTGATTTCAAGCAAGAGCGCTTCTGTGTGTCTGGTCGGAAACTGTTAAATGTATAGTATTTGATCACAAGCATGTAAGAGAAATCAAGCTGATGTACTTAATGCATCAGGATATTATTCGATGGTTGGTGATATCAAATCCTACACGTATATGAATTCCCCTACAAACTTCTTCTATCGAATCACCATCAATTTTTATACTTCTCTTGAAGATCAATCTCGCTAAGCCTAATCTACCCAGCAGAAAACTCCAAATATGCTGACACACACGTTTTAAAATAGTATTAAGATGAAGGTACTGATATTGCGGATGATTCATGAAAGTTTCTCTGACCGATCGACAACGACACTGTGGTTTTAAGATGATGAAGTACACTGAATTTCAAAAGCGGAAGACAAGTGGAAGGACGTACATATCGGTGATTTCAAGTGCGAGTAATAATCCTCGCCGGCGCCGCATAAAGCGGTGGGCTAAAGCAACCGGCGTTACGACGGGGATGGCCGACGATCGCCGGCAGAGGAAGCCACCAACCTTCTTTTACCTCTCGTGCGGCTGAATTTTTGCTGACGTGTCCGCTCTTTTCACCGGTTTTGTTTATACATAATGACGTCACCGGTGTGTACTTTAGAATTTAAAAATTGGCAAATAATAAGTATCGGTCCAAGCCCAACATATCTCTGAACTTGTGAAGTAATAATATCAAAGGTCTTTTTCAAACGCTCTCTCTAAACTGTCCAGCACACAACAAATCATGTATATCCTCCACTCAATAATAATCCAATTGACAATCCACTTATAGTATAGTTACAGTTAGAAAACAGTAGGACAATAAAAAGGAGAAACACAATAAGAACAGTTAGAATAAGAGAAAACTGTTAAAATAAGACAAAAAATCAACAAGACCACTTGGAAGTAGGGTAACAGTCTAGGTGATGGCACCATTTGCAAAGTTTGTTCCCGTTCTCTCCTTTGAACAGCATCACAATCCCAACTGTTAAACCGGCCACGACCAAAACAGCAGCAACAAACAACAAGAAGTACTGGCACGGGTTATACTTTCGTCTGGCACGGACACCACCGTACTGAGAAGAGTTAAGGGACTCTTCCCACCCGAACTGAGGCCGGATCAGCAGAACGAACCCGAGGAGAAAACCGGTCAAGAACCCACCGATGTGAGCAAAGTTGTCGACCCAAGGAAGCAGGCCTATTGCCAAATCGACTGCGACGATGAACAAGACCGTGAACAGAGCGGCCAGCTGGAAAAACTCAGAAACTCGGTCAAGACAGTGTTACATTCCCGGTTAATGCTTGCTTCTCGAGAGAAAACAGAACATACCTTGTTGGTGTAGATAGTCCAATTGATGAGAAGCTCTGATAACATTGCTCCAAGGAGTCCAAGGAGAGCGCCCGAGGCACCAACGGAAATGCTGTTTTGAAGGAAGAGTGCCGAGAGGATGCTCCCGCCGAATCCAGATATCAAGTAGATGAGCCCAACTTTTACTGCATAACCATTTTACAGGACATTTTTTGAATACATGAACAGAACAGGAGAAGAATGAGCGGTAAGAGTAAAGGCTTACTGAATCCAAACTGCTGCTCAAGGCGGATACCGATGAAGATCACGTTGAACATATTAACAAGAAGGTGAATGATACCGGCGTGGAGCCACATAGATGTGACGAGCCTCCATTTTTCATGGCCTTTCACGACTTTTCTCCATTCCAAGGCTCCCATTTTCTCCAATCTGAAACCACAAACGGGGTTCCAATCATCACCGATTAGAACTTTTACATGGAATCGCTACAATCCCAAAAGTTACAGACCTCATCGCTAGTGAAGTTCACAATCTTAAATCCAACCATGTCCCCAAGATAAAAGTTAGATTTTGGATTCACAGGTTGTTTGAGACAAATTTTGTGGTTTAGACAACATAACACAAGGATCAATCACTAAATCGATGAGCTTTATCTCAAGAACAGAGTTTGTCCTGAAATCAACCTGGCATGAACAGATTAATCAAAGCAACTACAGAGTAGCTATGAGGCTTGTAAATCATTGAACAACGAATACTTTTGAAATACCCCACGAGCCTGAACCTGATTTTTAAGGCAGTAAATGATCGGACTGATCAAAATCTTGAGACTTGGGAAAAAAAATTGAGACTTTTGGGGATTTTGGAGTTGAAAGAGACAAAACACTTTCACCAAAAATATTGGATTTTCGAGGTTTCTAGAAACTTACGTTGAAGAAGATGGGCCCAAGAGAGGGTTCTCTCTTAGTGGCTGGAAGGAGAACCTGCGGAGAAACTTTGCAACGCAATCTCCGTTGGCGCCAGTGGCCGTCTTGGGGCAGTCGTTGATGAACATGACAACGATGAAGACGGCGACACTAGCCATGACGATCACCGGAGTTAGCCACGCCGTCCACTGGGTGTTCCCTCTGTTCTTCCTACTTCTCTCCACATCTCTACTCGGCATCATTCTCTCTTCTCTCCTTGTATGAAGGAACGAAACTGGTAATTTGAATCAGCAGATCAAAGACAATGAATTAGAGGAAGAATTGATTGAGACAGGAAACAATGAAACCGAGCATCGATTATCAGAGATTCGGACAGAATTTCTCAACCTTTCAATTCTCTTCTAGGTTTCTCTTTTTTCTGAATTTGAAGAAATTTCAACCGTTGAATCGATTTTCTTTAACGGAAGAAATCCACAAAGTTATTATCTCCGGGAGCGATAACGTCAAGAGCTTTGATGGTGGCAAATTATTTACCTTTTTCTTTTCTGATCAAAAATCTCAGACCAGAGAGAAAATAAATCAGACGTGAAATCAATTGGTATTTAATATATTGATTGATTTTTTTTTTAAAAAACAAAAAAAAAACGTATTCTGTTATCTTCGTAGTTTGTTGAGTATATAAATATGTGAAAGAGAAAAAGTCTACGGGCAATATCAATAAGGCAGTTTAATAAGCTTGACTAAAATAGACTCTGTATAATGTGGCTGGCACTATCCATTTTGTTACCTGACAACAATAATGATACAGTCAAAATTGATTTGGATGTTTACAAGCCCGGTTAACCATACCGGATAATTACGGTTCATTACAAAGGTCAGGTTAGGTAGGATTTAGCTTCAAAAACGAGCAGGAACCCGTTGTTCTTGGGGGTTCTGCCTCCAAAAGAGAGATTCCCAGAGAAGTACATCGCAGTTGTATCAGGTGTACCTTCTACACTACATCCTGGAGCATCTGTGCTTGCTGTAGACAAGCAAAGCCCCCCGAGGTTTGCCTTGTACTGGGATAAGAAGGTGCAGTTCACGCTTCAGGTGAAGAGGAATGCTTTATATGAATTACATTTACAATATGATGTGAAAAGGGTTTCTGGTACTGGAAATGGAACAGGGAAGAACAGAATGAAGGTGGGATACGGGTGGTGTTCGCGGGATGAATCTGGGTTCTTCAGCCCGTTTTTCAACTTAGAAAAGCCTATTGCTACTCCTTTCTTTTGTGCGTCTATGTTTTAGGAGCGGTCTTCAAAAGACGAAAGTGGACCATCTCATTTCATAAATCCAACAAGTTAGTAACCAGAATATCGGATTCAATTCGCTTAATTGGTCTCGACAAAGTCTTTGATCACTAATACACTTAGAATCAATAATGAAGTGGACAACTCAAATGAAGATTACTATAACAGAGCGCACTACGCATAACGCAATAACAGAGCACTACGCATGAACAGAACAGGGACCATGGTAGACAAAGTGTATCCAACAAGGAACTAAAACATCACAATAATGTATTTTCGGGAATATGGAAGACGAATTATTCAAATTACTAGAACGCATAGGAAAAACAGCTGCACCCCTCTCCATCATCAGCGAGCACAAAAGTTGGCAAAGTCAACATCTAGATCGATACGAGCTTGTATTTGGGATTGGGGAATAGGTGAGCCTCCTTCTGCGAGGTCGGACCAGTCCCACACTCTTTCTCCAGCAAGAATTAGCGGCCCTTGTGCGGATGGATACTGTGCTATGAGAACGTTGAAATTCCTACATTTCAACTTGACAAGAGCACACCCGAACTCGCGATTATCTGGCATGTCTCCCAATACGAACAACAGATTCCATCGTCGAAAACGATGTTCATATGCCCACTCCCACATGAACTTTTCTAAACTTTGATTTTTAGTTGCTTCGTCTTCTGGGTTGGGTTCGCCAATGGGCGTGATTCCAGCGCGAAGAACCTCAGCCTTGACGAGACTAGGAACTCCATATGCAATCATTGTGATCTTACCAGTAAGGCCACAATCTCGAAGAGATTTTTTAATCTTCTCCGCAACATCACGCTAGCTTTTCCCATCAGGGAGCTTGCATGCGTTTATGTCCCAGATGACTGCTATTTTATCCTCTGCAAGGATTTAGGAAAAATGCATTAAACAATTACGAAAGAATACTTAATCAGATCTACAGATTATTCCATTGATTTTACAGATTAGTATCATAGATGAGATGAAATTTTAAACCAAGAGAATTTTACAGATTAGTATCATAGATGAGATCAGATTAGCATCCAATCCAGATCTAACGCTTCAATTGCAATTCACTATTTCAATGGAGAAAGACAGAGACAGAGAGAGATCTTACTGGCGAAAAGTTTCATGATAGGATCCATGGTTTTGAAACCCGATCGAATGAGAAAACTACAGGAAAAAGATTACGTGCTGCGGATGAGAGGCGACGAGTTAGAAGGCCTAGCTTTTATAGGCGCGGCATATATATACTCGGTTAGGATTTAGATCTATGTCCCGTGATGTTAAAAGTGCGGCCCAGACTTGTTTAGATCAGGTCCATTTAAGTTCTGTCTATTTAGGTCCTTTTAAGTTTTATGCCCATTAAATCCATTTAGCTTGAGATCCGTCTGTTTAAGCCCGACGTTGGCTTAATTTTTGAAATATTTATAGTGCTCTCATATTTTGCTGATGTGTTACCACTACATTCATTCTCACTAACCTTTAAAAAAGATTTATTTCAATAAACTAATTACTTTATATGCTATTATCCATTTTTAATTTTTAATATAATCAAGAAATTTATAATTCATTTTCTGTTATGATTCATTTCAAAAAAAAATTATAACCAATAACTATATACAAAATAATTAAACGAAATCAAAATTTACAAATAATGTATAATATACATAGAAATATAATATTTAATTTTTAATATAACCAAAAAGATTATACTTCATTTTCTGTTATGATTCATTTCCTAAAATTTCATACAAAATAGTTAAACGAAATCGAAATTTACTATAATTTAATATTATACACATTCAATTACTACTTTACTTAATTTGTTTTCTCTTATTAGAAAATATTTTTTTAAACATACTATATTGTCAAAATAACAACTTATTGGACTAAAATATTTTACTATATTTTAATTTTTAAATTATACAAAACTAAATAAATAATAAATTATTCACCCTGCACAGGGCGCAGATTATCACCTAGTTATATATTAGTTGTAAATCACAAAAGATGTCTAAAGTATTGTATATTTAATGTCTGAAGAATTAAAAACCACAAAAGGTTCATAACACAAAAGATGTTTAAAGTAAAGGCACTCTCGTGCTTCTGCCACCTCAGCATCCCAGAGTGTGACACGTATTATTCATTATTTAATTTTCAAAAAAATATTTAATTTGTATTAAATCTGAATCAAATAAAATATTTTTATTTTCTTATTTGCATTCATGGAGATTCGAACCCATAAAATCCTCTCAATTAAAGACAATCACTTTTTCCATTATGCCATATTGCCATGGGTATTTTTTGACAACTCTCTCTAAAAACTTTTGATATTCTCCCTCTGTTTTACATATTAAACTGAAAGCACTTTTAAAAAAACTTTATATGTATATCAATTACACACTTCGTAAAATTACACAAATGCATAGATCAAGAAATTCTCAAAATGATAAATTGAAAAAGAAATTAATTCATTTTTTTAAACATCGAATAACAAAAAAAAATACTAACATATGTACAATTAATACATAAAAACCATTAAATTTGAATTCAACTATTTAAAAATTAATGTAAGTAGAGGAAATTCAAATTTAATTTTAAAAATAATAAATATGATATTAAATAAATTGGGAAGTTAATTCCAACCTATAAAATTTTGAGATACAACAAAATATTTAATAAAAAATTTAGAAGATAACAAATGAAATAAAAAATATTGAGGATAAAAAAAAAGAATGGATACAAAAATATACAAAAATTTAAAATATAGACAAACACATGTATTCAATGTAAGATATGTAAAAAATTTCTTAAAACGATAAATTAAAAATATAAAATTATTATAATATTAAGATTTAAACAAATGAAAATAGTATAAAAATTGAATAATAAATAAGAATTCGTTAAATAATATATGAGATTGTATAGATCATTAAAAAAAAGTAGAAAATTATTTTTTTTTATCTGGAGGCACGTTTGTCGTTCCCAGGCATTGATTGGAGAGGTAGCATTAATAGTAGAAGTGTTTGCAAATGCTTGTAGAGAATAGATCCAATTCTTATCCATTGTTTTAAGATTTGCCTGGTTTGTGTTCTTGGCTTATGTTTGCTGACCATATACTTGATACATGTGTTTTTGTTTTTGTTGAGTATTTAAATATGTGAAAGAGAAAAAGTCTACGGGTAATATCAATAAGGCAGTTTAATAAGCTTTACTAAAATAGACTCTGTATAATGTGGCCGGCACTATCCATTTTGTTACCTGACAACAATAATGATACAGTCAAAATTGATTTTGATGTTTACAAGTCCGGTTAACCATACCGGATAATTACGGCTCATTACAAAGGTCAGGTTAGGTAGGATTTAGCTTCAAAAATTCAGTTTTTAGCTTCAAAAATTCAGTTTTTAGCTGTTTAGCATCTCACATGAAACTTTCTTTCAAGAATCTTGAAAATTTTGCCTATACATACATATATATAATGTGCCTGGCACTATACAAAGAAGTCAGGCCTCAAAGTATAAGCCCAAAAGATATCAATCAGACAACGAAGATATATAATTTCACAATAAATTCCTAAATCCTTTACGATTTATGTGATTAGTTTGGTTTCAAGGGACTTTAAAAGATTATATAATACTCCTTCTGTTTTTTATTAAAAAAATGTTTTAAAGAGTATTTTTTGTTTTAAAATAGTTGATGTTCTCAAATTTTTATGTAAAAATTAATTGTATTTTTATTGTTTTGACTGATTGAATTCTGAACTTTTAAAACATTATATAATAAAAAACGGAGGGAGTATAAAGTTTTAAGACACATTTATTGTGAAGTTATAATATAATTTTTATTCAAACCCTTTGTTATTTGTCCGGTGGTTGACTGTTGACTAAGGGACCACATGAGACTATTAAATGACAGAGATTCAAATATCAATATATTTACCCATTCGTTTTCGCCAATGAGATTTTCTGTTAATTTTCTTAATCATCATCGTCACCATCTCTCTCTCTCTCTCTCTCTCTCCTATCGTCCTCTCGTCCTCTATCTCTCTCTATCTGTGCGCGATCGAAACCCTAGCAATTCCAATTTCGTTTTCTGAGATCGAATCCTTACCTTTTTATGGCGTAACGCTACACGAATTTCAACGATTCAGGTTTTTTTAGGAAGAATCTAGGGGAAACAAAAAAAAAAAAGACGGGAGAGAAACAATGTCAACGGAGACTACGGGGAATTCCTCATCGCTGCCAATATCATCATCATCTCTCCATCTTTCCTCAGACGCCATCGATCCGGCACCGCTGCTTCTGAGCGGCGATGAAAATGAGGGAAGCAACAGCGGAGGAGGTTCCGGGAACGGTCAAACGATCGGCGGGGAACGGAGATCTGTGAGGAGACAGGGGCTGAGGGAAGCGGCGAGGTTTCTAAGCCGTGCTAGCAGCGGGCGAGCGATGCGGGAGCCTTCGATGCTTGTGAGGGAGGCCGCGGCTGAGCAGCTCGAGGAGAGGCAGAGCGATTGGGCCTACTCGAAGCCTGTGGTGGTGCTCGACATCGTGTGGAACCTGGCCTTCGTCTCCGTCGCTACGGCTGTTCTGGTGATGAGCAGAAATGAACATCCAATCATGCCGCTCAGAGTTTGGCTCTTAGGGTATGCTTTGCAATGCGTGCTGCATATGGTTTGTGTGTGCGTTGAGTATCGGAGGAGGAACAGGATGAGAACAAACAGGACTCCACGGTCACGTTCGTCTTCCTCATCTTCATCTTCTTCCTCCATGGAGGAAGATGCTTTGGGTTCGAGGAGGAATTCAGATGAGCAGGACTTGTCGCTCGGGCAGTTGGAGAGCGAAAGCAGCAGGTATGTAGCTTGATTTCTTCTGTCCTTAAGCAGACCAGATGTTTGCCTGAGGAAGTTTTATGTATACTTTTTTGGCTCAAGCTTGGCTAGATTTCAAATTACAGATATGTGGATACTTGCATGACCTGGTATTTGCACTTAATTTGCGGTTTCTGTCAGCTGATGAAGAAAAGATTGAATGTGATACTAATCATTTAGAAGATGGAGTTTTGGTTTGGATGATGAAACTGCTTGTTTATTCTATGAGCTTCCCCAAATTGTAGTGGTTTCTTAGCTAAAGCGTCTATCTTTTCTATTCTTTGATTCATTTTACAATCTAATTGAGAATAAAGGCAACTTGTGGAGAAAATGTGATGTTAACCATCAATTATTTTCCAAGTTACTCTCATCTATCTCTGTCAGGGATTAGATAATTACAATAGTTTCACTCCCTTTTTTCATAACTCAACATAGGTAAATCACACACTGACTCAGCTGTCCATGCTACATGCTCCTTTTTGCTTTGCGTGTGTCCTCTGCTTTTACAAATCCAAAAAGGGTAATACATATTTCGGGTTGTGTTTTCTTATTTCACTTACCGTTTCCGAGGCAGTGTTGCAAAGCATCTGGAATCTGCCAACACAATGTTTTCATTTATATGGTGGATCATTGGATTCTACTGGGTATCTGCCGGTGGCCAAGAATTGGCACAAGAATCCCCGCGGATTTACTGGTTTGTTCTTCATTCATCTCTAGTTTCATAATTGTGAACCTGTGATTCCGCCTTAAACTATCTGAATGTCTTGCTTCTTTCAGGTTGTCTATCGTTTTTCTTGGTTTCGATGTTTTCTTTGTTGTCTTCTGTGTTGCGTTGGCCTGTGTTATTGGGATTGCTGTTTGCTGTTGCCTGCCATGCATCATTGCAGTTTTATACGCCGTGGCAGATCAGGTGCTACTCATAACCAACTCATCTTATAATCTATGTCGCTACAGTGTGGTATTTGTTTTAACATGACACGGTGAAAAAAACAGGAAGGGGCTTCAAAAGAAGACATTGAGCAGCTGACCAAATTCAAGTTTCGAAAAGTTGGTGATGTCAACAAACACGCTGGTGATGAAGCCCAAGTAGGTACCGAGGGAATAATGACCGAGTGTGGTACAGATTCACCCGTTGAACATACTCTTCTGCAGGAGGATGCAGTAAGTATATATACTATAACACACAATCCACTCCTCTCATCTTATAACCCACACCTTGAAGATCAAACCCTAGATAGATTATGCTTCCTGATTCTTATGATTCTGCATTGTAGGAATGTTGCATCTGTCTCTCTGCTTATGAAGACGGAACAGAACTAAGGGAACTTCCTTGTGGCCACCATTTCCACTGCTCATGCGTAGACAAATGGCTGTACATAAACGCGACTTGCCCACTCTGCAAATACAACATCCTCAAGAGTAGCAACTTGGATCGAGAGGAAGTCTAGAAGAAACAGCCTACTTGTTCATGACCCCACACAATATCTAATCAAATGATCATATGACCCACACAGCATTTGATCGGGAAACTTGGGGGGTCAAAGGTAAAACACGACTGGTGTTTTTAGATATGATGCATTGTTTGTGATATGATATATCTATACAAATTGTTATACTTTTGTTTTGTTTTTTTGGTTTGGAAAGAAATCAGGTCTGTACATCTTATCTACTATATCTATCTTCTTTCACTTGCAACCACTCTGTTGTATTTACCTGTCTCTCTGTGTCGACCTCGAATGGTTAGAGATTTTCATGATCATAGATCTTTCGTTATCTGAAGATGGGTCAATGACGATTTTGATCAGAGATTATTAGGTTTTCGAGGGTCAAATCCAGTTTGGTATATGGTTCTCATACTTGAGAATTGGTATTTGATTAATTATGGTGAGTATTACCACCACTTCTAGCTCTTGAATTTAAGTTTGGATTGAAATTGAATTTGATCCAACCAGAAAAAACCAAATTTAGGCGGTTTTTTTTTTATATTATCAAACCAAATCATATTTATAAATATAAAAATGGAATAACACAGTCACAGACCACAATCGATTCAATACCTGAATTGAAAAATATCCATAATCCCTTTCGTGATAAAGGAAAACCGAGGATATTAATCTTAGTAATATTCCGGTTTGTTTCAAACCGGTATGTTTTGTCCGGTATGATGTAGAGCAGAACCTTTTATCTAGAAACTGTAGAGTGGAGAGACTTTGGGAAGTTTTGCTCTCCTCTTATTGCCTCGACCACTGCCCTTCGCGTCGTCTCTCATGGAGATTATTATCAGGTGCCTTTTTTTTATCTCCTCATCTCTGTCTTCGATACTTCACTTTTATATCCCTTATCTACTGTTGCTAAGCTACACTCTTTATTAGCCTTGGACTCGGACACTATCTTCTCTCTCGTGCTGGAAACTTTTGTTAGCCATTTAGATTACTTCAGAGTTATTATTATTATTATTATTTGTTTGCTGGGTTACGGAACTATTAGTCTCGGATCGATTGTTAGGAAGCTTTGACCGGAATCGCGTGGTTTGTGTTGTTGGAAGCTGCCAGAAATTCCGCTTATTGGGTGGGTGCTTTTCACGCCCGCTAGGTGTTCGACGAATTGCCCCATCGTTGTCTTGGCTTTTTTCTTAACATTGATTTAAAAAATTCCTCAGTAGCCTGTCTCCCAAATCCACAGAGCACTAAGTCTCCGAATTTGTATTCCTGATTTCCTGTCTAATCCGAATTTCACGAATGATTTTATGCATTCTGATGCGGATCCTGTGCACTTTGTGCAGGCTGTCCTGAGCAAACGCTGTGATTAAAGAGGCTTTCTTTCTTGTTAGCAAGCACACACGACACGAGTGACATGGCGGCATCAGTTTCATCCCGATTCCTCGTTCTGCTCAAAGAGTTTTCAGCCTTCAGAAAGATATCATGGCCTTGTGCTGCAACTACCTATCACCGCCAATCTCGTTTTCTATGCCATGCTGTGAAAGAAGATGGGCCCCTTACTCTTGCAAGCCTTGAGTTAGGGAACAAACCAAGGAAATCGGGGAAGAGTAAGGCGGTAAAGCTCGAGGGGAGTTTTGTAACTGAAATGGGTCAAGGTAAGGTAAGAGCAGCAACAAACGATAGAACGAAACTAGTGAAGGAGAAGAAACCAGCTGAGATAGTGTCGCCTTTGTTTTCTGCAACATCATTTGAGGAGCTTGGCCTCCCAGATTCTTTGCTAGACAGCTTGGAAAGAGAAGGTTTCAGTGTTCCAACGGATGTCCAATCCGCAGCCGTCCCAGCAATAATCAAAGGCCACGATGCAGTGATTCAGTCTTACACAGGATCTGGCAAAACACTAGCTTATCTGCTTCCGATACTATCCGAGATCGGTCCACTAGCAGGGAAATCTAAAAGCTCCAACGGTGAAAGCGATAAGAGGGCAGAGATTCAAGCAATGATCGTGGCTCCATCAAGAGAACTCGGTATGCAGATAGTAAGAGAGGTAGAGAAACTGCTCGGACCTAATCACCGTAGAATGGTTCAGCAGCTGGTAGGAGGTGCGAACAGAATGAGGCAAGAAGAGGCGCTCAAGAAAAATAAACCCGCCATCGTTGTTGGCACTCCCGGGAGAATTGCAGAGATAAGCAAAGGTGGGAAATTGCACACTCATGGGTGTAGGTTCTTGGTGCTAGATGAAGTCGATGAGCTTTTATCGTTTAATTTCAGAGAAGATATCCATCGGATACTTGAACATGTAGGAAGGAGATCTGGGGCTGGTCCTAAAGGAGAAGTCGATGAACGTGCTAACCGGCAGACAATTCTAGTCTCTGCAACGGTGCCATTCTCTGTTATTCGAGCAGCTAAGAGCTGGAGTCACGAGCCGGTTCTGGTCCAAGCCAACAAAATCACTCCTCTTGATACCGTTCAAGCATCTGCACCGGCAATTAGCTTAACTCCCACAACTTCTGAGGCTAACGGCCAGATTCAGACAACTATTCAGAGCTTACCTCCAGCACTAAAACACTATTACTGCATCTCAAAACATCAACACAAGGTCGACGCGTTAAGGAGATGCGTTCACGCCCTTGAGGCCCAATCGGTTATAGCTTTCATGAACCACTCGAAGCAGCTCAAAGACGTGGTCTACAAACTCGAAGCTCGTGGTATGAGTTCCGCTGAGCTGCACGGAGATCTCGGGAAGCTAGGGAGATCAACGGTTCTAAAGAAGTTCAAGAACGGGGAAGTCAGGGTACTTGTGACTAACGAGCTCTCGGCTCGGGGTCTTGATGTTGCGGAATGTGATCTAGTGGTGAACCTTGAACTCCCAACGGATGCGGTTCACTATGCACATAGAGCTGGGAGGACGGGGAGGCTGGGAAGGAAGGGGACGGTGGTTACAGTGTGCGAGGAATCACAAGTGTTTATAGTGAAGAAGATGGAGAAGCAGCTCGGTTTGCCTTTCTTGTATTGTGAGTTTGTTGATGGAGAGCTTGTTGTCACTGAGGAAGATAAAGCTATTATATAAGTTAGAAGAACTAAAGTTTGTATTTTTCTTTTGTTCCTCTAGTTTTCAGATACTTTTATAAGTAATTAAATTCAGAATTTTCTCTCTCTTTTTTAATAGATACTTAACATATTTGTTTACTACTACAATAAGAAGTCGAAGAACATCTAAAACCAGTTAACATTTTCTCTATACGTTCAATATTTTATGAAACAGCAGCTCTTTCAGGCATTTCGCCGAACAACTTCTGGGCGATAGTGTTCTTAAGTGTTCCATTTGTTGTTGAAGACGCACATTCTTCGACTTTGTTTTTTATAAACCAAAAAGTCTCTCTATGTTTTGTAAGATTCAAGAAAATCAAATTCACGTGATACGTCTACGGTCGAGTAATATCGTTAATCAAATTGTATATTTTGGTTTCAACGATATTATTTGACCCATTTTACGACCCTAAACCAATTCCGGTATTGATCTATACCGACCGAAATTGAACTGGTTAGGTCTATATGTTTTGGGTATTCTTTTGTCCCTAAAGCTCGTGCCATGGTTCACACACACAGCGACTGAGCTGGAGATGATGCGGAGATGGAGGAGTGCTAAAGCTTTGAAATTTGTTCGGCCTCGCTTCCTCGAGACAGGTACTCTGGGAAACTATAGCCCATACGTGTTCTTCTTCTCTCGCTGCGGACGAACTTTTTCTGGTCTCAGCAGCGATAGAAACCTCTCTTACAAAGAGAGATTGAGTAGTGGGCTTCTTGTTGATATAAAGGCTGATGATGCTGTTGAACTGTTCCAATCCATGCTCCGGTCTCGTCCCCTCCCAACTGTCATAGATTTCAATAGATTGTTTAGTGGTGTGGCCAAAACCAAACAGTATGACCTCGTTTTAGCTCTCTGCAAGCAGATGGAACTGCAGGGGGTTGCGTATGGCCTCTACACCCTGAATATTATAATCAATTGTTTCTGCCGGCGCCGGAAACTCGGTTTTGCTTTCTCCGTTGTGGGAAAGATCTTGAAGCTTGGGTTTGAGCCTAGCGTAATCACATTTTCAACTTTGATAAACGGATTATTTCTCCAAGGTAGAGTCTCCGAAGCTGTGGCGTTAGTTGATCGAATGGTGGAAATGGAGCTTAGTCCCAATCTCATAACGCTTAGCACTCTGATCAATGGGCTTTGCCTCGAAGGTAAAGTGTCTGAAGCAATGGATTTGATAGATCGGATGGTGGAAAACGGCTGCCAACCCAATGAAGTTACCTATGGACCAGTTTTACATAGAATGTGCAAGTCAGGCAAAACTTCCATGGCGCTTGATTTGCTCAGAGAGATGGAAGGAAGAAAGATGAAGCTCGGTGCAGCCACTTACAACATCGTCATTGATGGTCTTTGCAAAGACGGGGATAATGATGATGCACTCAACCTTTTCAATGAAATGGAAACGAAAGGGGTCAGAGCAGATGTTATTTCCTACAGCTCTCTCATAGGAGGCTTTTGTATTGCCGGTAGATGGAATGATGGTGTAAGGTTGTTGAGGGATATGATCACAAGGCAAATCACTCCTAACGTTATCACTTTCAGTGCTTTGATTGATATTTTTGTGAAAGAGGGAAAGCTTGTAGAGGCTAAAGAGTTTTACGATGAAATGATCGCAAGAGGCATAGCTCCTACTACGATTACGTATAATTCTTTGATAGATGGGTTTTGCAAGGAGAACTGCCTCGATGAGGCCAACCAGATGTTGGACATGATGGTTTGCAAGGGATGCGATCCTAGTATCGTAACGTTTAATATCCTCATAAATGGATATTGTAAGGCCAAACGGGCTGACGAAGGTTTGGAAATCTTCCGCAAAATGTGTGTAAGAGGAGTGGTTGCTGATACAGTCACTTATAACACTCTTGTCCAAGGGTTTTGTCAATCGGGAAAACTCGATGTTGCCAAACAACTCTTCCAGGAGATGGTTTCTCGTCGTGTGCCACCTAGTATTGTAACTTTTGGTGTTTTGCTGGATGGTTTGTGTGACAATGGAGAACTAGAGACAGCATTGGAAATACTTGGGAAAATGCAGAAGAGTGAGATGGATATTGGTATTTGTATCTATAGTATCATCATTCACGGGATGTGCAATGCTAGTATGGTCGATGATGCTTGGGATTTATTCTGTAGTCTACCACTTAGAGGAGTGAAGCCTGATGCCAAAGCATACAACATAATGATTTCAGGGTTTTGTAGAAAAGGCTCAGTGTCTGAAGCTGGTATGTTGCTTAGAAAAATGAAGGAGGATGGGTGTGCACCGGATAGCCGTACGTACAACACACTGATCCGAGCACATCTACGAGGCAGTGACGTAATCACATCAGCTAGACTCATTGAAGAAATGAAGACTTGTAGCTTCTGTGCAGATGCGTCTACCACAAAGATGGTTATCGATAAGCTATCGAGTGGTGAACTGGACAAAGGCTTTGTAGATATGCTTTCTGGATTTGGTGGTTCTTTTCGACACAAGTCATAGTTTGCGTTGAAATGGATCTTACTTGTGTTGTTATGATTTGTATAATTTGTTGATTTATTCATCGAAGTAAAGAGAGACACGTTCGTTACATGGAAAAGAAAGCATAGCTATATTGTGTATAAACACTTTTCTTTGATATCGAGTGATTAGAAATGGTAACCAAAACAAAAAAAAACAGAGTAAACTCAATGCTTCTTCTGGTAACCCCATGGATTGTTGTTTGCCCAATTCCACTGATCTCTGCACATCTCATCCACTCCATATTTTGCCCTAATAACACAATTTAAACCAAATCAATTCACTTAATAACAATTTAACCCCTAAATGCTAAAAACCAATCGTTAATGGTGAAAGAGTTTAACTTACTTCCAGCCAAGTTCTTTCTCAGCCCTCTCCGTTGAAGCATAAACCGCCGTTGCATCTCCTGACCTTCTCGGACAGAGCTTGATCGGTATTTTCTGCAAATGTGTTTTTTGTTTCAACCATTTTAGAAACAGAAACATTCCAAGAAAATCCTGATTTCCATGCGCTGTTGTTTACCTTGCCAGAAGCTTTTTCAAAAGCCGTAACCATTTCTAACACAGACGTTCCTCGTCCAGTCCCTAGATTGTAAGCAGTGCATCCTGAATATCACAACGACACATTGTCTGAGAAGAATCCATCAAATAAAAAAACTCAACTCTTTTTGACAGTTAATTTTCAGAGATAGTTACCAATCTCTGGATCAGCAAATAGCTTCCTTAGCGCAGCGAAATGGCCATCTGCCAAATCCATCACATGGATGTAGTCTCTCACCTGTTTTCAAACATCCCTTTTAACTCTCTAAAATGATATAACCTTTTTCACTTATTCTTAAAAAAGGCATCCAAGACTAGCTTTTTCGATCAACCATCTGAAATCCGAACCAAATTGAATGAGAGGTTTTGAGATCTCTGATTAGGATTTTACCGCACTACCATCCTCGGTAGGATAGTCATGTCCATAGACGTTGAGTTCAGGTAGACGTCCCACAGCCACTTGTTGGATGTAAGGCATGAGGTTATTGGGGATTCCCTTTGGATCCTCACCAATTCTGCCACTCTCGTGTGCTCCCACAGGATTGAAGTACCTCAGCAGAACAATTCTCCATTCTGGTTCCGCTACGTGGATATCTCTAGCTATTTCTTCAAGAAAGAGCTGCACAAGAGAGAGGTCCATGACTTTCAAGAAAGGCTTCTTGGCTCAGGCAAGGTTTTGAAAATTTTCAATTACAATTGAGCCAACTTTCAAGATTATGGATCCACAACAAAGAGTTTCTGTAGTCACCCAAAATTCAGAAGTGTAAAACTTACCTTAGTACGACCATAAGGATTCATAGCCTTTAATTCAAAGTCCTCCATGCATGGAATTTTTTCAGGTTGTCCATAAACAGTTGCAGAGGATGAAAACACCATCTGTATATTCCAACAACACACCAATGTAAAATTAGAACAAGGACGTAAAAGAAGAAAAAGACATTAATGAAGCTGTAGAATCCTATCTAACCATTTTGCAGTTGTACTTTGCCATGGTCTCATATAGATTGATTGTTCCAACCAAGTTATTGTCGAAGTAGCGTCGAGGGTTTCCAACACTCTCACCCACAGCTTTAAGACCCGCAAAATGGACCACAGCATCAAATCTGTGACCTCACAAGAAAACGAAATCAAGCCAAGGGCCAAAGATCCAGAAAAAGTTATCAACTCTACTGTTCACCTGAAAATATATGCAAACTTTGAAGGTAAGAATCTGACAATAACATACCTCTGTTTGGAGAAGAGTCTCTCAATATCCTCTTTGTTTCTTAGATCACCCTGTAATCAATCAACACCTCAAATTTTCATTTATCTCCCAGAAACGCAACCAACTACAAGTCTCATTTACAATCTCTGTTTCAAGCTCAAACTGGGCTCTAATCAAAGCCATCGCACACCAAGCCTCGTCAAATCAATCATGCAAGCAAGTTTGGGCGGAACTTTTTCAAAGATCGACCATTAAAACAATCCAAACCCAGAAAAGGACATGTAAATCATTATTGTTTTAAGCCAAGAAATTTTTCAAGAATCCCAATTTCCATTTCCAGAGAGCCAAAAACTTACAGAACAGTCCAATTCATACACAAATACAACCACAGAGCAACAGGTTCACCTTCATCAGATTTTCTCGGGAAAAAAAAGAAGCACCGACTAGGCAGAGAAGTAGTACTTACCAGATTAAACTCGAGCTTCTTGGAGAGATCAGGACCAACGAGCTCCCTAACCCGATCAACAGCTTCGATAACAGAATTATCAAGATTATCGATGATCGAGACCTTAAAACCCTCTTTCAGTAGCTGAACAACAGTATGTGTCCCGATGAATCCGGCACCACCAGTAACAAGAATGTTCTGCTCCACGGAAGAACCCATTTCGAAGAATTCGAGAGCAAAATTATCAAAGAACCCTTTTGGATAAAAGAGAGAGAGAGAGAGAGAGATCACAGCGAACAGAGCAGATGGAGATGGAGAGAAGACACGAGAAAGTTGGGTCTCTATTTAATGATATTTGTAAGCTTTCTTTACAAGTTGATAAGAACGCACGCAAAGCGAAATATAGGAAAGGAGTGTGGGCTCAAGGATGTGTTTGTTGGTTTCTATATAAAAACGGCAGTGATGATGATGACAGCGATGCTGATCCGCGTTGAGATATGATGGCTATGATTCCTCGGTTTTCAGTTACGTATCGATCGTGAATTTTGTCTCTTTTCACGGGGGGGAATTTAAATAAATTAAGGGGATCAATAAAATGTAAGTCTTTTTTTGTAGCAGCTGTATCTTTTAATCTATTTTTGTAAATGTGAAACCTTTGGATAACTTGACCAAATCTACCAGGATCATGGTAAAACAGACTAATTTAGGATAATTTGATACGCGTTAATTAGGTTTTTTCTATCAAGGATTAAGATTATGTGACTGTCCTTCATAATGATAACGCTGAAAATTTGGATAGTAACGTTCTCCAATCACCTTTTTATTTTTTGTCGGATCTGTCCAATCAACATTTTGTTTTTAAATGGTTGTCGAATCAACATTATCTTGATACATCGATAGTAGTAACTTTACGATCAAATTGATGATTACCTGTATAGTAATTTGTATAGATATATTTTAATTCAGGTACATATGCAGATTTTTGGTTTTCGAGTATTTTTGATTTTGGTAGACAACAAAAATTAAGATAAATATGAATAAGGTTTAGCTTCATATGGTTTCTGGAAGAAATTTGAAAGAAATTCATAACACGTATTTTGCACCATTATGGAAGTAAAAAATGGTACAATTGTCTTGTAAAAAAACGATAAAAATATCCTAAATGTAGATAACATAACTACATAAGTAAAGAACACAAAAACCACAGCTACACGATTTCTAAATGCAAAGCCCATTCCACATTTGTTTTGTTAGCTTGTCGTTTTTGCTTAAGATCAAAGAAACCCAAAACCCTAAACATCAACAAAGAGAAAACAAGTGCGGTCATTTTATTGTGCTTAACTACCAAACGTTTTTTCGTCATTCGATTTGGTGTTACTTTGAGTGATTGCTTCAAACATCAGAAGTTTCGGTTCAGATCTTTTATTGATTAATTTCCACGAAACACAATCTAAACCGGAAAGAAAGTGAGAAAGTACTGATATTCAGGCAGTGTTACCACGGTGAAGAAGTGAGTCATTTAACATACCCGGTAATAGCTCCTACAGGTGTATGTACTGTAACCATTGCAAAGGACTACGAGGAATCATTGAGTGGTACCTTCAGAAACTGTTACGGCCAAGAACAAGATGCTTAAGTCTAAGACGTTATGAAGTTTATCTCCAGCCAAGAATTGTGATCCTACGATTGTTTCCGCAGTCATCAGTTGAATTTGGGACTGCGGTAGAACTCGGGATCTTAGAAAAACCTGGTGAGCATCTCAGCCTTGTCGGAAGAGAGATCTGTATTTGATAATATGTCTTCTTTGGATGTTTTAACGATTGCTTCGATTGAACCAATAGCTTGGTATAGCTGTAACCAGACGGGAAATATACATGTAAGCAGAACTCATCGTGAAGCGGCATGAATCTAACACACAATGCAAGAAAAGTACAAGGTAAAATTTTGTAAGTTACCGTGTTTGCATCATGTTTGTTGATGTTGGGTATGGATGTGACAGCTTTGATGAACATGTTTGTCTCCTGCACAGTTCGCTTTCTCTTCACATGAAAGGAAAAAGAAGGAAGCTTTAGAGGTCGCCAAAACAAATATTGAAACAGATCCTTATAGCGAGTGATCTTTGAGAACCTACATCAGACTTGAGTTTAGAGGCCACCTTCTGTTGTTTGCACACTGCAGCACAAGTTTCAATCTAATTCAGTTACTCAGAAACGCGTAAAGTATCTAGCTAACACAAAACAAATGAGTCTTACCCCCACGAGAGTGAGCAATCTTAACAATCTTCTCGAATCCCATCTCGGCATCAGTGACTGGTACAAATGCAGGGTTCCCAAACTCCATCTCATATCTAATGGAAAAGAATTGTCGAGTCTCATTTTCGGCATGATAAATAGGCAAAGAGATGGTGCATAGGGTTAAAAGATGTGCAAACCACTCACTGGAAGTAAGACCTCTCGAAAGAATCACTCTGATCTCTAGTTGAAAGTGTGGCAACAACGTAGAGTCGCGCAAATTGCCCTTTCAGCCTCTTTACTCTGCAAAGGTTAAGAAGTCAAAGAAATGAGAAGGAGAAAACACAGACAAATAGGAGACGCAGAATCAAGAGAGTTCGAAAGTATAAATGGATGGATGACCTGCTGAAGATGGAGGAAACATTGTAACAATCCCATTTTGTCACAAAAACAAAAGCAACAGACACGCCTCCACAATTGAAGATCAGATCCTATCACAGCAAACAAGTGATTCTTTAGCTAATTTTAGATCAAACTCTCCAAAAAAAAGAATCAAAGCAGAGGAAGGCACATACAGGGGAAATGGAGACGAAGTTAAGACGGAAAGAGTTTGAGCTAAGAAATGCGGATATGAAACTGATCAGTGAAGGGTCTTGTTCGTGTTTCCATGCATTGCTCATTATACAAACACCAGCACCATTTCCTGATAGTTAAATAAAGCGGAACATCAAATTCTACGGTACTCGCCCAGAGATTTTACATCAGAATTGGCAGGTATCGTAAAACTAATCCAAGTTTTTATCCAAAATGAAAGCTTCTAATCGGAGTATAAACGCAAACGTAGAAGGCGAATTCTCGTGTCTGTTAAGCAGAAAACCACAATCTAAGTGTCTCGGAGTGCTGAAGCAAAATGAATTTAGAAAACCCTAGATTCATCAGCGGAATTTGCACACATCACACTACAATAGCACTTATCTGACATTCAAGCATCAGAAACGAGCAGATACAGAGTCTAATCCAAGTTTCACTCGGAGAGAACGAAAAGAGCTTTTCAAAATCGGAGTCGAATCACAAATATAGAAGGCGAAGTGTCGTGTCTTCTCTGACTAATCGACGCCGGATTAGCAAAAACCTAGACTCTAATGATTGGAGAAAATCGGAGTTTCCGCTCAGGGAAAAGAGTACCTAGGTTGACGAGAGATGACGGAACTTGATCCGTCGAGGCACTGTAGCTTGATCCCGCAGCCGCCATCGACCAACCTCGAGAGCTTTGAAGACGAACAAAATTTGGCGGATGATGAAAGAAATTAAAATTTGAATATAATTAAATACATGTAATGTAAGTAATGCCTGGGTTTTTTTCTCTCATCGCTGCTGACTTTGTTTAGGAAAAGGGTAAAATGGGAAAATAAATTATTTAATGAAATTAGAGGTGTCAGACGGGCTGGTCCGAGCTCAAATAGCCCAACCCGTTGCGGTTTCATATTTTTCTCGGATCTGGCGGGTTGGCCCATGCGGGTTGCGGTCCAAAATCTTATGATCCAAGCCCAACCCGTATGTATTTTACGGGTAAGCGGGTTGACCCGCGGGTTTTGTTAAAAATCTGATATTATTCGAATTTTTGCTTTATAAGTGATTACAAATCTGTTTTGTTGCTTGTATATCTGTTTTGATGAGATTGTACAAATGATGAATGAACAATTAATCAATGATAGAGATTTTCAACTTCAGAACCGAACAAAGTCCACTGAATCCAAAATAGGCTTAATCTTGATAAGAACTAGGTGAGAAATAACCTCAAAATAACTATACTAAATTACTAATCATGGTTATCAATGCTCATAAGAAGAACAAAACAAGTCAGCAAAATTTCAAGAATGCATCAACTATATCTATATGGATTAAGATTTTTTTACGGTACAACTCTTCCACAAGAACTCTTCCACAAGAACATTTCCACATATCTCTAATGAGATCATATACCCACAATTTTCAAATAACCACTTATTACGATGGATTGTCCAAATCAAAACCGAACAAGTATAGAACAAATTCCAAAAGTAAATAGAACGATGCATAAAATTCCAACTAACAATATGCAATTCATTGTGATAAATGAACAATGATAGAGATAGAGATTCTTGGTAAAGAACAAAACAAAGTCCATTGATTCCAAATAATTTTCGTAAAGCTGCCGGAGAAAAAATAGAAGAGTGACCTGAGTATCAAAACAACTCAAAGCAAGCAAACGGTAGATTAATAATAGTGTTTCTCTTTTCCGTTCTAACAACACAAAGTTCTAACTTCTAACCAACTCCAATACCTCAGACATAATGAGCCACGGGATTGGTCCCATTCCCAATGAGAAAAAAACAACCATTGCCTGTAATGATTCAACAGAGTTACAGCGCAAATAATCATAAGTTGCATCAAGAAAGTTTCGCTATATAACTCCAACTACTGACAAGATGCTCAGCCAACTGTACATGTCTGAATCAGGAGACACAAATCCCTAAACAAGAGATGTATAAAACTCAGAACCTCAAACCTCGAGTATGTTGCAAGAGATTAAGAAAAAATTAAAAAAGTACCTTAAGGTAGAAAGCAGCTGCAACAATTACAAGGCTAATTGTCATTCCAACTGAAGAGATCTAGAAAACATTTCCATCTGCCTTGTTAGTTAATTATTCTCTAAAGAGAAGTCTTAAAGATATGAAACTAATGAATTAAAACTCACGGTAAGCAGAAGCCGACGGCCTGCTTTGTCCACCAACCATGTCGATATTGCACTCGCCACTACCTGAATAGCACCGACCCCAAATGTTAGATCCTATGATCCAGAGATGGAATCATGATCAAATTTTGAAGAACTTCCGGAATTTCGATCGATATCGGGAGATGCAACAGTTTCTTCAACGAGATCGGCGAGAAGATCTCCGATTGAAAGCAATGGTCCTCCGACTCCTCTCATCCCTTCCTCTCTCACTCTGTCTCTTCCGAGACTAAATCACACAAATTCTAGCTGTTCGTAGAGTGTCTCAGTTCGAATTTTGCCTCCTCCTCGACTACGAACACATCATCATCATCCTCCGGTTGAATCGCCATCGGAAATCCCCATCGCTTATCGAAAATGCTTGGAGTCGACAAAAACAAATGAATTTTGCGATCAAACCGCAACGGATTGAACCGCTAAACCCATAATCCGCACGGATCATACCCGCGAGGCCCGCTTATTTTCGGATCCATATTTTGTAGCCCAAGCCCGCCCCACAGTGGGCCTACTTGGGTCGAACCCGCGGGCCATGGCCCGTATTGACATCTCTAAATGAAATGTTGTATAGTTACGGTTACGGATATATGCTATGTTGGGAAAGGGGTTTGAGCCATCTGAAGCTTTCTAAAAATATCAACGGCCAGGAAGCTTCGACCTCGGCAATGATCCAAGAAGACCAACTTGTTGCAATCAACCTTTATCAGGAGAACATTCCATCTCTATTTGAGCATGTTCATAACTCTGCTTCTAAGTTTCTCTTGTTTTCACAAGAACTATAATCTAACTCCATTCCTCAAAGGAGAGAGATGATTCTATATTTTCTTTGTTTTTTTTTCAGCTTCTACCTTTTCACATCACAAAAACTCGGAAAATTTTACACTAGAAATCATATATTATTGTTGTACTGCATAAGTCTTTGGGTGATACCGCTTTGAAGAATCAAACAAAACAGTGGAATCATTCATTCCTCAATATTCTCTCATTCTACTCTGTTGGTGCAAGACATGATTGTAGATTTCATCTCTTCTTTGGTCAACGATGCTTCAACAATTAGCTGCAATCAATAAACGGTCCCAACAAAAAAAAAACTGAATCATCCAAGATTCAAACACAAAAAAAAACAGGACATTAAGATTTAGATCTTTCTCTTTCTTTCTTTACCTCTTGCACTCTGTTTCCAGCTCGAGCAAGCAGTTTGTATTGGTTCTCAAACATTGGCGCCATGTAAACCTACATTGTTCAAAAACTAACTATAAAAAAGTTCACAATTTTTAAAAAGGTTTTCGTCTTTAAAATGCGATAAAACTGTGTACCTGAAACGTTGGAGCAAGACCTGGGCTCAAGAAGAAACGACTTTTTGAAACTGATTGGATTCCTTCAACCATTTCCAGCTCTTTGACCAGAGATTCCACATCAGGCCACTGCTGAAGAAAGTTTTTCAGAAACCCGTAAAATAATGGTTTGATCACAAAAGTCACAGATGATTATAATACCTCAGCGTCAAGCTCTGCAGCTTGTAACTTTCCCAACTGATCATTACCACCAACTACAGATTCTAAGGCTTCTGTTAGAGGATCGGGCTGCGTAAAGATGTCAAAAAAGGGTTTAGATTTATATCAACTGAGATATGATTTCTACAAGAGAAACTTTATAGACGTCTTTCTCACCGTTGTTTCTTTTAGTGACAAGAAGATACGTTCAAGAGCAAAATCTAGCTGGTGCACTTTCGCCTCCACGATCTGATTACACCAACAGAAAAACGTTTGTCAAAGCAGTTTCATTTATAATTAGCGTTTACGATAGTTCATGATATTACCTGACCGATCTTGAAATATGAAGCAGGGTCTAAAGTTGCATCCCATGAAACTTCTGACTGGTGAATCAATGCAGGGACACCTTCTAGCTGTTTCAACCAAACTTTTTAGTTTTAACAACAATCTGGATTCTGTTCTTGCGGGTCTATTAGCAAGAAGGTACTACAAACATATGATAAACTCTGGTACAGTACCTCACAGAAAATACCGAAATAGGTAATTTTCTTGATGCAGCATTTAACAACATCTCCAACACGAAGCTTTGCCATAAGATTTCGTTTTTTCTCAACTTCCTCTTCATTTTCTCTCGGCCTCATCGAAAATATAAGCTTCCTTGAATTTCTATTAGCCATAACCACATTCACTTTGATTTTCTGCATTGAGTAAAATGTTTAGAAGGGGAACAAAGAAGCATCTCCATATATGATAACAAAACTTTTAGATTATTTTTGGTCAAACCTGGCCAACAAAAGACGACAGGAACTTCTGCTTCTCTCTGTCATATACTATAAGAAGATCTTCCAGCTTCATATCAGAAGAAACTTCTCCATCATTGACTGTGTTCCCAACGTCAGAATCTACTAAGCTTGAATCAGGAGATGGAGCTTTGCTTGTGACATCTTGACCTCCAATTACTCCAAGGTTTTGTCGATACAATGATGGATCTACACCTTTTCTTCTCAACCATGACTCAAACGCAAGAAACTTCCATTTTGCTGCAAGGTTCCGGTAGGGCAAAAATCCAATCAAAGATCCATAGGAAACCTGTAAAAATGGGATTATGAAGGGGAAAAAAAAATTATCAAACTAAAATGAGATGAAATCATGAAGTCATAAATCAGTACAGATCTTACTTACAGCAAATCCTCTAGTGCTCGAGCTTATTAGCTCAACATCTGCTCGTAATTCTGTCTTAACTAGAGACTCTGCCTTATTCCAATCAATTTCCTATCAAATTTACACAAGGCGAGTTTATGATATCCCTCTTTATCTTATGAATGAACAATTAGTAAAAGAGTGTTAGTTCTAAACCTCCACGGACGATCTAGAAGGAGGGCCCTTGAGCTCAACAGAGACCTGACGACCTTCATGGTTCACGATTAATGGTTGTCCTCTGTTTGAAACGGATGGCTCTGCAGAAGACGGGTCTAATCTATAACAAAATTAACCAGTCAGTCAAAACGAGAAGAAATGAGAAAGAAAGCGCAGTTCCACAACAGAACTAATCAAGATACTAAACCGGAAATAACCTTTGTGGTTTCCCTAGTAAAGAAGCTTCTACGATGGGCTGAGAAACTGGATTCGAAGGAATTCTCTCGACTGGATCACTGTTAATGGTATTCTCCTCAGAGGATTCCGAGGACATCTCGCTATTAAGCTGCGTTTCTTGATAAAACAACAAGCATATGAATCAGCTCCATGTTAGAATATTTGTAAAATGTCTTAGTCTTGTCTCTATCTATTACCAGTTGGAATTGATGTATTTTCTATCTCCGGCAATTCCACAGCTCCATTATCTCCAACGTCCTCTTCTATGTTCTCAGGCTCAGGCCTCGGTTCTGGCTTCTCCAAAAGAGTATACTCTGAATACACTCCATCTTCTTGCTCTCCTTCCTCCATAGTTAATCCATCATTGAGAAGCTTATCTCCAGAATTTTCCTCTCCCGGATCAACGTTCATTGGTTCCGGTCTTCTCAACAATGTCATGTCACTAAACCTCTCGTTTTCCCTCTCATTCCTCATTTTCAGTGTCAGATTCGGTTTCAACCGCAACTTAGACTCCTTATCGTCGTCATTATTCACATAGTACGAGCTCGGCTTTCTCAATATAACATTAGGCAATGTCCTTTTTGGAGGAGACGCAACCGAAGCAGCCTCTAATGGCTTCTTCGGAGCAGGGTTTGGCTTTTTCATCACTGGCTTTTCCGAAGTTTCGAATTTGACTCCGTTTTTCGGAACTGGCTTTACCAAATTCAAGCCACCCAGTGAACTAGATTTCTTCTTATCTTCCTTTGACCAATCCAATGGAATCGTTTCAATGTCTGGAATTTTACCCTTGTTCTTGTAGAAAGATTTCTCGACTTCAACGAAAGAAGCATCTGGATTCACTTTTCTAGCCACTATCTGTATGATTTCACCATAAAAACCATCAGCTAAATAGGTGGGTCTCTGAAGAGAATCACTTAAAATTCGAATTTCCTATCAAGAAATTTCATAGAAGACAAAAAAAATCAAAATCTCACCTTAGCCAAAGTCAGTTTCGGGTCTTCGCCGAGTAAACGGCCAAATTTGAGCTCCATTTGATCCCATTCGTTGAGCCTGGGCTCTTCCCTTTTCGAAGCAGAAACTAAAAACTTCTTTTGTTTAGCTAATAAATTCTCCCGGTTTCTTCTCACCCTGACACTAGAAGGAAACAACGGGAAACTTCCGGCGATAGAACCGGTGGGTGCGGCGGACGCTGCGGCGGGAGCGGAAGAGGATAAGGCAAGAACGTCCATTTTCCGATTAAGCCCAGGAATTATGATAATTTCGTCGAATAAGAATCATGGGTCCGATCAAAATCACGAATTTCGTTTACCTCGAGTGACTGTGGCTCGAGCTCTAGCTCTCACTCTCGCTCTATGTGGTGGACTACAGAGGAGAAATGGCTATGGCGGAAGGAGGAGCTTTATCAGTTTAGAGCTATGCATATTTTCGCTTCCTGGTTCTACCAATGAGAGAACGACACGTGGTTGATGAAGGAGCAACTTAAGCGATTGAGTTAACGTCTTTCCGTTCTTTTGATTTAGAGATGAACATCACGTCGTTTTAACTTTGCTTGAACGTCAACCACTGGATCTTCTTTTTCACATAGACGACGTGAATTCCCTTGAGGAATGGAGCTAAGGCCTATGGAATTTGGTTCACGGGCCTAGAATCGGCCCATAAAAGGATGTTTAGAATAGGGGAAAAGTGTAATTGAGCAAAAGCACAGATACACAGTGACACGTGAAAAAAAGACAAGGAGGACGTTACGTTCGACCGCGGTTTTCATTCTGAAACCGTGTACACTTGTCGTTCGATATACATATCCTGCGGCCTCATATGGTTTATACATTTTATCCAATTTTTAGGAATTTTTAATTCTAACAAAAGTGTGTGTTTTTCACATGCTTTTGTTAAATGTATAAATTACCAATCATGTCAAATGGTGTAATTGTGTTTCTAACAATGTTTGAAGAAACAAAAGTATTTTATTGTTTTACTTTGACCATTACTGTAACAAAATCGTGACATGAATTTCACTTGTAATCTACTATAGCATTTCATTATATGTATATATATTTATATTTTACTAGAATAGTGACCCGCATTTATGCGGATTTTTAATAAAATATTTTAAATTCGTAAAAGTAAATTAAAAAGCAAAATCGAATAATTTGTAAAGAAAAAATAAAATTTATTTTTATTAATACTTCTAGATATATATGTTTTAATACTATTATATGAATTATGTTTATTTCTAATGATTTATTTATTATTTATTTATTCTAAAATGTTGGCGAATAAATTATTCTTTTTTATCATAATTAGATTTCTGCGTATACACAAATTTATAATAATAATATTTAAAAGTTATTAAAATAAATTTTTAAGAAAATAAAAAACAAAATCTGATCACTACTCAAAAAAATATATGAAAAACACAATTTTCTTAATTTAAATGAAAAACATAAAAGAAACTTATTTTCCTTTTTCTTAATTATCTTATTTATCTTTTCAATTTTTTATTTTTATTTTAGTATTAGTAATTGAAAAAGAACTTATTTTCCTTTTATATTTTTAAAACTAATTTCTTGATTTTCCTTTTACTATTAGTAATTGATAATACAATTTCCTCGCCTTAAATGAAAAACATAAAAAAACTTATTTTCCTTTTTTTAATTTATCTTTTAGATTTATTATTTTCTTTTTTGTATTAATAATTGAAAAAAAACTTATTTTCCCTTTTATTTTTAAAACTACTTTTTAGATTTATGTAAACATTATGTTAAAATCTAATTGGTTGAATTTTTTTAACATTTGTCAAAATCTAATCACTTGTCACGATCATGTTAAAAACTAACTTTGATGCATCCTACTTTATATAATAAGATTTTCCTTTTTGTATTAATAATCGAAAAAAACTTATTTTCCCTTTTATTTTTAAAACTACTTTTTAGATTTATGTAAATATTATGTTAAAATCTAATTGGTTGAATTTTTTTAACATTTGTCAAAATCTAATCACTTGTCACGATCATATTAAAAACTAACTTTGATGCATCCTACTTTATATAATAAGATTCGATTCTATATAGGGAAAAAAAAACATATTTTCAACCGGAATAATTGGTTATTTAGTTCTATTATATCACCTTTGAAAAAAAATGAAAAAACTGTAGTGTCTTTAACGAAAGAAAAAACTGTAGTTCTATTATTCCATTTATGGGATATTAAAATCCACCGAATCCATTAGAACTAGGTTCCACTAATTCAGTGTCTACTAAATTATTTCACATATTAATCAGCATTCATTCAACAGAAGAGTACAAATCTATAATGGAAAAACACCTTTTATGGAAAATAGTTAAAATAAAACAAGATTGTTTGTGCCAAAACATGGAACCTAACGCCCACAGTTTTACTCCTCCTCTATAAAACTGTGTATCAAAAACATTTCTTTCGTTTCTTAACACACACCCACAATTAAAGGTTTTCACTTCTTGATTCCCTCTCTACAATCTTGTCGAAGGGTATTTACGGAAATACAAGTTCCTCCGCCTATGGATGTCTTTATATCAGAAGAGTATGTCAACCGCCGGAGAATGGAGAAGAAAACTGCCGTCATTGCCGGAAAAAATCTGAGGCTAGGTGTCGGTTCAAGCAGTAGTAGAACGGAAAAGAGAAAAACCAATCCCTGGATGTCGGAAACTCGGCCGGAAAATGAGTTTCGGGTCACCGGCGGTAGTGTTTATGAGAGTTTTGTGTTCCAATGCTTCTCGCCGTAACAACCAAAGCGTTCGCGTTAATTGATTCAAACGCAGACGCAGTTGCATGGGCGGTTATTAGTTGTAGCTCTTGTATTGTATCTCTTGGTTTTTTTTCTTAACAATGTGTTGTTATTCACAAACTACAACTATTTGGTAAACGTAAAATCTGAATCATGTCAAATAGTGGTAAAATTATTGAACGATAATAAAATATAATCTTATATATATATATATATATATAGTATAATAAAGAACAAATCTAGTTTGAATAATAGTAAATTAATAAATAAAACAAACTTTTTGTAGCAACAAAAATAAATAAACAACTTTTTGGAATAAAAATATATATTTATATATCCTGTTAGCCCATTATTGAATTAGGGGACTAGTCCAACAAATATATATATCCTCCATAGTTTTTCTTTTTCCGGTGGGGCGAATGTTTTTTTTTATGATGTAAATATATAAGTATATAATAACTATAAAAACTTTCTTACAAAGGAGAATTTTTTATTTTTGAATTTATGAGGATAAGATTTGCTAGGCTTTTACAAAAGATATGGTAGGACGAAAATAATTTAAACGAAGAGAAAGTATAATCGAGACCGCATCCAAAGAGGTACTATAGTTAATTAGACCGTAAAAAATTGCAGGGGAGATCAGGGGCATTGAAATCGCAAAGTTAAGTGGAAACGAGAATATCGAGTTCGGATATATCAAAAAACTTGAAGGAACATTTTTTTATATATAAATGTTAGAGCACCAAAGTATCTAAACATACTTAGTATACTTACGATAGATCGATAACTACTTAGTTAATGCGCATCATAGCATACAATCAATTTTATGTGATCCTAAGACCAAACCAACCACCAATGGACTAATAACAACACCTTCACCTCAATTATCATAATTTCTGGTAAGTTGTTTCTATTCGAGTTTTTGTTAACTTTTAAATTATAAAAAACCAAAACTTATAAATAAGCACACAGGTATTTTCAGTTAATAATAAATTTGCCGCAACAAGTAGAACAAACCATTGAACTTGAAATTATAAAAACGAAAAACTTATAAATAAGCACACAGGTATTATCAGTTGATAATAAATTTTCCACCACACCGATGTTTTAGCCCAAGCCTGGCCTTCCGTCGCCGTCGTAAGGTCGTCCATCGCTCAAGACTGTAAACCTAAACAAAAATTCAACTCAAAATCAGGGAAATCACCGACCGACAGAGAGAACACAGTTGACCTCGAAGCTTGAGAAAGACGGAAAAAAAAATTAGGAACAGAGAAGCGATACCCTAGAGGAAAAATATGGAGGGATAGAGAGAGAGAAACATTGGGCTAACAGGATATATAAATATTTGTATGGGCGTGGCCCGTTAGTTGTATCTTAGCGCACAGGCCGACAAAAAGGTAACCGGGATATATCAAATCTTAACATTTTTTACAACACACGATTCGCATTCGATCCAATAATAGTTTTGTTTTCTTTTTGTTGCCTCATCATATGCAAAATCCAATATGATGATGGTTACAAAAAGTGAAATCAACTCAATCTGCACACAAAAACATATCAACTCTTCATTTTGTTTTGGACTTATGTTGGATAATTCCTAACAAAAAAAAGAAATATCTTTAGATAAGAAGTAGCTTGTTTAGGGATAGAAACAAAAAAGAAAGAGTCCAATTGTAATTAGGAAATAGGGAGAAGCCTATGGCCTATATAAATCAATGAGGAGATGTCTCATATGATTAAGAGAAGAGAGATTTAGTTTTGTGAAGTTTCTAAATCAATAAAGAAGAGAAGTTCTTTATACAATCTTTTCCTTTAATTGGTATCAGAGCTTCAGGGAGGAAGGCTCGATCCGAGGCTTGAGAAGAAGGCTCGATCAACACGGCGAAGGAGAATCTCGTGACCGAGCATGGGTGACGTGATGGCTCCACCACCAAGAACAAAAGACTTTGGATCCCCGTCGATCCAATATCCGATGCTGACATCGACAAACTATACGGTTTGGGCGATGCGTATGAAGGTTCTTTTACGTATCCATGAAGTTTGGGAAACAATAGAACCTGGATCGCATGATCTAAAGAAGAACGATGTAGCGACAGCTCTCTTGTTTCAGTCAATACCCGAAGCCCTAATCCTGCAAGTTGGAGATCAGGATACATCAAAGAAGGTGTGGGATGTGATCAAAGCAAGACACCTCGGGGCTGATCGTGTGAGAGAAGCAAGACTCCAAACCTTGATGGCTGAATTCGACAAACTGAAGATGAACGACAACGACACCGTAGATGACTTTGCCGGGAAGATATCGGGTCTAGCGTCGAAATCAGCCTCCTTGGGAACGATTCTAGAAGAGCCTAAGATCGTGAAAAAGTTCATGAGTGGACTTCCCAGTAATAGATACATCCATATCGTGGCATCCCTTGAACAGGTCCTGGACCTAAACTCAACAAGTTTTGAAGACATAGTAGGAAGAATAAAAACTTATGAGGAACGAGTCTCGAATGAGACAAAGGAGGAGCAACAAGGGAAGCTCATGTATGCGAGTAATAGCAAAACAAATCGAGGAGGATCTGGAAGCAACGAAGAAGGGAGGTCCAACGGGAATGGAACACATAACTCCAGTGGCCAGAGCAGAGGCGGCGGAGGAAACAGAGGCAGAGGCAAAAGCGGTAACAGAGGAAGGGGACGAGGAAGGTCTAACGACCAATACCGCGAGAAGGAGGGTGCAGAAAAGAAGGATCTCTCCAAAATTCAATGTTGGAGATGTGATAAGTTTGGTCATTATGTGAACACTTGCCCGACGAGACCACATCGTGATCAAGAGGCAAACCTAGCTGAGACGCAAGAAGCGGATGCACTATACCTACACGAAGTAGTGTTTTTGAATGAAGACAAACTGTTCCCAAGTAAACTTGATGCCAACGAAGGAGATGATAGCGTTTGGTACCTAGACAACGGTGCTAGCAATCATATGACGGGTAACAGAAATTTCTTCTCAACCCTGAATGAAAGCGTCAAAGGAAAGGTGAGATTCGGAGACGGTTCACAAGTGGATATAGTAGGTAAGGGGTCAATCACCTTTGTAACCAAGTCAAGGGAAAGGAGATTACTCAAGGACATCTACTATATACCCAACCTGAAGCATAATATAATCAGTCTTGGGCAAGTCACAGAGCATGGATGTGAAGTGAACATGAAGGACAGTACCTTAGTATTAAAGGATCCTAAAGGAAGATTACTTGTGGAAGTCACAAGGTCGGCAAATCGTCTATACAAGACACCGATGGAGATAAACTACCCCAAGTGTCTTCAGATCGTAAGTGAGGATCCTACAAGTTTTTGGCATTCACGGCTAGGACATGTGAGTTTTGGCGTGATGAAAAACATGGTGGATAAAGAGATGGTGATAGGAATGCCGCGAACCATACAAGACAAGGATGTGTGTGGAGTTTGTCTTGTTGGGAAACAATCAAGGAGCTCATTCCCAAGCCAAGCAGGGTTTCGCGCTACAAGAATGTTGGAGCTGGTTCATGGAGACTTGTGTGGACCAATCACGCCCCCAACACCATCTAATAACCGGTACATCTTTGTCCTAATCGATGATTGTTCAAGATACATGTGGACAATGCTTCTTAAGGAAAAAAGTGAGGCGTTTGATCGGTTTAAGAGGTTCAAGACATATGTTGAGAGTCAAAGCAAGATGACCATCAAGACCTTTCGGACTGATAAAGGAGGAGAATTCACTTCAACAGAATTTAACCGATTCTGTGAGGATAACAGAGTCATTAGGCATCTAACAGCTCCATATACACCACAACAAAACGGTGTAGTGGAAAGAAGAAACCGGACATTGATGGAGATGACGAGGAGTTTACTCAAAGGGATGAAGGTACCGAATCACATGTGGGGAGAGGCAGTGCGTCATGCGACCTACATCATCAATCGAGTGCCCACAAAAGCATTAAACGGCCAAACTCCATACGAGAGCTTCACTACCAAGAAACCTAATATCGAACACTTAAGGGTTTTTGGTTGTGTTGCGTATGCAAAAATCAATGGACCGGGTCTAAGGAAACTTGATGATCGATCAAAGATGGTGATCAATCTAGGAACTGAGCCGGGTTCCAAGGCCTACAGACTCTATGATCCGAGTACGAGCAAGATAATAGTTAGCAGGGACGTTATCTTTGATGAGAAGAAAGGATGGGATTGGACATCAAGCTTGATAGAAAACAACGAAGAACCAGGAACCTTTACTGTCTCACAAGGTCGTATGACAGAAGAAGGAGAACACGCTGAAGCTGATCATGATCATCATAACCTCGATGATCATGACGAACCCGAAGAAGAAACAGATAACGACGGCCACGAAGAGGTAGTGTCAGACCATGAAGATGAAGAGGAAACCGAAAACCAGGATTCACCTCATGAGAACATTCGGCAAGGTGTAACAAGAGCTGGGCGTGTCGTTCGAAAGCCAAGGCACTTCGACGATTACGTGTTACTTGCTGAATACGAAGGAGAAAAGCTTTTGTTTAATGTGGACGGTGAGCCGGAAAAGTATGCAGAAGCAGCAATCATGAAAGAATGGATTGATGCAATGATAGCTGAGCTAGAGTCTATCATAAAGAATAAAACATGGGAGCTCGTTGAAAAACCAGTTGGGATTAAGGCGATAGGGCTGAAGTGGATTTATAAGATCAAGAGAAAAGCTGATGGAACTGTGATCAAGTACAAGGCAAGACTGGTGGCTAAAGGATATGTACAACAACAAGACATAGACTTTGAAGAAGTATTCGCACCAGTAGCTCGAATAGAGACTATACGGCTCCTCATATCTTTGGCAGCAAGCAACGGTTGGGAGATACATCACCTTGATGTTAAAACCGCTTTTCTAAATGGCGACTTGGATGAAGAAGTGTATGTAACCCAACCTGAAAGATTTGAGAAGAAAGGGCAAGAAGATCGAGTCTACAAGCTAAGCAAGGCATTGTATGGCCTACGCCAAGCCCCTAGAGCGTGGAACCTAAAACTCGACAATACCTTAAAGGAGATGGGGTTTGTCAAGTGCAAAAAGGAGTCATCGGTCTATCAAAAGAAAACCAGGAAGGATCTCTCGATCATTGCAATATATGTTGATGATTTGTTTGTTACAGGAACATCTATTCACGTAATCAAACAATTCAAAGAAGATATGTCAAGAAGGTTCGAAATGTCTGATCTTGGAAGGCTGTCATATTACCTAGGAATAGAGGTGATACAAGGAACTGACGGGATCAGAATAAAGCAAGAAGGTTATGCTCAAGGGATCCTTACAGATAACAACATGGAGTCGTGTAACTTGAGTCATGAACCAATGGACTCAAAACTGAAGATTTCAAAAGCAGAGGACGAGCAAGAGATCGATGCTACTGCCTATAGGAGAACAATCGGCTGCTTGAGGTACTTACTCCATACACGTCCAGATCTCTCTTACTGCGTTGGAGTTTTGAGTAGATATATGCAGAGTCCTAGAGTCTCTCACGGACAAGCAATCAAGCATATACTTAGGTATGTAAAGGGAACTACTAAGTATGGATTATTCTTCAAGCGAGATGGGTCAAGAAAGGTGGTTGGGTATAGTGACAGCAGTCATAACATAGATGTCGACGATGGAAGAAGCACCTCAGGACACATCTTCTACTATGGTTCATCACCGATCACATGGACATCACAAAAGCAACCAACAGTTGCGTTGTCGTCATGTGAAGCGGAGTTCATGGCCGCGACTGAAGCTGCAAAACAAGCAATATGGCTTAAAGAATTGTTGAGGGAAGTCTTAGGCAAGGAAGACGAGAAGGTCATGCTACGGATAGACAACAAATCGGCCATTGCACTCACCAAGAATCCGGTGTTCCATGGAAGAAGCAAACATATACTCTCACGGTACCACTTCATACGTGAGTGTGTGGAGAATCAACAGATCGAGGTTGAGCACGTACCTGGAGTAGAGCAGAAGGCAGACATACTAACAAAACCGTTAGGTAAGATCAAGTTCAGAGAAATGAGAAGCTTGATTGGAGTTCAAGAAATCGAAACACCCAAGATTCATGTTGGAATTAAGGGGGAGAATGTTGGATAATTCCTAACAAAAAAAAAGAAATATCTTTAGATAAGAAGTAGTTTGTTTAGGGATAGAAACAAAAAAAAAAGAGTCCAATTGTAATTAGGAAATAGGGAAAAGCCTATAGCCTATATAAATCAATAAAAAGATGTCTCATATGATTAAGAGAAGAAAGATTTAGTTTTGTGAAGTTTCTAAATCAATAAAGAACAGAAGTTCTTTATACAATCTTTTCCTTTAACTTAATCATCCGGTTTGGCCAAATTTTTGATTAATTATCAGACTCGAAATGTTTCAGATACATTGATTGTTCGGAAGATCTGCAACGATTAAATTGTGCATAGATTGTTATGAAAGGGCTCTTTATCAGAATGATCTTGCTCTCAAAGCGTTGGCAGCCAACGATTACGATACCTTAAACCATAAAGTTGCAGATACATCAATCTATATGTCTATGTGTAGCGATGATTTGGTGACGATGAAGCCAATACCACAAGTTTTGATTATGAAGTGTACTTTCATTAAAAATATGTCCAGTATTATTTAGGTGATTCTAGAATGTTTTTAAGAAAAGAAAAAAAATACTATGCTAATTACCTAGATTAATAATAATAATTATGTTGTCAAATTGTCGATATTTCTTTTTAAGTTATAAATATTTTATTATATATATCTGAACGCTTTCAATTATATAAGTATAATATTCAAAATAATTAGAGTTCATCAGTTCTTAATATGTCTTAACGAATTTAAATTATGATATGTGTTATTATCTTAATATACAAAACGGTAACATTAGTTATTTGTGTTTTTTTATTGAGATATTCACAGTAAAAAAAAAAAATTTAATACTTGTTGTAAAAAAAAAAAAAATTAATACTTAAAATGAATATTCTTTTGTAATTGTATTTATGTTACATTTTTGTAATTGTATGTATTGGGTTTAGGCCCAATAGTAAAACTTAAAAGGGCTTTATACCAAAAATGTAAAACTATTTGATCTCGGCCCAAGTCCAATATGAACGTGAGCAAGACGATTTAATGACACGTGACTGTATTTAAAAATGGAAAAAGACAGCTATAGACACTTCGACAAAAGTCCCTGAAACTGAAAATTATACTCCTATTTGTTCTCTCTTCAAATTTTATTTTGTTTTTGGTTTTGTTTTGCGATAATCCCAATTCCCAAAGTCTCTCTGATTGATTTGAAAAAGAAATGAGCTACGAGAAAGTTCCGCCGGAATCGTATCCTCCTCCTCCAGGTTCGTAATCTCTCTTTGCGTTCTTATGATTCCACTTCGATTCGATCCCTCCCTTGGAATATATTCCTAGTTTTCGACTCAACTGATTTTTGATCGATTCTAAAATCTTTTTTGACAAAATCCGACGAATAGGATACCACTATCCGCCTCCTGGTTACCCATCGGCGCCGCCGCCGCCGGGATATCCTCCGCCGCATCACGAAGGTTATCCTCCGCCTCAGCCCCACGGATATCAACCGTATCCACCACCGTCTTCACATCCTTACGAAGGCGGCTACCAAGGTTACTTCGCCGGAGCCGGAGGTTATCCTCACCAGGGACCGCCTCCACCTCCTCCGCCGCAGCATTACAGCCACTACCAGCACGATCATCACCATTACCAGGATTCTGACGCTGGTTGCTCCTCTTTCCTCCGCGGCTGGTTCGTCTCCCCTAATTCCCGCCATTAATTTCCATGATTATTATCTAAGCACAGTGCACTGATTCGATTCTTGCGTTTTGTTGGTCAATCTTGTTAACTCATTGTGTCGGTTTAAAGCTATGATTGAGGTTAATATGAGCTTTATGGTGTGTTTTTTCTTTTCGATTCTCTTCTGACAAAAGGTTGATCTGTGACACCTTAGGAGCAACGTGTGGGTTTAAAGGATCACTAACTTAATGTTTTGGGTTCATTGAACAAGTGTTTTGATTTCTGAAATTTGGGAATATTTTGATCAAATGATCCTCATCAGAACCAGATTCCTTGAGTTAATGTATGGATAAGTCATAAATTAATGTGAGTTGAATTTGGACTGACTTCGTCTTCTTTCTCTTTTCGTTGTGTGTGGCCATAAATCGGAATTTGTGTGCCGCCAGAGATTCGTATTAATCCTTAGATTTGGTTCTCTAAGTACTTTGGTGGTCCTCTAAGGAAGGTTCTTGTCATCTGTGATGAGTTTAGAGCTATTCATACTTTTTATGTTCAACTTGTGACACTCGGTAATTGGATTTTGGACATGATCTTTCACAGTTTAATGAATCTAGTGTCTCTCTTAAGAACTGCCTAATGGCTATATTTTTAAATGTTTAATCCCGGAGTATTTGTATAAGGTAGAATTTTTGAAAATCAAGTGTATATATCATCTACAGCTTTTCTTATGCTCACTCGATTGAAAACCTTATATAGTAAAAGAGTTGTGTTTGGAACCAAAGTAGCCTAAATCTTGTGATGGGATCCTCATGCTGTTGTTATTTGTTATCTAAAATACAATATAAGCTTGTTTGTTCCTACTGCGTATTAACTGAATAACCGAGTCTTTTTTTTTTCTGCGGCTTTGCGGATTTCAGTCTTGCGGCTTTCTGCTGTTGCTGTTTGTTGGAGGAATGCTGCTTCTGAGAGTGCTCGTTTCTGTGGATCTCTTGCCATCGTCATTTACAGTCGTATTATATGTTCAGTCGAAAGACATATGACATAACTCTCTATGTCTCATGTACTGTTATGTTTCATTGTCTGTTAATGTTCTTTGTAATTTTTATGTATTATTTGAAAACGACATGTTTAAATTCACAAGTTTGATAAAAACAAAAACTCGTACTCAATATTTAAAGGTGGATCAAAACAAGCAAGTAACTAAGAATCGTCGGCAAAAAAAAAGAAAGGGTTCAAATTTCAAAACAAGTGAAGCTTCACAGAATCGACTCTTGTCTGAAACAAATTACACCTAAAATTGGAACAAATGCTAATGAACGACGTCAAATGCCTAAAACAAAAACCAACATGAACCGTAAAGAGAGAGATCCACGATGGTCCGGTCGGACGGAGTGGGAAATGGGAGAGACTAAAGAATCGTAACACATGACGGTGCGTCTTTTCTAGTCCCAACCACTGTCCGGTAGAGGTAAAGCCTGTCAACCTTCTCTCTTTCATCTTCTTCATTCCGCTCCATCCCATTATTCTCGTTCTCGTTGATGATCTCCACGTTGAGCCATGGCGCATCCCGCGCGAGCCTCTTGCAGCCACCGAGCGTTACATCACAAGACGACATCCAAAGGGATCGCATTGTTTCGTACTTACCCACGTCAGCAAGAAGCGCCGCGTTCCCAAACGGACTGTCTCTTATCTCCAGCTTCCTCAGCTTTTTGCATCCATTCAGCACATAGAGCATTCCTTTGTCTGTGTCCCCAGCAAAAGCTATCGAAAGCATCTCGAGCTGCTCAGCGTACATACCGATGTAGAGGAAGACTTTGTCGGTTAAGAGACCCGAGACAGAGAGCCGTCTTAGACCCTTGCAGGCTTGTACGATCGCACCAAAGCCTTCGTCTAGCGATTGAGACGTGAGGTGGTCTGGTTTGTTCGGCTCGAGGATGCATAGCCTGAACCGGATGAAGTTTGGGCAGTTTTTAGCCACGGTTATGAGCGCCGCGTTTGTCATTTGTTTGCAGAAGTAGAGAATCGAATGAAGCTTACGGCAACCCGCCGAGATCGCGACTAGCCCGACCTCAGTCACAGCTGCGTCGTTGTCTTCTTCGCCGTGTAAATCAGAGGGGAAAACTCTCAGCTCTTGCAACTCTTTACATGCGGAAGCGACGACCTCGAGTCCTTTGTCGCCAATACTATCCAATATCTGTAGGAACCACGAGTTGTGAGGTTAGCAAGTTAGTTTCATTTTTTTTTTCAGGGCAATGAAAAGAGAGAAAACAGAGATCAAACTTACCCATAACCGTTGAAGCCTCTTGCAGAATTGAATAAATTTTATGAGGTGGTTGCCTTGGATCTCGGCTGCGTAGCTGAGATTCAAGTAGACAAGGTTTTGGCATATCGGGTAAAACGCCGTGAGGCAGAGTGGAGCAACCTCTGAAAAGCCCGACAAGCTCCTCAACGAGGTACATTTCTTTATGGCAGCAAGGAGTTTCGCAAAAGATTCCGGGTCTGGCTCGTTCTCATAGGACCCAACTCCCAAGTCCACCAGCTGCGGCGCGCAGCTCATTAGCCTCGTGAGCGCATCGAGCGGCACAGCACGGTTTACCTTCAAGCTCTTGAGGTTCGGTGACCTTGCGACGAGCCTCTCTAGTGCGGCGAGGTTGGTTTCTCCTTTAAGACAGGCGAAATTCAACGAGTTAAGAGTGGTGCAGCTGTCAGGAAAACAGTTGAGCCATTGACCTCTGTGATCATCGATTTCATTCTCTTGCAGGTCCAGCTCACGAAGATGCCTGAAAAATATTCGTAAATGCTTGTAAAGGTAAGGCCTTTACTGCTCAAAGCCTAGAGAAACCAATGCCGATAAAAACATCGAACTAAAGTGTAAACTTTTACCAATATCAGAGCAAAAAAAGCTGAAATTTTAGCTTTTCCAAATTTACCTGCAATTGGCGGCAATGGAGGCAAGGCCATCAGTGGTAAAGCCTTCACAGCTAACAAGGACCAGAGACTTGAAATTCGCAAAGGAACGTGAAAGCAGCTCGAGGCTTTCGTCTGAGACGACCATCCGCTTCAACCTGAGCTCCTCGAGCCCCACACGGGCCCTAGCTAAAGCATCGATCCAAGGGTGAACGAAACCTCCCCACTCGTGAGGAACCAGGTTGAAGTCGGCGAAATGAGGCTTGCCTTTCAGTGTCAGCGACCTCAGGCATGGGAACCTCCCGATTAACCTCTCCGGGCTGATGGCGTAGCAGTTCCCGATGAACACTCTCTGCCTGCTGCACCTCTCGATCTTGTGCCACGATTTGCTAACCAGAGATATCGAGTTCCTGTCTCTGTGAGAATCTATGGAGTCGAAGATGTGATCTATGACCTCGTCCGGGAAATAATTCATCTCCTCTTTCGATTCCCGTACTCTTCTAATAGCTCACCGGAAGGAAGATTGAATTGGCTTTTCAGCTCAGTGAAGCGAAGCTTCGTGGTACAACAGCGAGATCCACACACGAACAGGATTTTGAAATCAAACAGAGAAGCTAAGCTCGAGAAAATTCACTGGGAAACTGAAGAGTCGTGGATTTGAATTCACTGGGAAAGCGAGATTCGTAATCAACAAGCGACTTTAAAAATCCTGAGCTCGATAAACAAAGAATGATGATTCCACAAGATCCTGAACAAACACTGAAGTTTTAGATTCAGATCTAAAGGATAATAAAATCAAACTAGATCTACGAAGAAGGAGTTGAAAACCTTCGAGCAAATGAAGCTACTATACTCGTCGTGGGAACCAAACTCTCGCTGATGTTTATAAAGAAGAAGAAGAAGAAAGAATCGGCAAAAACTCAACGAGGAAAACGTTGGAAATGAAGGAGGATTATATGAATCTAGATAAAACTCTGGACTGCTTCAAGTCCAATGATGATGAGATGATCAAAAGATTTGGATGAGAGAGAGATCACGCAAGCAAAGCAAAATCAAAAAGCTCAAGAAGCTGCTCTCTCGTTCTCTCTCTCTCTCTCTCTCTCTTTGGTAATAAAAAAAAAAAAAAAACATTTTAACCAGAGGAAAAGCCAACCTAGCTGACCAAAAAAAACTAACCATGGTTAGGTTTTAAGCTTTTGTGGTGGATGATCCAACGGTGAAGATTGGTTCGAAGGATAGCCACGAAAGGAATCTTGACCGTTGAAGAGTATGGTATGGTGTGCATGTGTTGCGACCACTGGTTACGAGGGCCTTTCGCCAAAGAGAAAGGGTGAAGTGATGTATTAGTGTCAGAGCAAGGGACATTATTAAAAGCCCCCACCTTTTTGCTATTATTACGAATTTGCCATGACAAGCTTCTCCGCGAATAAGATATACATACGAAAATCATATTCGGTTGTGGATTAATTAATTAGTGATAAATAAAAAAAGATTCAATCGTTTTGATTTGTTAGATAATCTTTCACGGTTGTTAGAAAGCGCAACAATTAGCAAATAAATCAAAAAGTATCGTACAGTCGTACTGCATCAAATATAGGTTATTACCAATTTAGACACGTATTTATATGTATATTAGTTAATCAATCAAATAAAACTATTAATTTATCAAATAAATTCTTTAGTTAATTATGGGATAAACAAGAGAAGCAAGGCTGGCTGCATTTGTCTTGGCACGAGGACACCGTTGATGGATTTACGGAATTAGAAGTTCATGAAATTTGGTATTTTTCTCTCTTTCAATATATTCTTATAAAAATTAAGTTCGTAACTCTTTTTTTTTTTTTTTAAGTCGTCATAGAATGTTCAAACAATAAACATATTTAACTACTAGTAGTATATTATTATAAATCTCAACTGAAAGTGAAAATTGATCCTAACTACGGTTTGTTTCGAGTTGGTCGATATATAAGATCAGATTTTTTTTTTGAATAACTCACACTTGTATAATAGTTGTATTAGTTTGTGGATGTTATGCTCTTCAGATCTCTAACGACCATAAAGTTATAAATCCAGAAGAAATAGACAAAAACCTCAAAGACAACAACCATTAAGAAACAAATTAAAGGAACAAAAAAAAGTGGCATAGGCTTCATAATCAAACTCAATAATATACCCACTTGCAAATTATTACACCCAGAGAGGGGTAGGAATGGAGAGTACACAAACCAAATCATTATTAATTTAATTACTACTGGTTGAAAGATAAGAGTCATTTCGGATTGCACAAAAAGGAAGAAGATAAGTTCCTGCTTGTACTGTTAACGCTAATGTTCAAAATGATGAAAAATATAGGTAAATGTTATTGGCAAGTGATTAGGAACATATATAATCACTTAATATCAACTAATTACCCGTCATAATCCTCAAAGAATATCCTCTCATTGGCTGTCTTACGTGGAAACAAGTTTCATTCAAATATATACTTTATTATGAATGTTAATCACAATTGGTGAGTTGGTTAGCTAGTTAAAACAGTTTGTTAAGCTAATTACGTCACTTGTATATAAACCAGTACTCTTGTACTTGTACATCATTTCTCATTAGTTAGAAATCCTTGTTTACACATCATTCTTGATCACAGTATTACTCTAGATAGATGCTTTTTGAGGATTTATCAAGCTTTTCACAGGATTTGTCCGAAATGTTATATATTTTACTGTGTAAAAAGGGAACGAGTGATGATTTCACCTCTCTTGCTTGACCCATCATATGCTACAAGGGCTGCCATGCGAAGGCCACCTCTCTCTCTCTCTCTCTCTCTCTCTTTATCTCATCACTTTTAGTAATCATCCCCATTTTCACCATCGACCCAAAATTTCACCAGCTAGCTATAGTGGTTTTAGCTGACTCAGATAATGTCTGAATTATTGGATTTTACTGTGCAACCAACCTCTTATCTCACCTTATTTAATGCGGGTAAAGTTATCTTGGTAAAATTCGGACGTGGATGTGACTCCTCTTCATTTCCAAAATCCTAGACTTGTTATAAATTAGACAAATATATAAACTAATATTTTGAGTAACTTTGAGTTTTATACGATTATATATATATTTCACAGACTACCGAATTCGAACAAAGAAACCTAACGGTAAATCCTGGATAGTGGATATCGAAGAAATTTGTCAGAAAAAGCATATTCCGGATATCAGAATTTAGAATATCCGATATATAATCACCTGGTTGGTCTCTATCCTCGGTAAAAGTTTTTGTTTTTTCCTTCTAGAACTCTTATCTTGATATATTTTTTTCCCAGCTTTTTGTTGGTTCATGAGATTCCTTTTCCTTTTATCCTATGAAGCCGAAGGCCAAATTCAAAGGCCCAAAAGCAGAGACTCATGATGACGCATGTCCCAATTACACATATCACCATACCAACCACACACATCCATATCAAAAATATACACATTTTGATTGATCCACATTTGCATATTTATAAATGTGTATATATATCTTCCCAATATTAGATTCGGAAAGGAACCCCTTTTTCAGTTCTCATTGTCACTCCCTGGTGGTCCATTGCATTAAAAACAAAAGAGATATGATGATATTCTCCTGACAATTGAACTATACGAATCTATGTACAACGTATTAACCCCTCAGAGATATTCGCTGCAACAACACATAATGAGTTGAGAAGATTTACCTTTAAGAAAGTTAAAAGTCTCAAGAGAAGCAGTCATGAGACTCACTCACAAGCTGCATAGAATCACATCTTAGAACGACCTCTTGAACATAACAATAAAAAAAACCACTTTATCATCGCCTTCTAATCTGAAGAGTTGTACCAGTCTCTTGACTACGGTTGACGACAGAACAATTAGGATGAGAACTCATAGTTTGCATCTTTACTCATCAGTAAATCAAAAGTGAAGAGCATCGCCAGTAAAGTGATCTTGGTCATCTCTAGCACTCTCATATTCTCTCTAACTAGTTTAGCATAACCCAATCCCATCTCACTAACCCTTACTACAAGTCTACGACTTGAGTTGCATCGCAGTCAACCAAAAGGAACACGAGAACATGAACTAGTTTTATTAGAACACTTACTACAGGCTGCATCATTATCTACTTCAAGAATTTTCACTGCAATGCATGATGTCAAGGAACCTGAAGTCTATCCTCATTTCTCACACAAGGTTCATATACGGCAGCTTATACAAGAGTTTTGAGGATCATCCATGGCCTCCATTAGAGTAAATCCATGTGTTGTTACTATCTCACACATCTCCAACTCTTACTTGAAAGTTACCAATCCAGGACTAATTTTTTTTCTAATGTAAAGCCACAAGCAGCGATCTTTAAGCTCACGCAGAATCAAGAAAAGATGATAAATTTACGAATCAAACGAATTAGATCGGAAAACCCAAGAGGCACATTGAGTTGAATTGCAATAACATCGTAGATATATATAGCTCACTTTGGTCCAAGCTTTCGAAACATTAGAATATGACCAATAATCACTGACCAGCGACAAACTCTCTTTTAAAAACCAAATGAACTAAATCTTGATTTCTTACCACTAATCTCGTTATAGCTAGGTTTTAAGCGTCACTATCGTCGCTGCTATCATCATCCTCGTTGTTGCCGCCACGGTCATTGGAGATGTAGACTCCAGGCTGGAAGGATCGTCTCCTAGTCCTCGACGGGAGGATATTATCCAAATCCACCTCCGCCAAAGGATCGTCGGACAAATCGCTTTCGTCGTATTCATCACCGTCTTCGTCGTCTTCATCATCATCACTGTCGTCGCTGCTTTCATCCACTTCGATCAACTTTCCTTTTCCCTTGTCCTCCCTCGAGATGCCTTTACCTTTCCTGTCAATCTCGGCTTTAACCGAATAATCATCCTCCTCCTCCTCTTCCTCCTCCTCCTCGACTTCCTTCTCCTCCTCTCCATCTCCACTTTCTTGCCCCTCTTCAGCTCCCAGATCGTCGGCCACGCCGTTCCCATCCTTTTCCGACACAGAACCAGCTGGTTTCTCAAGCGAAATCGATGATTCCGCCACAATCTTTTCCTCGGCGGACGAATTCAGATTCTCGACGCTGCTTCCATTAGCTTCTCCGTCTTTGGACTCAGAATCAGCAGAATTCGACGAGTGATTAAGCTTCTGAGCCTTGTTTGCCGCATTATCCTGGTCTTGGCAAAAGAGATCCGATTTCCGCTTCACTGGAAACGAGGACTCCGGTTGGTTTTCAACGTCCGCCATAGATGAATCGTCTTCCTCGCGCTACAGAGAATTTCAGTGGGTGGTTCGAGGACGATTCAGAGAGTTGGAGCTTTGAGCAAACGGACGCAATCCCTGAAACAAACTCCAGTCAATTTCGCGGTAACCCTAAAAGTTTTTGTAGGGTTTCTCTCAATTGCTACTTCTCTTCTTCTCCCCACTTTCACCGTAAATTTTCATTTTATGTTTATTATTTGGACCTCAGCCCACTGGGCCATTACCCATTAGTAATTTACTTCGGGCGCGAGTGTACGTACTCAAAGAGAACGTGCCGGGGGATACTAAACCGGCCTAATGCTACTATCTTACCGGTTTGGTTTTCCACTTGTAAAGTATATATTTCGAACCGGTTATCCATTTAGACAGGCAGAGAGGATTATTGATTGAAGTTACAGATCCATCGGAGAAGAAGACAGAGGGAGAGAAAGAGATTGAGAGAATCAATGACTTCGAGGTACTGGGTGGTGTCTCTACCAGTGAAGGACTCTGCTTCTTCGTTGTGGAATCGTTTACAAGAGCAGATCTCCAAGCATTCCTTTGATACTCCAGTTTATCGGGTACTCAGATTTTTGCTCGATTTGGTCTTTTCGATTGAAATCGGCAGAGATCTTGTGCTATTCTCGTGGTAATCTAGTTTTACGATGCGATTATGGTCTAATTTCGTGGATTTGATTTCAATTTTCTCAGTTCAACATTCCTAATCTTCGGGTTGGAACCTTAGATTCTCTACTCGCCCTCGGCGATGATCTGCTAAAGGTAATTCATCTGATCATAGATTGAGATTTTTCGTTTTGCTTTTACCTTCCTCTCTCTATTGGATCATATTTATATAAAAAAATTATGTGGTTGATGATTATCTCTTGAGATGTGCAGTCAAACAGCTTTGTGGAAGGAGTTTCGCAAAAGATCAGGAGACAGATCGAAGAATTAGAGAGGATTTCAGGAGTGGAGAGCAACGCCCTTACAGTTGATGGAGTTCCTGTTGATTCGTATCTTACCAGGTATCTGACTTTTCTCTCTCTCACAAGAGTTAATTACTAATTTGGTGGTGATCGCATCCGTTGAAGAACAAAACTTTTTTGATTGGCCTCAAGGTTTGTCTGGGATGAAGCTAAGTACCCAACAATGTCACCTCTGAAGGAGGTCGTGGACAGTATTCAGTCTCAGGTTGCGAAGATTGAGGATGATCTCAAGGTATTGCAGCTCTTAGCCTTTTAGTTTTATCGAAAAATAGATAGCTTAACCATTAGCTGAATGAGTCCGTTGATATACAAGTCTGCACAATGCGAGTTTCTTTGTGAAGAGTAGTTGATAGATCTCGTTTTATGCTAATGATTAGAAATTTCTTATGGTGATTAAATGAATTGATTGTCTTAACGACTCTGATTGCACATATTATTCAGGTTCGTGTCGCTGAATATAACAATATCCGCGGTCAACTCAATGCCATTAACCGAAAGCAAAGTGGAAGGTAAACTTTTGTTTTCTTTCTCTTATTCATACTTTGTTTTCTCATCGATCTGAGTTTGCTTGAAACATGTTCTACTATGTGGAGGTCTTACAATAATACTAAGTGAATTTCCAGAATAATGCTATTGGTCTTTTATCTGTTTCTCTCTTCTTAGCTTTTTTTTTTTTTTAATATACTTTGTGGCAATGTGGCTGATCTTCCTCCTTTTTGTTACAGCTTAGCTGTTCGTGACCTCTCAAACTTGGTTAAGCCTGAAGATATTGTCGCGTCAGAACATCTCGTGACTCTCCTTGCAGTTGTTCCAAAGTATTCCCAAAAAGACTGGCTAGCATGTTATGAGACATTGACCGATTATGTGGTTAAGTGTTGATTTGTTGAGTTTATGGAATAGATCAATGGTAACACTGTTATTTTCTCTCACTGTGACAGTGATATTAAACACTTTATCCTAACTGTTTTCAGGTTCCTAGGTCCTCGAAGAAATTGTTTGAGGATAATGAGTATGCTCTTTACACCGTCACTCTCTTTACCCGTGTTGCAGACAATTTCAGGACAAGTGCCCGTGAGAAAGGGTTCCAAGTGAGTACGCTGTTCAAGCTTATCTGCTAGTAGTAGTAGTGATATTTACTTAGAACTGATTATATTCATTTGATTGATTTCTCAAAATTTTGTTGATCATATGCTGTACACCGTTCTCTTTTAGGTTCGTGATTTTGAACACAGCGTTGAAGCACAAGAGACTCGTAAACAAGAGCTAGAAAAGTTGGTTCAGGATCAGGAAAGTTTGAGAAGCTCTCTTTTGCAGTGGTGCTACACCAGTTATGGAGAGGTACACAGTACACTGTATAGCTATACTCTTGTAATATCATCCTATAAATCAAAACCCAAATCTGTTTTGATCATCTATCTGTACTGTAGGTTTTCAGCTCATGGATGCATTTCTGTGCTGTGCGTATATTCGCTGAGAGCATTATGAGATATGGTTTACCTCCGGCGTTCTTGGTAAGCGAAGACTCCAAGCTATGATTTTCTAGACAATCCTTCAACCCTGTTAACTCCCTGACCAAATTACTTTCTCTTGTCATGAGTTATTTTCCAGGCATGTGTCTTATCTCCGGTTGTAAAAAGTGAAAAGAAAGTACGCTCCATTCTTGAACGCTTGTGTGATTCTACCAACAGGTATGTCAAAAGTCTCTGTCTATTTATCTCTCTAGGCGTAGGATACGTGGAAGCTGTTTAATACTCAACTTTCCTATTGATCCTGCAAAGAAAATTGTAGCGATAGTTATGACCTTTGTAACAAAGAAATTGCAGAACTTTGAGGAGAAAAATCAAGAACCAAGTAAAACTAAACTTATGTTTGGTCGATATGGAATCAAAACCTAACTGAATCCGCCCTACTTAGTTTAGGTTCTTGAGGTCAAATGTATTTAGTCAGATCTAAGTTGCTTTATTTGAAAGACCATTTGTCCACAAAATGTAATGGTGGATTCATCTATATAATAAGTAGTTTGATGAGAGATTTCTATGGGAGTTTTTGAGTCTCTCTTATATATTGTATTAAAAAACAATGCAGTTTATACTGGAAAAGCGAGGAGGATGCAGGAGTTGGAGGAGCGATGGCTGGTTTAGGCGGTGACTCCGAGACACATCCTTATGTCTCCTTCACGATCAACCTTGCTTAAAATTGATGAGAGATGATGCTTGATAGCTTCTTCTCCATCTCAGTCTCCATCTGTTATATTTGTTTGTGTTCTATATATTTCATTTTTATTTTTCGTAATATATTTTGATTTTTCAAAATAAAAGAAGGAAATATGAAGATGGCACTCAAGAGAGATGTTGCTGTAATTTTATTTTGGCCGATTCCGGTGAGTTTCTGATACTTGTGGAGGAGAAGAGGTTATACAGTTGTTAAAGCCTTTTGTCATTTTGTTACTTGGTTGCTTTATTTATATATATGACGCTGCTTCTTCGTTTTTGTCTCTTTTTGTTTTGGTCTGAAATCTGAATGATATTATTGGCTTTTAGTATTGGTTATTTTCGAAACTAGCGATTTGATGTCGGAAATGTTCTGGAAGGTAGCAATCATACCAACTGACTGGTAGTAACATCTTGTAGATGCGTAAAGATACTAAAACGGGGTAATTTGGAACCAAAATGATATTTTACTTTTACCATTATTTTTCTCTCTAAAAAGTGCAACACGTATGCCATCTGTAGACTGTAAAACGCATCCCATACTTTTATTAGATTACACAAAGGAAATTGTACTCTATTATTAGTACTATCTTTTATATATAAAAAATACGCATACACATAAATATAACAGTATCAACGTTGAAGTTCGTGAGATAAGAACAAAAAAAAAAAAGACTCGAAGGAGGAGTGATACTGTGATATTACTCTAAAAGCAACCACAAAGATTACAACATCAATAAAGTACAGATAGAAAGCTACAGATCCCAACAATGACCAGAAACAAAGAAAAACCAGGACGGAGCCGCATCGAGCTGCCTGCAATCTTCCCATTGAGCTGGCCTGAGCTTGGACCAGGTGCGTCTTCATCTGGAACAGGAGAGGCCGCTGTATTGTAAGGCCGGTTTTTGGTAGGGGAAGGGAAAAACGAAGACATATCTGGTGCACTGATATACGGTAGAACAGCAGGAGAAGCCGAGATTGTGGATTCACTGCAAACCCGAGTCCACTGAACCGATGCAAGGATCACGAGAAACACCGAAAGCGAGAAGCTATAAGACAGAGCCATGGGTGTGTTTTTTTTCTTCTTCTGTTCTGCAAAAGACATATACTTTTTCGAAGTGATTATAAATAATAGAACAGAGAAGAAGACAGATTCTTTTGTTCCCATGTGTGTGTGTGCGTGTCTTACTAAGAAACAAAGAATTGAATGAATGTGTTCACGGACCAAAGTATGGGTCCTTAACTGTTTCACATGCCTATTTTTTGGTTTCTTCCTCTTAAGTCATGTGATTGCATTTACCTCTTTTACTTCCACCACCTAAGTGTGATAAGTAGAAAGCTTTCTGCCTGCGTTTGAAGATCTGTCAGAAAAGCTAACCCAAAGTAAATGAAAAGCGGTGGAGACTTGGGGAACTTGCAGAGATCTACGACAAGACATAGATCAAAACTCCTGCGAAGATATTTGGATGAACAAGTGCTAATGATTCAGAATATAAGATTCTTTTTTGGTTTATTAGTATAAGAATTACACAAGATTCTTTTAGGAAGCTTGCAATTGGCAATAGATGAAAATTAATGAATCCTTAGCTTTTGTTTTCTTTTCTTTTTCTTTCTTTCTCAAAACAAACATACAAGAGGCTCGTGGAGGTTGCATGTGTAATCTGCAAGCTTGTTGATCTTCTTCTGCAGACTCAAATTGCTTGCGAAGGTCTTGAAATAAATTTACCAGCAGCTCGTTGTTGCTCTGAGCTTTTAGAGAGTAAAAGAATCTGATGATGCTACAACAGCCTAAGATGAGCGGTGTCATTTAGCCGCTTTACCTGCCAACCTGTTTTCCACGAGTGCTGTAACACGGTCACAGAGGAATCCTCCACACAGATCTTATGTGTCATTACCGGGCTGCATCCGAGGACACCGGTCAGAAGACACTTTATAGGTAAAGAGTGTGTGAAAACTCCAATGCAGGTTGAGAGTTGAGAAGAGGAGGAACTCTTGATGTTTATATCACCTAGGTGTTGCTCGTCATTTTGATGACTAAATATCTCTTCGTTAGCCTCTTGATCACCGATTGTGTTCATCACCTGAAACCGGCTCTTCCCAGATTTCTTCCTTGTAAGGCTTGGGCGATGAACAGAGTTCGCTAGCGAGTGGGGGCTTTGTGAGAACCCTCCTCTGGCATTATTGTGATGCGTAGATGGAACAAGTTCTGACCTGAGCTTCTCTGCAAGTCCTAAGAGTGTCCCGTTCAAAAACTGAACCATCCGAAACTCCACCTGTCTGAGTGATTCGCCGGATGGAGCTGAGAAATCAGGCTGGCATCTTTCTATCAAGCTTAGAGTTTCAGGTGTGAAAAACTCTGATCTATGGAAGCCTTCCCAGTCTCCTAGACTCATCTCAACAATGGCATCTGAGGACTGTACATGCTCCTCCGGAAAATTCATTTCCTGCATCATATCAAGTATCAAGGCAGATTTTTGAATCAAGAAAACATTTTTTACAAAACCACATTTTCTTCTTACAAGGATCTTAACTAGTTCCATAGCAGTATTAAGGTGCAATGAAGCTGGAAGTTTTTATTTTTTATGATGCTAAGAAACAGAATAGAGTCTCTCAAACTTGTCAAGTGTTTGCGCCTGAAGTGACTCCATTGAACAAGACATCACAAGGAGCAGATTGGTTTTCATTTCTCCATAAAACCTACTCAAAAGAATAACATTTGTAGCAGGGCAGTATCCTAAGAATCAAGTTCATTCGATATTACAAGATTTATAGAATGATTCATCTCATGAGCTTCCTACTATAGTAATACCCAATGTTGTAGAATTGGTTTCTAATTCAAGTCGATGCACACATATGATTGAGAAATCCAAGAGTAGAGACTGTGGAGGATTGATTAATACCTGGCAAACGGAAACGGCCATGGATCTAGCTCGATCCAGAGGCGAGGAGAAGACGGAGGTGAATCGAACCCCTTCGGAGTTTAAGAATACGGCGAGCGCTCTCGCTTGGCGTTTCCCGTTGGGGGTGAGAGTGGCGACGTGGCACCTCCCTCCAATCAGATCAGGCCTGAGATTGAGATCGCACTCTCCGTGGCTGATGAAATAGACCTCCGTCACGGCGGAGCGATCGTGGTCCGCGGCGGAGGAGATACGGGAGAAGAGAGGCGGAGGAGGTGGCGCGAGGACGTTGTAAGGGTCCCAGACTTTGATCGACGGTCCGATTCGAGGCGTCCCAAGGGAAGAAAGCTGAGGAGAGAGTGGAGAAGCAGAGGCGTGACACGGAAGCATCTCAGGCTCCTGCTCGAGAACCTTCTTGACCAAGAGATTATCCAGCTCTGTTCTTCTGTTCAATCCGCCATTAACACCTTCCTCTTCTTCTTCTTCTTCTTCTTCTTCTATTCCTTCGCTTTCTGCTTCTTCTTCATCGAGTACTTGTGAAGACTGTGATGACCCCATCGTCTCTTTGTTCAAAGTGCTCGGAAAATGCAGTGGCGACTGGCGAGCTTAACCCGATAGACGATGGCTTCCAGCGAGAACCATTTTCAGATCTGATAGATGGAGTGGGAAACCTTTGTTTGATTTAGAAGGTTTCGAATCTCAATGACACACACGGCCCAAGCCCTTTTTGAAACTCTTGAAAAAATGTTGGGCCTGGCTCAATGTTTTCGATTTTTCTTTCTGAAATTGGAAAGTACCAAAAATATTTCCAATATAGTAATTCTAAATGCCCATAATCTCCGCTTATCAGTCAATATTTAAATATTTAGCGTAGCAAAAGAACTGAAAGACATGATCGTTCATCAACGTGCCACGTGTCTTTTCGTCACTGGTAGAACCAGGAGGCGATAATAATATGCAAAGCAACACTGGTCTATTTGACTATTTCCTATGACCATTTTCATAGCTATTTTCAAACTCAATTTATAACTGTCATTTGTTTGTCAACCAACTGAATTATTACATTTTAGTGTTGAATCAATCACAAACTTTATCTCTGGTAAATTAATGTAATAAGTAGTACTAGTATACCAAAAAAGTTGGAACATACAAACAAGCTAAAACAAAAAATTAATAAACTAACGGTCGGGTTTAGCCTTTGCTAATCATCTTCCTGATAAGTTTTGACACACTCTCACTGAACGAATTCCGCAGAAAAAAGAAGAAAAAGAAAAAAGAGACAGAGAGGTGGCAAAGATGAAGTGGAGGTGAGAGACGGAAAGCAAAGATAGTCACGAGAATCAGTGGGGGAGTCTTAAAAAAGATGAAGAAGAAGAAAAATTAAATGGTGGCGTTCGAAATTGAATCCCCAAACAAAAACCTTAACTTTTAGGGTTCGAGCTCTGAATTTTCTCTTTATCTCTCTCTCTCTTTTTGTCTCTCTCTATCTTTCTTCTTAGATTTGGCTTTTTCTCTGATTAGCCCTCCTCATAAGATCCTCGTGATTCCACTTTAACGCCTCCTTTTAAAAGAAAATCTCTTAAAATATTCAAAGTATTGTTATATCTGCGTTTCTCTCGCCTTGTCTCCCTTTTGAGGTTTCATTTTTTCCACCACCTCCAAAATTCGCAACTTTTCCAGTGAAAGAGAGCTATGAACGGCGACGGAGTTTGGCTCGACGGCGCCGGAGAACGATCTCAGGCGGCCAACGACGGTGGAGAGAACGATGAATCTGCGCCGTGGGATAGAAACCCAGAAGAAAACTGGTTCAACAACCCACAACAACCAAATCCACACGATTCTCAAATCCTCCACAACAACCAGAATGACTTCAGATTCAGTGGTGGGTTTCCCTTAAATCCTTCAGAGAATCTGCTTCTCCTTCTTCAGCAGTCACTCGATTCGTCTTCTCCGTTTCACCCTTTCACACTCGACGCTGCTTCACATCAACAGCAACAACAGTCTTTCTTAGCTACAAAAGCTTGCATCGCTTCTCTGCCGCTGTCTCTTATACACATCTAGATGTGTATAAGAGACAGGACTAACAATGCTTAGATCAGTTGTTCCCAAAATCAGCAAAGTAAGAAAAAAAGATTCTTCCTTTTTTCATTCTTTCTTCTCCTTAAGATCTTGTGCAGCAGATTCTTGTTTCTTAGTTTTGTGGGGTTTTTGTGGCTTTTAAATGCAGATGGATAGAGCATCGATACTTGGTGATGCCATTGATTATCTTAAAGAGCTGTTACAGAGAATCAATGATCTTCATACCGAACTCGAATCTACTCCACCGAATTCTTCAGGCCTGAACCCGTTAACACCGACCCCACAGACGCTATCTTACCGTGTTAAGGAAGAGTTGTGTCCACCGTCCTCCTTGCCAAGCCCTAAAGGCCAGCAACCAAGAGTAAGGATAATAAGTTCTTGTGGACTAAGACGGATTCTGTAATTTGCTTTGTAATAAGGCTTGTTTGTTTGATATACTGTGTGTTTGTTTTTTTGTTCTCGGAGGTTGAGGTTAGATCAAGGGAAGGAAAAGCAGTGAACATTCACATGTTCTGTGGACGTAGACCAGGTCTTTTACTTTCCACCATGAGAGCTTTGGATAACTTAGGATTGGATGTTCAACAAGCCGTGATTAGCTGTTTCAACGGTTTTGCTTTGGATGTTTTCCGCGCTGAGGTAATCTAGTAGCTAGATGCTCTATGCTAATCAGTAAACTATAGCAGTCAAAGAGTTTGTTGTTATGATTAGTAGTGGTAATAACATGTTTTGTTTTCTAATCAGCAATGCCAAGAAGGGCAGGACGTGATGCCTGAAGAAATCAAAGCAGTGCTTTTAGACACAGCAGGTTACGCCGGTTTGATTTGAAGGAAGCATCTGTGTGAAACAGAGCTAGATCTCTGAGCCTTGTTTTTTTAGTCAGCAATTTCCTTCCTTAGTTAGTTTCATCGGTTTTAGTCATGTATTCCACAGATGATAATTGTGTTATTTTAGCTTTGAGTTATAACATATGTTTGGGTGCATAACTTCAAAACCCTTTAGCAAAATACCAAATGTCATCATTGTGTTCTATAAACTGTGCTCAAGAATTGCATAAACAAAACAAAGAAAAAGTCGTCACACAACAATGCTCTGTTTCTTAAATTGTCAACACACTGCAAACGTGTTTAGACCAACTTATTATTTCAACTTCCTTACTATTCACTCAGTTTAGCAGGGGGTTACTTTTGTGACGCATTAGAAGCAAGCTGTGTTTCGTTTTTCAAAACTTAATGATGTGACGGAGGCGAAAGCGATAAAACGTTTGTTAGAAAGTCTCGCAACAATGTCCGAGCAAATAGGTTGAGAATACAGTCTCACAAAGTTCGTGAGCGTCGAATAAGAAACAAAAAAAAATCCAAAAGGAGAATTATTTTGTTCTTTCTCCAATTGATTTATACCTTTCTTCCTCTACTTGTCAATGTCCGCTTTTACAATCATGGTCTCACCAAAGGCTCATTGGCTTATCTTAATTACCCTGCTCAAATCATGTTCAAATCCACTAAGGTATATACATTAGTAAGCTTTAACTTAACCAAGTCATGGTATATATAGTTCAATAGTGTCATTACTTGAGCCGGGGGTCAAAGTTTGGACTAATCTCTGAGATCAAAATTGTTCGATTTATAGCATTGTTAGTGTATTCTCGGGTCATTGCATTGGTTTATCTCGGCTTTAGTAGGACTAAGTTTAGCTTTCTTTATGGTCCTAGACTTTTCTTTAGAAAAGCTAAACCCTAAACCACACTCTATTTCCGAGAGATCTACGGTTGTTTCTACGGTTGAGGTCAGTTTCCATGGAAGGTTTCACTACAAAAGAAAGACAATACATGACCAAAATCAGATGTGTACATACAATAATTATATTGAAAAAGAGTCTTCTTCTTTCGGTTTGTTCTAGCAGACGAGGGACAATCTGAGGGATGGAGCGGTGGGAATATGCGTGCATGAAGCCCATCTGATTATCGACTCCGTGACTGCAACATCCACCACCAACTGGTCTAGCTCGCCTAGTCCTATGGTCCGGTTCCTTTTGCTGTGCATACATGATATTCTTGACCAGTTTCCTCTTTCCTGGAGCCTCGTTGCCTCCATCTGCCGAGGAATTTTGCCATCATACGGTTACAACAATTTGGCATTACCATGGAGGTAGAGTGGTCGATGGGGATTATAAGGTTATTGGTATCGACCGCTTAGAGTCATTGACATGTCGACCGGTGGTTATTGTCCCGGGACAAACCCATGGTTATGATGCTTGGCAGGTTAAATAAATCATAATTAGTACTCCCTCTTTTCCAAAATATAAGTTGTTTTAGAAGTATATTTGTGTTTCAAAATGTAAGTTGTTTTCACATTTCTATACAATTTTAATTTTTATTGGATAACGTGTGACCAATTACACTTTACAGTTTTTTTTTTTCATGATTGATTAAATTATTATTTAACTTATATATCAAATAATATATTTTTGAAGAAAAGCAATTTTCTTGATCTTTGTGTTATTAGGAAAAACAACTTATATTATGAAATATAGGGAGAATTATCTTATGGATGCATATATTTTTGTCTAACGGCTATTGATTTTTCGTTTACTTGAATATTCGCATGCAGGTATCTTGAGAGAGAGGCTCTCCAAGAAATAGAGTTTTGAATCGGATCAGGGTTTTGTGAAACGTTGTTAAAAAAGAAATGAATCAAGAACTTATTGTTCAATGTTTTAAATAGCTGATTATATATTTGTACTTAGTACTTTTCTTTTTGCTCCTTCAACTTGACATGCATAGACATGTTTTCCGATAACCACGTTTTATTCATATTCTATCTTATGTCTCATTTTAATTGATGTTCTAGTTAAAAATACATATATTAAGAAAAATAATTTATATTTAAAAAATCATTTAAAAGTGGAAGGCGCATAGGCAAAAGTGGAAGTATTCTTGATGAATTCAAATAGTAATATTTTTTAATTAAAATTAAATTAAAATAAATTAAAAATTTGCATAGATATATGAAAAAATCAAATAAATTAAATTTTTTTTTTAAATATCAATTAAAATGGGAAAAAAGGAGATGGTGAGGGAATCTATGAAAAAAAGCTTTGTTGGTTACTGTGATTTTTTTGTAAAGTTGGTGAGGGAGATAGCCAACAGAGGAATCGATCCCAATGTTGTCACCTATACTGATTTGATTGGTGCTTTTATGACTTTGGGATCCAATATGCTGTACAAGTGTATAGCTCGTGGTGCAAATTTTGGTCAAAGACCATCCCAAAGTAAGTAATGTTTTAGAAATATTTAATGAAATTAACTCAAACATTTACAGAGAATCTGATGGATTCATAAGAAAGAGAAACAGAGCTTTTGCTTATGAATTGCAGTTGTTATACGTTAGCAACCCATCCACTGTTTTCTAACTTTTTGAACAATGCTAAAGCATCCTCCACCCTATTGAGCTTGCATAATCCTTTGATGATGATAATATGTGAAAAAATGAAGCATTTTTTGATCTTATATTGTGATGATGTTTAAAACACATATAAAGTACCGTAGCTTGATTCTAGTTAAATAAAATAATAATGGAATAAGAAGAAAACATAACGCATAACACCAATAACAATAATGTTTTTTCAGAAAGTATCCATCAACAGAGGGATAACTAGAACATTACGCATACGAGAGTAATAAACTATTTTCTTTGGATTATGAAAAAACATAATCAACAAGAAAACTTACTAGCCCTCATAAGAGAGTAATAAAGCTTGTTCAACACGCCGAATTATATCGGGTTGGGCAACAAGAGATCCTCCTTCTGCGAGGATCGACCAATCCCATACTTTATGTGCAGCAACAAGTAACCATCCTTTTGCGGAGGAAGGCACTGATAGGAGAACGTTAAAATGCATACTTTGTGCAGCAGCAAGTAACCGTCCTTTTGCGGAGGAAGACACTGATAGGAGAACGTTGAAATGCATCCCATTCATCACGAAAAGACACCTCGTGAACTTATACTGATCTTACATGTCTCTCAAGATGAGCAAAAGATTCTGCCTCTCGTTTTACAACTGGCTAGGAAGATGGAGTTGAATAGGTTTTCTCACCACGATTACACGCTCATCATTATGATTAACTGCTTCTGTAGGAATTGGAAAGTGGGTTTCGCTTTCTCTCTTGTAGGGAAGATCATGATTAACTGCTTTTGTAGGAATCCATAAACAAAAAGTTACAAAATGTTGATAAGTATTTTTTAATATCTTATCTAATTGTGTTTTAAATTTTCATTTATTCTTTATATAGTTTCTCGCTTTGAAAATGTAATTTTTACAGACTTTTCTTAAAAATAAAAATCCATCTTTTAAATTTGTACAATACAACAAATAGTCTCAAATTACAGTCCAAATAATCTTTTAAACTTTTTGTTTGAAAATTAGACGTAAGCAAAATTTGAAAAAAGTTTAAAAAAAAAAATTAGACGTAGGCGAATGTTTCTAAATTGATAACATAGGCACGGCCCTGACTCTATATATATGTTCAATGCTTTTCTCCGTTAATGTCGCCGCCGCGATCGTATATGGACATGACTTCTAATGTTTACATGGAAGAAGAGATGTCTTATTGGGCTTTATGAATCTACTATATATACAAAGCAAAGGCCCGATTCATAAATAAAGACGATGCTTATAGAAAGAAATGCATATATCCCCAAATGTGCAATCTACCTTATTATTTGTAACTAAATCTAATCAATCTTATATCCAATTGTTATATCCAATTTGAAAAAATGGATGCCTTAGATTTAATGCAATGGCATGATCTTATATAGTGAGGAGAAGTATCTCGATACATTCTTGACCAGTTTCCTCTTTCCCTTCTGGTCTCCGACTTCCCTGCTGCTTCTGTTTGATTCTCCTCCACTGCTTCCTCGCGCCTCTCAAGTTGTGAAGAAGAATCTAGTGAAGGCAGTAACCTCTTTGCCTCTTTGGGATCGAGTCTGTAAACAATGACATAAATATTATTTCATCAGCTGTTGCACAGTAGGTTTTTATGGTGAAAACACCGATAAAGAGGATGGTACTAATGCAAACTCTGTCCAATGGAACTATGAAAATAAACAGAAAACGAAGAAAGTTGAGATCTTGATTCCCGGGTTTGAAGTTAATGTCCTTGCCATATAAACCATCATCAAGTCCCACCATTATAAGCCAAGGAAGAGAGGTACCTCGAAGTTTTCCATCTGTTTCAGTGATGTCAGTGTTGTGTGGGATCGCTGCGCTTGGACTAAAAAAGGTAAAGCTTGGCATAGATGGAACTCCAGTTGATGAGAAGCCAGCTGAGGTTGATTCCGGTTGTTTCCCATCAGAAGAAAACCCACCAAAACCGGAATTTGGCAGTGTGTTATCCGCAGGTAGAAAAGACGAGAACGATGATTAACAATCGTCATCTGTTGATTTCTCCAGCCCTTCACAGCCAAACCCATCCTGATCATACTGTTCTTGACTTGATTCAGGTAACTGCTTCATCCAAGAGTGAGCTGCACACAAAATTATCACTTTCAGCTGTAATCTTACAAATCCATAGATGACATTGAAGTTATACGAACAAGTCATGGTTTCCAAAGATTCAAAGAAACGATCAACAATATGAGATACCTAGAACATTATCAGGCTTGATATAGGTTGCCAGGCCAAAATCAGCCAATTTGATAGGAGAGGAAGAAGACATCGTGTCCATGAGAATGTTCTCGGGTTTCAAATCTCTGTGGACAATACCATTATCGTGACAAAACTTGACCACTTGCATCAAATGCTTAAAGAGCACCCTAAGCACGCAACTCCGAATACCTTCCATATTTCTCGACTCACCGCCTGCGCATAGTTCCATCACAAGATGAACGGAATCCTCCTCCTCGTAAACCCGCTTTGAGGTCCACCACATTGGGGTGCCAAGACAATTTGGCCATTATAGCAATCTCGAGTTTGATGCTTTTCATGTCGTCTTGTGTTACCAGTCTGTCTTTAGATATAGACTTGCAAGCAAGCCTCTCTCCTGTTAACTTATAAGAACATACTCTTACCACACCAAACTGACCCGAACCTAACTGTTCTCCAAGCACATACCGATCTTTTAAGTCGGAAACGTTTACCGCGTTTAGAATTGTTTCCGCAAGGCTTGCAACTTTCTAGCAATTGCAGAACTCATATAAAGGTGGGCTCGTATTCTCCTTATCAGCTATGTCCATACCCATATCCAAACGTTCACCGAGCAACAAAACCCTTCAAAAATCTAAGTTCTGTTTGCAAAAATCTCAGTTACAATCTTACTGCTATATACCTGTTATTCTCAATACCCTGAATAAATATATTCCTGTTCTTCGAATCTTCTCTTTGGTGCAATAAGACTCCCTACGCAAACTGCATTCTCCTTCGGATCCTCTGTCTGTACAGTTTTAAGATCTAAACCTCAGATTCAAGCACTGATCAACAAAGTAAGAGCAACTAAAATTGGAAATGGTTCAGCTTTGGTGTAAAACATTCCATTTGAGTTTCCAGAATTGAACCCCAATTGTTTTTATACCCAATTTAGCTTGAGATAAACACTACAACAAAACCCATAAGTCATATTCGCTCCAGGATCAAAGAACTACCTCCTTCTACTTGAACTTGAAATAAGAAGGAGACCAGAAATTTCGGCAACTCCTTCTACTTGAAAGGTAAAAACCCAATCAATCCAACCAAAAAGATGAGCTTTTTTGCTTAAGAGAAATTCATGAAGAGATTGAAAAATTCTGAAATTGCAATGAGGGATCCCGTAGAAGAGCAAACAACAGCTATAGGTTGCAGCCAAGAGACCAGAACCAGTCCTCTCTCTCTCTCTCTCTTCTTCTTCTTCTCTTTCCTCCCACTTTTGAATTCCGATTCTAGCTATGAAACTGATAGACCCGGAATGGATCGAATCAAGTAAAAAGAAGAGATTAGAGAAATTAGAATAGAAGAGATGAGAAGATGAAGGAGATACGGCTGATTAAGAGACGCACTCTAGTTCTTTAGATTGATCAATAATCTGATAAAAGGTTCTGCAATGGTTGCTCTCGACTAAACAGAAACTAGGAAGAATGGCATAAATGTAAATAATATGAGTGCTAAATAGATGTGGGCTTCAATCTTCATCTTCAATTATATGGGCTCCGTCCAAGCCCAGCAGGCTCAATCCGAAATAGTATCAGAAACCATTTTTGCAAAACCATCTACGGCCTAAAAAGGAACATAAGCCATGATCATTTGCGTTCCGCTGCGATTGATCGAGTGCAAGCCAAGTACCTCTGAAATGGCGTCGTTTTGAATTCTTGGATCTGATTCCCAAAACGTTCCTTAAATAAAATCCACTAACGTTAACTTTGAACCGACATTTGTGATCTACTAATTTGCAAAAAAAAAGAAAGAAGAAAAAAATAAGGGGAAGGATGAGTAATTTGAATTAACCAGAAAAAAGATCCCAAACCGGATCCCAAATTGGAGATATTATATCGCAAACGCCTAAACTAAACTAACTCAAACCGGATCCCAAATATGAGATACTACATCACAAACGGATAAACTGAGACTAAATCAGCACCACGAAATACAGTATAAATGCCAATCACAGCCTTGAGGCTTAGTCTGATCTCTTTATTATAAAGACAAACTCAAAAACCTACTAAGAAACGGCTGAACGCGAAAGAAACATAAAACCAACTAGGAAAGAGAAAACCAAATAGAGTTCGAGAAAACGCAAAGTAAAACCAGACTTGGAGGACACGTGAGAACACCTCAAGACTTGTTTTCCTAAAAGGATAAAGATGCGCAGCATCACGATGTGTGTGGGGCGGTCCATGTGGGATCGTACGACGAAACAGCGAGATTCGATCCTCCATCTCCATTGTTTCGAGAGAGTCTTGAGTCGGATTAGTTGTTTCACCGCAAGTCTCAAGAAGATTTCCTCTATGACATCGTCTGGTAGTGATGGTGATGCAATCGCTTCCATCTCTTTCTTCTTTTCTTCTGAAAGAATGAATAAATGCCTCTCGTTATCTATCTCGTTTTGCATTAATATTTTTTTTATAGTATATAGTTTAAATTGTGGTTAATTTCGACGTTTTTAGTAATGTTATTGTAAATTCTTACCCAAACAAAAAAATCAAGTTTAAAAAAGCTATAAAATCATATGAAATATTTAATACCATATTTTCTAACATTTTTTTTGGTAAAACCATATTTTCTAACATTAATTTTTTTGGCAGCAAATCTTGCCAAGTATTAAAAGAAAAGTTAGTAAATAACACTATAATCTTCATTTAGATAAGCTATAATCTAATAAAATCACTACAAGTCACCTTTATCATTTATGATGTTAAATTATTTATTTTACTCTATTTTTAATCATATATTTCATCTTTTTTAACAAATAAGAACTGCAATTCATAGGAAAAACTCTGTTTTTCTTTCTTATGAATCCATCATATCTTTCTTATGAATCCATCATATTCTCTGTAAATGTTTGAGCTTGATCTTATATTGTGATGATGTTTAAAACACATATAAAGTACTGTAGCCTCATTCTAGTTAAATAATATAGTAAAGGAATCAGAAGAAAAAAACTTCTCGTGGATAAAACATATAAAAAATGCTAGGTTTCTTGCACGTTTCCCATATGTACATCGATCAAAGGGAGCAATTCTATATATGAGATATCAGACTTGGAAAATAAGGAGCATATTTCATAGGCGAACGTTCTAAAAATAAACGGAAGGATTTTGTTTGGAGATCATATGCTAGCAGATAGGTGGCATTCCAATGTGAGAACAATATCTTCTTGTTCTTGCATATCATCGCCAACGGTGTCAAAGAAAACCCACACAGAATCCGAGAGCGATCAGAAGAAGAACAAGAAAGCAAATCTATGGTACAAATCTTCTCCCACATGTCTTGTGCTGAATCCAGTCTCCAAATCTCTTTGTTTGTACAGCGCTCCCTTGTTGACATGCACAGACGATTATCTAGAGTGCACATGTCAATAAAGATAGGATCTGAATTAGCAATAGTCGGGTTAGGCTGAGAGAGCAACCTAAATTATTCGGTATGAATGTCGAAAGCTACTACTTTGATTTCATTATAATATGCTTCCGTGAACCAATGGAGCGACCCGTTTGCGGATGCTAGCCATTGGCCATGGTATATACGATAACTTGGAGTGCAAGCCAAGTACCTCCAAGCGTTTGCCCTAAAGTCCAAAACCTCGCACTTGGTAACTCCCTCGTTTGGACTCGAGTCATCAGAATTATACAACCACACTAATTTATAATCAGCGGCCTTAACGAATGCTGGACCAATGACGCCGTCTGTTTCGTTAAACTTGTGCATCAAATTCTGAAACCTAGTCAGAGGAAGTTGTCTGAGCCACCGAGTGGCCGGATTAACTACATGTGTAGATCGTAGGGAATAGATGCAGAAAAGGCCGTCGCAGCTTTCAGAAACGTAGTAGTTTCCAGAATCGGACCGTTGAGAGAAATAGAATCGAGTAAAAGATAGACGAGAACCCGATTCTGAGCAGGTGTTCTGAAAACCGATCTCTACGCGTGGATGATTCCATTTCCATTGGTTGGATTTAATCCCTATGACCATGAGTTTGGGATGATCCATGTGGGATCGCTCGGAAATCTTCAAGTGTCTCTGTGAGAAACTACCAGACCCGATCGTCCGTCTCCATTGTTTTGAGAGAGACTTGAATCGCATTATGGCTTTCACGGGAAGCCGCAAGAAGATTTCCTCTAAGAGGTCGTTTGGTACTGATGATGATGGAGCAATAACTAGCTCCTCGTTGTCTCTTTCTTCTGCTTCTTCTTTGTGATGATGATACAGTCTCTTCCATCGTTGTTGACTTCTTCACTGATATGAATGAGTTCATATCATTTTATACACTTACGCCGCAAATTCTAACCAAGTTTAATTAAAAGCATGTGACACATAAGAAGAGATATTAGGGCTTTGGTAATTATACTTAAGGCATTAGGAATAGGAACCGTATTATACCACACGATTTACTCTACTATAATTATTTGTTAGAGATAGCTTAATTATCCTAAAATACTAAATAGAATATTCCTTTGTATATTTGATTTGTGTTAAAATAACAAACCTTATCTTTTTCAATCATAGATTTTAAGATTGTTAGTGTTATTGGTTATAAAATTTGTATATGTCTCCTGAAATTCATAACGTAAATGAACTTGTGATTTAAAATGAAAATTTTCAACCCCGTTGGAAATATTTTTAACGAAGAGTTTACAAAATCATATAATATTAGATGAATTTCTATAAAATTTCGTAATAATCATAACAATTTCTCTAAATTCATTTAAAATCATCCAAAGCTCATTAAAAATAATATTATTAATAGATTTTACAAACAAAAAAAGAAGAAAACTTTTATAAATTTAATGATATATTTGATTTAAAAAAAAAAGAAGAAGCTAGAAACTATACCAATTCGGTTTCAGTGGTCTTCTTTGAAACACATCTCAAGATAAGTTTTTGAAGAATATATTATGGAATATAATTTCTTTCAGTGGAGAATACACGTGAGATAAACAGTAAAAAGTCAAATACGGAATCAGATCCGTCAGTGACTGACTTGCTTCGAAATTGTGTTATTATGGTGATTCTTCTTCGTCTTCATCTGTTTTTTTTCATAAATTTTGAAAATTGATTTTTTTTTTTAACATTAAATTTTAAAATTGATTAAATAGATAGATGGTTTACAAAGCAATGAATGCTCGTGTGTTCTATTCCTCATTCTTCTCCGCAGAAATAGGAAGAACTTAAAAGGAAAAAAAAATACAACCTTTTCTCCATTCTTTTGTTAATTCTGGAAAATGAAAACGAAGTTATTTTTAAAGATGAAGATGATGATGCGCCATGATTCTTACTAACCCAAATAAACAAGAAGAGGGTTTTTCAAGAACGTAGCAGACGCATTCTCTCGATTCTCTGTTTCTTTGATTTTGTATTTGAAATCTCTTCTCAGATTCATCAATGTCGGTTCTTTCATCTCGGACAGGACGAGATCGTCAACGTTACGACAACAACTTCCGTCTCGTTTCTGGGTAACAAAGAAAAAACAAGCCTTTTATCTTTTCTCTTTATGATTACCAATTTTGCAAATGTCGAAATTTCCGCACAGAAAAAAAAAAAAAACTCAAATCAGAAAACAAAATTGTTGATTTCTTAGTGTTCGCTACACATATGAACAGATGCATTCCGTATAGGCTGATTAAAAACGAGGAAAATAAAGAAGACACAAGTGTTGACTTTGTAAACAAACTTGAAGTTCTTATGGTTTCATCTCCGAATCGCCATGATCTTGTCTTCCCAAAGGTTCTCTTTTTGTGATTTCTCTTGAAAATCTCCCTATTTGCTGTCTTTTTGCAGTTGCCCATTTTTTTTGTGTGTGTATGTTATTATTAGGGAGGATGGGAAGATGATGAAACTGTTCTTGAAGCTGCTTCTCGTGAAGCCATGGAAGAAGCAGGAGTTAAAGGAATACTTAGAGTAAGAATTCAAATCTTTAAAACAAAACATTTAGAAAAGTTTTTTTTTAGGTTTGATGTTGTTCTTGGTCATTTTGTTTCAGGAAGTTCCTTTAGGAGTTTGGGAATTTAGGAGCAAAAGTAGCAGCTTGGAGGATGAATGTTTTGGTGGATGCAAAGGATATATGTTTGCATTAGAGGTAACCGAAGAACTCGAGGATTGGCCAGAACGAGAGAATCGCGAGAGGAAATGGGTAAAAAACCTCAGAACTTATATTAGTAAAAGATGGAATGACCGATGATTTTTAACTTTAGGATTACATTGAAAAATGTGCAGTTGAATGTTAAAGAAGCGTTGGAGCTGTGTCGGTATGAGTGGATGCAGAGAGCACTTGAAGAGTTCTTGAGAGTAATGGGAGAAGAAGGAAAATTGAGAACAGAGGAAGAGACAGTGCAGGATTCTTCAATGCTAGAGGAGTGTCAGATAGATCCTTGGTACAGTTTTGTAGTTAACTAGTTTTTCATTTTCTTTTAGCTTTTTGGATTTAGTTGAAACTGCTTCTTCTACTAATGTAAACAAGTTGAAAACATTACGTGAGAAGCATAACGACTTCAGAGACACATGTGATATAATGTATCTCGTCTTGAATCCTGATATCTTTGTCTGTTTTATGTGATGATAAAGATACTTTTGTCTCTGTATATGCAATTTGGACACCAGATGGAAGAAGACAAAAAAGATACAAAAGAGAGAAATTAACTAATCACACACAGATCAATGCTTAATGATTGACTTTAAATCACACTGAATTACCCCTAAACTCCAAATCCCTAAGCATGTCACATGTCCTCCCATTGAAAGTTTAGTTAGGTTTCTTGACATTTGTACAGTTTTTTGTCGGAATCTAAAATGACAATGTCCTTGTCACCACTTGGCTTGGCTCCATACATTCTTCAAGGCCTTGGTTTTCTCTTTGCTTTGTATGTAATGTAGCGTCGATGTGTAATGTGACTCACGATGAATAATCTCAGAGACCATGTAGATAAAGTGTGGAAAGCAAAAGGACAAAAGAAAAGGAGAAAATATGAAACATTTTCTTGACACGGTTTACGAAGGAGATGTAAGACTTTGGAGTTAAATTCTTGCAACTCCCAACTAATCCCTTTAATTTAATGCCAAAGCCAAAAAAGCATCAATCAAGTTCACACAATCTTTTGCTCTTTTCTCTCTGTATATATAGATAATAGCAGCCTAAAGATCCTCAAAGAGACTTGGAGAGATAAGCATTGATCTCTAAGTGTTGTGAAACATGTTGAAATCAAGAAACAAGAGCAAAAGCAAACAAGAGAAGAAGTCACAAGAAGTGAAGTACCTTGGAGTTAGGAGGCGTCCATGGGGAAGATATGCAGCTGAAATCAGAAACCCTTTCACAAAAGAAAGACACTGGCTTGGAACATTTGATACAGCCGAAGAAGCTGCTTTAGCTTATGATGTAGCTGCTCGATCCATCAGTGGATCTCTAGCTAAAACCAACTTCTTCTTTACTGAAAACATCTCTTCTCTACAAGGACAACCACAACAGTTGCTTCAGTCATCATCAGGCAAAGGTTTTGTTAACCCTATTGTGTCTTTGGGACCTGATATGACTTGGGGATCTTCTAGTTTCTGTTTTCTTCAAGATCAGCCACCAGAAAACAACCATTTTGCTGCTGGTCCTATCTCTTCTTCTTCTTTGCAAGAACAACAGTTTCATGTTAATCTCACTACCGGGTTATCACATTGTTATGATGATGATCATGTTGGTAGAAGCAGCGAGATTTCGTTACCTTCTTTGCCCAATGATATGTCAAGCAGTTTATTTGGTCATCAGGACGACAACACCGGTGAACACGTCGACGCAGACCAGATGAAGATTGGCTCGGTTCTCAGCGATGAACCTCATTGCTTTGAGTATGACTTCCTTTTAAGCAATATGCCCACTTCTCTTCTCAATGATGTTAATGGAGATCCTCCTCAGGTTATTGAGTCTTCTTCTTCGTCATCTTTCATCTGATTCGAATAATTATCACCTTTTAATATTTTGTATTGTTGGCTCTTTTGCTTCTATCGTTAGCTGTATAAGCAGTTTCAATACCAATCTTTTTTCTTATGTTATAGAAGAATTATTGTATCTTTTAGTGTCTCAGACATCCCTCAAACCAGAGTTAAAATTAAGCAGAGGATGTACCATGTTTGAATCAAGTTTATTATACTATAAATTGTAGAGCACAAATACATAAACTCGGGAACTACAATTATACATTCCGAATCATATAACAGAAAAAAAATGGAACAGAGATCAAAAGTTGAGCCCTCACTTCCAGTTATTGGCAACAATGTCAGCCAAATCAACGACTCTCTGAGAGTAACCCCATTCATTATCATACCAAGCAATCACTTTAACCATATCATCTCCCATAACCATAGTGAGAGAAGAATCAATGGTGGAGGATACATCAGAGCACCTGAAGTCGACGGAGACAAGAGGCTCATCGCAGACATCGAGTATACCTTTGAGCTCTTTCTCAGCTGCATCTCTGAAAGCAGCGTTGACTTCTTCAGCAAAAGTCTTCTTGGAGACCTGCACGACCAAGTCAACCACTGAGACGTTCGGTGTTGGCACACGCAATGCGATCCCATTGAGTTTTCCTTTGAGGTTAGGGAGCACAAGAGCCACGGCTTTGGCTGCTCCTGTAGATGTTGGAACGATGTTTAAAGCCGCTGCTCTTGCTCTCCTTAGATCACGGTGGCTCGCATCTAACAGCCTTTGGTCACCAGTGTATGAGTGAGTAGTTGTCATTGTACCCTTTATGATCCCTACCATGTTTAACACAACACAAAAATGCTTAGCATTTTTACAAGTTAAAACAAACTGATTCATCTTTGCGAGATTGAATGAGATGCTTACCGAATTTCTGGTCAAGAACCTTGACGAATGGGGCGAGACAGTTTGTAGTACAAGAGGCATTGCTGATGATTGTATCTTCATGGGTGTAAAGATCAGCATTGACACCAACGACATAAGTTGGGATATCGCCTTTGCCAGGTGCAGTAATCAGAACCTTCTTGGCTCCAGCCTGAATGTGCTTTCCAGCACCTTCTCTGTCCACAAACACTCCGGTTCCTTCGATGACCAAGTCAATGCCTAATTCCCTAAAACATTCATCACCAATTTTCCAAAACGTTCGACTTAGATCTAGCCGGATTGATCAATGTGAAAGACATGGGAATTGTTTTTCTTTTGTTTAACTTACCCCCAGGGGAGGTTTGATGGGTTACGATCAGATACAATCTTGATGATCTTTCCATCAACAGAGAGAGCAGAGTCTCCAGAAGGTTTGACATCAGCGTCGAAGATTCCAAGAGTTGAGTCGTACTTGAGGAGATGCGATGCTTGCTTGACGCCACCAGTGTCGTTAATGGCAATGACATCAAGAGGAGAGTCTTTACGACCATGCCAACACCTCAAGAAGTTCCTACCAATCCTACCGAAACCATTGATGGCTACCTTTAGCTTGGCCTCGGTCACTCCTTTCCTGTATCCACCATTGCTTCCCATCTACAACACATACAAAGCAACGTATTTGGATCACAAAACAACAACAACAAAAAAAGACGAAGTCATGGCTGATCATGGCATGCAGGCTTGTTCAAGATAAATAGATTTACAACGATGCATTAGGAACAAGAAACAGCTCTTGAGTTTACAAGATTGTACCATAAGATCTTAAACAGAAGCAACAGAGAGGAGTGAAGGGAAAAAAAGGAACTCACTGCAGAAGTCTGGAAAGTGACGAAGGAAACAAACTCATCGGAAGAAGATTTCTTGGCAAAGGGAAGAGCACAGGAGCTTCGAAGTCCTGAGAAATCAGTGAAACCCTGAAAAGCAAAAAAAAAAACATGAGAGTATTGGACGATGACAAAACTTTTGAAGGGTGCAGTAACATAATCTGGAAGGAACAATGAAATAAAACCTGAAGGGATGGTTTGGCCACAGAGAAAGTAGCCGAAGCCATGGCTACCAGAGAGAATCTGTGTATAATGTAGCAGAAGAGGCAGAAAGTAATGTTGAAGCAGAGTGTGGTAATATAGGAAAACAGAATTGCTGAGTTGGAGGCAAAGAAGATGAGATTCTGGATAGCTTTGTCACTCGTTTGTATGGTTGTGGTTTATCACTCTCTTCCCTCTTCACGTTTTTGTATGTTACACTGATCTTTTCTTCTCACTTGGGCTTCTGAGGTGGGCTTCCCCATCATGTGGTCACATTTGCACAGCAGATGCCTTGTACTCATCTTGCGATATACGTTCTTTAGAGGACCATTGAAAAGTCAAAAACGATATTTTCTCTGACATCTCTTTGCTGCAGATAAAAAAATCTCACAGAAACCAGCCTCCAAATTCTTCTGACATCTTGCGACATACGTTCTTTAGATTTTTCAGTGTCCCATTTTTTAAGAAGTGCATCGATCGACCACCACCCGGGTTGATCTTTTAGTACGACGATCAATTGGTTGAAATGTATATATACTTGACAACATTGGAGCTAATGCTTCTACACTGAGGTTAAGGTTTTAGTGAGAGTCTACTTGCAGGTCTATGTGAGACTTGTTTTCTGTAATTTTTCGGGTATTGACCATTCCAAGACATGCAGGAAAACTTAGAAAATGAGATGTGTAGCTAACTCTAGCTTGCCATTGCTCGAAATCAAATACGAAACTAAACCTAGTTATCGACAATATAAAGGTACACACTTCCCATGGATCATATAGTGCCAAAGAGAGAAGAAGGGATGAAGCAAAAGTCACACAACAATTAGAGTAAGTGCAAGCTTTGCATATTGAGGATAGCAACGAGTAACGAGATCAAGCAGATTCATTAATAGGATGAAGAACAGTCAGTGCAAGCTTTACATCTTGAGGATAGTAACAAGAGAAAGCAGACCTCTTAATCCGATAGAAAATGGGGTAAACCTATTGTGTCACAAAGAGATCAGAAACTAAACAAAACAAAAAAGGATCAAACCCTGAGAATTTGCAGCTTCGTTGAGAAAGCAATAGCGACCCAATCTGGCTGAGAAGAAGACCATTGCAGCTGCTCAATCTCGGCACCAGCTGTGTAAGCAAGAATGGGGTCAAGACCACCTTCAACGTGCTGTCCCATGGAGGAAATGTCCCAAATCAAGGCTTGTGAATCGTCTCCTGCGGTACAGATGTGGCACGAGCTATGAGGAGCCCAAGCTATGGCATTGACGCTAGCTTGATGACGCTGAAGCTCAACCACTGGAAGAGCTGGGAAACGAATGTCGAGCACCACGACTTTAGCACTGTCCATGATGATTGTGGCCATATACCTTGGATCCTGCTTGTTCCAACCAAGGCGCACCAGAGGAGTGTCCGGCTCAGAGCTCTCGTAGATAATCGTCGAATGCTCCTTATCACGGAGATCGAAGACTCTCACGGATCCATCAGCTGAGACTGATGCGAAGACGCCAACTCCACCCCAGGCAATGTCGAAGACTTCCTTGTCGTGCGCAATAAGCTGAGTATCAACAGCTTCACGCTCGATGTCCCAGATTGTGCAAGTCGTATCGGTGCTCGATGTTCCGATTCGGCGTGGCTCAGCTTCGTTCCAGTCGAAGGAAGTGAGAGGGCCACAGAACTCGCTGTTCTTGTTGCTGTTGAGACACGATTTGAGCTCTACGCGGGAGTCATCGTCGGCGATACGCCATAGACGGAGGAAGTCGCTTGATGTAGCGAGAAGATCGGGTCGCTGGCATTCCTTGTCGGGGATGAAAATGGTCTTGGTGGGTGGGTAAGGATGCTCGAAGGAGAGATTGGGATCGGAACGGATCTCGCCATTGGACTCGTCGAGCTGCACGATCTCGACTCGGTTCGGGTACTGCTCGAGGAGGCTGGTGATGGCGAGCCTGTACTTCTTATCGCGACGAACGCTCCAGTTCATCGCGTAGATGTGCCATGGCGCTTCGTATGTGTAGATCTCTGATCTCTTCTGCTGCTCATCGGAACCGTCTTGGATCGGATCGCTGCTCGTACCCATCGTTCTTCAAAATCTGATCGGTTCCGATCAGAAGAAGCCCTAGAAACCGCCTCCTCTACATTCGGCTTCTATCACTCTCTTGAGTGTAGTAGATGGATAATCCTAATTTATTAAAATGTTACTTAATTCGGATTATATTTTAAACCAGAAATGGCCAACAAACGATGCCGTTTAGGTTAACAGAGAGACTTGGGTCGTTAATCGATATCTCCGTCTTCACCATAGATTTTCTCGGAAAATAAAACCAGAAACTAGAGAAACAAACATGATGTTCAGAATCCTCAAAACAGGATCAATTACAACACAAATTGTCTAGCAAAACACAGAAAAATTGTTGGAGAAGAAAAAAAGCTTAAGAAAGATACAAGCTTTTCAATGTTCTATATAGGAAACAAAAAAAACTTAAAATTTCTCCTCTTCCTTTTTAAACTTCAAACCCTTCTTGATAAAACCCATCTTATGCCACATTTCCCTCACTGTATCGATCTGAAACCAGCACCAAAAGTTTTCCACTTTAATCAGAATCCTCATAGAGTTCACCATCCGATAACTCATCAAATGTCCTCATGTCAAGCTGGTAACGAAGCATACCACCAATCCCACCAAAACCTCTGCAAAACTGTGACCCTTCTTGGGATTTGTTAGTCACAAAATCAAGAGTACAACCAAAACGTTTGTACTCATTCGCAAACCATTCGAGCAGAGGCATCTTGTCCTGGACTTCTAGCTCCGCGTTAGTCTCTGCGTCATGGAAGTTGCTTTGATCAGTCTCTTGATCTTTCCCAAAGTGTTTCACCACAGTTTCTCCGCTCGTGCTGTTCTTTAGCTCGTACCTGTTTATATCCAGATTCTCCCACACGATAAGGGTCTCGATAGCACCCATTTCTAGGGCCTTTAGAGTATCGTCCACACCGAAAACATATTTCCCAGTATCTTGACTTATCTCCTCAAAGTACTTCCCAATCAATTTCTTCTCCTGTATGAACTTGACGTTAGACAGAATCTCAGCAGACAGCTCAATCGCTTGGTTGAAACCGTTTTCACCTCCGTAAGAAACATCGACTACATTCAATATCTTAGCTTGAAGACGAGGATCAAACAACTCAGACTGGCTGAGCTCGGTCTTGAAATCAGCTGAACCAGCAAGGATCAGACCAGCGACATTAGGCTGACTTGTAGCTGGATTGATGTAAAACTGTGTAGCAAGCTCTGCGGTTTTCCTAACATAGTTGTGTCTCTTCTCCATCCTGAGACGAGCAAAACGAAGCGCAGATTGTCCTCCTCTTCCGTGCTTCTTGGGGAGATCAACAGTAAACTTGTGAAGAACCTCTCTGGTATTCCCACTCAAAGTTCCAAACAGTGTCCCGTTTCCATCCATGACGATGAAACCAAACTTGTCATCAGACTCTAGAAGCTCGTTCAATGCCTCGGTATGGAACTTGTTGTCACAGAGGTACAAGGAAGCGTTGATCGGCCTAAAGGGCTCGAAATCAAACGTGACCTTCTTCTCCTTACCATCATCATTAACAATTGTGCCGGTATAGAGAACAAGCCCATTGGTAGGGACCTTGTTGTAGAGCTTCAACCTCTGTTGAGCAGAAGTAATGGCAGACAAGACGGATTGACGATTGACTCGACTCTTGATGTTGGAAGCGGTTCCGTACTCATCACCAAGCATCTTGGTGACACGAGAGACCTGATCACGAGGAGGCATAATAAGAGAGATCATACTCGTTCCATTACCTCTAGCGGATTCGAGACCCTTGATTAGTTTCTTAATCTTCCAAATCTCGATGTTCGTATCTGACTCCTGATCTGCCATTTCCGTCTCTCGGGGTCGAAGATGGAGAACAGGGAATCAAAACCGACCTAACAACACAAAACAACAAAATCAGTCGGAGTTTGAAATACTGAGAATTAAAGTTTTAAGCTTCTCGTCCTATTTGAACAGCGTGAAATTCGGATACAACACTACGAAATCGAATTAAGATGAAAAAAAAAAAGGGTTTTTACTGAAGTGAAGAACGGAGCTTTTCAATAAACTTTGATCAAAAGTTAACACGATGAACAGAATTATTCGATGTGGAGAGAAATCGAAATCGCGCAACACGAACGTACCTTTTCTCTCTCTATCAGCGACTCCGGCGGCGTCTCTTCCCCCAGAAGTGATTCGCCTAGGGTTTTCCCAAATTCCACCCCAAAACCAAGCACGTGAAAATCACGTGCGGAAACCGGATTAATTTATTTCCCAGAAAATCGGCAAAAATAAGTAAATAACTTTATCTTAACTAAAAAGGCCCAGTAACCAAACTCGGCCCAATTAGTGGGCCTTGAGAGACTGCGTGCCGTTTTTGGATTGCATCATAAATCTTAAAATAAACAAAATGTTAACAATAGATGTACATAGAACTTATATAAATTAATATTTGAAAATTTAATAACTATTATAAATTAATAAATTTTATCAATTTCAAATTATACCAGTGTAAAAATTAGCAAAATTCGATAAGATAATATTTTTTTAAGAAATTCTTGTATAAATAAATGATCTCAATAATAAGATAAATTAATAATTATAAATAGAAGATAGTAAAATATGACTATATTTTTGTGTTGTTATTCTAAAAATTGGATTTTCGCTCGAGTTCATCTCTAATCTTTCTTATTGCATCAATAATTTTGATGTTGTTTTCTTGATTTGCATCCAAAAATTATGAAAAAATCTATAAACTATAAGTGATTCCTAACGCGTAACTAATACCAAATGTTTCATATTAACATTCATCATCAACATTAGGGGAGGGGGGTATATTCAAACTGAAATTTGGAGTGATTTGTAATTTTTTTAAATCATGTGTTATTTAAACATGAATTTCAAAATGGCCTTTAAAATCTCATGTTATTGAACTACTGATTTGAAAATGTACCTTCAAATCCAGTGTTATTGGAAATATTTGAAGAATTAGATTTAAGAGAACTCTCAGTGATTTTAAGTGGTTTTGGTGGAGTTTGTTAGTTAAAAATATTAAAAACCAAATATCATAGTTTTATGTGGGATTTCGTAGAGTTTTAATAATAAACCATAAGCAATTTTCTAATTCATCCAAACTCATCTAAAAACTCATTAAAATTCAATTTCTTCCAAATCCTCCCAAATTATAGATTGAATACACCTATCTAAGGACGTTAGCCACAATTTTTTATAAACTCTAAATTTCTGAGTATGTATCACTTTCACCTAGATAGTCGAATATGCTATTGACATCTATTCTTTTTCGGTAATTGAGATTATTGATCACAACTATATGTTCATGAATGTTGTTTGGCACATCTTCCAAATTCATTGATGCAACATCTCTTCCACAGATTTTGTACAGTTGAAAACAATTTGCTATTGTCTCTTGATGATCATTAAAAGAGAAGTATAAAGTTAGTTCCAATAGAATTATATGTCATATAATCTTAAATATAGAGAGAAGTATAGAGTTAGTTCCATTAGATTTTAGATCTTATATTCAGTTTCGAGAGTGCAGATGACAGCTACCTTCTCGGTGAGATTTGCCAGCTACCTTCTCGGCGAAGATATGGGCCAAATCTATGGAATTTGCCACCACCTGTTATTCGGATCCAAAAACCATTAGGATGTAAGCAATTAAGGTCTAATGGAACTAAATCTAACATTGATATTTCGACCATCTCACATTGATAATTCTGTTTTGTTGCAGACTTTTTAACCACGCATTGTCTCATGTCGGAGACAATTATCTGTCGTCTACCTTGTGGAACTCATACATTGCTTATGAGGATGAGAAGCCAGACGGGAGTTATTGGAACAATGCTTGGATCAATGTTGCAGGTATTTGTGTGACAATATTAAAACATCATATCAAGGATTACGATAAATACCAGCATACTTGGCCCAATATTCATCACATAAGGGAAATCTATCTAGAAATATATTGTAAATTTTCCTTATGTGATGTATATCATCTGTCTTCTCCTCTGTAAGAAGAACGAGATCTCGCCAAGCCTTTATTGCAGTTTTCCAAATAAGAAGTCTTCCAAATCATTGGAACATAAGGGTTAAGTTCCTTATACTCATCCAACTTCACCTAACGACTCATTGCCACAACAGATTTCCAAGTCGCGTAAAGGAAGTATAGAATTAGTTCCATTAGATCTTAGATCTTAATTACTTACTTACTGATGGTCATTGGGAAACATTTTTAGTTAAATTTTTGTATTAAATCTTTTATCAATATTATGTAAAGAACTTTATAGACTTTTGTATAATAGTAGTATTTGAAAAGTTTTATTATGAATGTTTGTGAGTTTTAGACAAAAATGTAAAGAGAGACGTATTTCAACAATAAAATAGTGTTTCATTAAAAAAAAATTATTATATACGGTTTATGAAATTAGGTAGTTTTATGAAGTTTTAATGTGGTTTTTTGCGTCGTACACAAAAAATGTACTTTTTAAATTTGATAGGGTATTGGAGAGGGTCAAAGGATTCTTGTTTAGGATCTCTATATGCTAGAACCAAACAGTTTTCCCAATCCGACCAGCAATGGATGGGGTCGAGATTTGGAGAATGGCTGAAAAAATATCAAAACACAGCCACAAACTGATAAGTAAGTTGTCCTATCATTTCAGGTTTTCTAGTTAATTTTGGGGCTTGGGCTTAAAATACTTTCGAGATCATTTCAGATTTTTATGTTTGGCTATTATTTCTATGGATTCATTTCAGGTTCTTTAAGATTGGACTAGAATATTCTAAGTGTGACAAATAAGACGAGCAGAAAAAAAAAAAAGAGGGACACACTCGTAACACCCACTCTTTTATCCTTTATTATGGTCTGTTTTCACTTTATTATGAACATATACTATTTAACGTAAACTTGCATGTTAATCATGCATTAGCATGCGTAGGCTGTAAATGGTAACAGCCAGCAAATGTTAAACAATTAGTTAGGACGGTTGATGTAAACTCATTATTCTAATGAAAAATGAATTTAAATGAATGCGAAACCAAGGGCAGAGCTACTTGTACCAAGGAGGGGGCAAGTGCCCCCATTCAAATTATTAAATAATTCCTTCATTATTTAAGTTTCTGATTAATGCTCCTCCCCCTCTAATTTTCTTCTTTGTCCCATTCAGTTTTTAGTTTCTCACGTGTCATTTTTTTAGTTTTTTTAAATATTGTTTAGAATAAACTTAAAAATCTAATTCAATTACAGAAGCAATCAACAATACAACACCTTGTTAAATATAAAAATACATTGTACATGTAATAACTAAATTATCTTTTATTTTTATTTCTCGCATAAATATTAGAAAAATATTCTAAAATACTCCAAAAAAAACCCATAAAATATTGATTTAAGATCTTGTAGATCATTTATTAAATTTTCTAAATCTTTAGAAATCTTTCCTAAACCTAAATTTTGTGATATATTTTTGTGTAGTTTTTTAAATTCATATTCAATATTATTTTTAAATTCAGGTTTAAGGTTTAAGATATAATTTATATAAAAATGCATTTATTGGTGCATATCAATATATATATATATATATATATATATTTATTTATTTAATATGTTGTCTTTGATATTATTTTCATTATTAATTATTATATATATCAATATATTATTATGCCCCTGTGCGAGACTGTATGTATTTTAGTCTACTATATATGAAACATTTTAAGCACCAACGAACGAGTATGATGATGATTTTACTTGAATTGGATCATCACTTAACTGGCACTGAGGAAAAAGAAACTTTTATCTCTCATATTTCCATCTTACAAAATAGATTTCACTGTGTATATATTAGAGAGCTCATAAAATCAAGAAATTCCATAAAATATTTTCGGGAGGTTTACGAAAAGAACATATAACCTCGAGGAAGATTCAACTTTGGTGGACGACCACGACGAAGACTCATTGGTGGACCACGATTCATTGTTGGACCACGATTCATCGGACACGAAGATTCTCACCGAGACCAAAATTGCTTCCTTTCTCGAGACAAGAAGAAAATGCTTTTCGCCAAAGAAAAAACAATAAGAAAATGCTTTATAAGAAAATGCTTTTCGCCAAAGAAAAAACAATAAGAAAATTCTTATCTTGTAAGTATGTAAATAATAATATCGTTATATATTTTTGAAGGATTTAAACAGCTTTATATGTGTATATTATTTTGAAAGAAAAAGCTTTATAGATATTTTAAATGATAATAATCTAATATTGAAATGAATTGCTTCATTTGTGAACAACATATGTGTCCTTTTTAATAGATCTTTTATTTATATATATTTGTGTGTGTTAATAATTTTGAAGATTACACAGAAATTATAAAATTATTATTATCCTGTATTTTACAACTGTGATGCGTCTGTTGTGTTGTATAACTGTATACTAGTCTCTAGTCCGCCTTTAGGGAGATTTTTTAATTTTTTTACTTTTGAATTTTGATGTTTAGATTTTTTGTACAAAATGTATTTGTAGAAACAAAAAATTTAAAATGTGTTGACAATTTAAATTTTGATATAAATGTATTAAACAATTTACTTAATTTTAATTCGTTCTAAGAAGGAGAGTTATTTTTTATTTGTTTTCGTTTTTTTAATTTTTAATTGTTTTAATTCGTTCTGAGAACCGAATCGAAAAATATTTTACTGCTTATAAAGATTAGGAGAACCGAACCGAAAAATATTTATAGTTTTAATTTTTAGGCCACACTTTAGGTAACAATATTAGTTGATTTGATCAAGACTCATGGGTTTTGTTGGTATGCTTTCTATAAGACTTTGTGTTTATGTGTTCCAAGTTTTCAAATGATAATTTAAATTTTGAAATTAAAATTTTATTTTTACAAAATTATATATTTATAAATTAATAAAGCCTCAATTTTAAAAATTGTTTAGTCCACTAAATGTGTTGGCACGGCACTGAATACATACATAAAAAAAAACCATGCATCAAGGTCAAACCATATTAGAATTTAATTTCCGTCAATTATCATGTCAACGATGCTAAAACCACACTTATTAGGAATGTAATTTAAAGTGTCCAATTGCGCTAAAGTCCGACAAGTTTTGATTCCAAAAAGCATTATAAATTGTGGAGCAAAAAATTAAAATATTGCCCTAAATATTGTGACACTCTAATGACACTCTAACCATAATGTTCATCAATTTTAACATAATACCAATGAATTCATGACTTAAAAAGACATAACTGTAATTTGCTTTCTCAAACGAATAGTAAAAGTATAAAACATTATTACATTTCCAAAACGTAATATTCGTGGGTTCGAACATAGCTTAAATTTCATTTTCCTGTTTAGAAGACTTTTCAAAAAATCCAAAAATGAGAATGATCTAGCTGTGCCCTTTAATGATATAATTATCTTGTTAAATTAGCTCGAATTCGGTGATTATTAGTCAGTCAATTTGTCTTTAAGTAGATTGGAAATTATGAAATGAGTTGGCACATCGTATAAGTATATATTGTCCGTAATTGCCTTTTAATTTGCTTTTAACTGTCCCTTTATAAGACTCGAGAGGTTATATTCACACAGTTTATATTAAAGGCTCACATCAAAGAGGCGACCACACTGTAAACGACAACGTCTTTACCATTTTGGGATTGCTTATCATTTTCAAGCGTAATAGGCCCATAAGATTTTTCTTCCCAACTAGGCCCACCAGTTTATAAACCTAAACAAAAATTCAACTCAACATCAACTTGATAGTTAGATTAGGATCGTTTCGATGAGAATCCGCAAAATCTCTCACTAATCGCTTCAGTGCTCGACCGTGTTTCCCTTGCATATGTCCTCCTCCTTCTCCTGAAGTGTTGTTATGGTTTCCAAAATTGCAGCTTCTGTTCTCAAGGTAATCGATCCCTGCACCTCCCAGAGCTACTGACCATTCCCTCACTATGTTTTCTGCTTCTCCTTGCTTCAGATACTCGCTTGGAAGTGCCCACACCTGTAAACAAAAATCCATCAGAACGAGCCTAAAAACAGAGGCGGAGCTCGGCTTTAATGTGATCACGAAGAGAGTAACCGCGGAGTTTAGCCATCCTTGGAGAGATTTCCAACACAACATTCCTTTCCATGAAGTCCTCTCACATAAACTGCAGATCGCAGCTAATTGCTGAAGTATTGTGGAACACTTATGGACCTAGATCAAAAAAGAAACAGAACCGAATAGTGGTGAATCAAAAAGATCACAATCCATCAACTACTTGTAGAGAGGTTTTACTAGAACTCTTTACCCTTGACATAGCTGCAACTCCAAGTAGAGCATAGATTAGATTAGACAGAAGTCCCTCTCCACAGCGAGATACAACCTGGACAGAGACCACGCTGAATGATCCTTCTGATATGCAATTCACGCTTTCGATCATGGAAGAAAGCGAAACCTCCAAGAAACCTGTACATGTCCAAAAACCTAGTGTAAAGGGTCCTGTATGCATAAATACCATGTTTTCGATAGCAAGCCACTGCACACGTACCTGACAAGTATGACATTGCAGCTAAAGTAGCACCTCGGTGCATAGCTGTACAACAAATAGCCGCTTTGTGGAAAGAAATTTCAAGGAGTGTTCCACAAGTACCCAACAATTCCTGTTTCATCAAAAGGAATAGAACCAAATCCGTCACCACAAGACTCCTCTTTTTTCTTTTTGAAGATACTTTAACGAGCAAAAGGAGTGGTTGCAAAACCTTATGACAACCGCGGATTAATGCTGATGCAAAATTTACATATGCTTCCACTAAATCCGGTTCTTGGTCGCATATATATGACGAATTTATTCCCATCAGTGATGATGCTCGAGTAAATCTCTCAAACGTAGAGATAAACAGGGACCCGTATTCCTCCTTGTGACAAAATTCTTCAGCGATTACACAGGCTGTGATAACAAGCGTGTGGAAAGGCAAATTTTCAGAGAACTGGACCTCGAGTATAATTTACTTAAGCTAGCCAATAATTATTCTGGCTAATGAATCATCTCAAGAGTTTTTTTCTCCAACAGTGGAGCCTGAACCTGAATTAAGAAATCTCACCTGTTCTTATGTAACATTCTTGGCTCTGAAATGACAGAAAATTTCTCGATAGACACTCCAGTACACTGGCTAGTAGCATCATAAAGTGCTCACCTTCAGAGAATGCAAATTTAAGGTGTCAGAAAAACCTACTACCCATAACAGTCCAAAATCATATGCATAGTCAGTAGTACGGTACTAAAGCAAGATATAATTGGACTGACTCAGTACGGTACTAAAGCAAGATATAATTGGTAGATATTCTTAGAAATTATCCATCAGTGCAAAGGATGCGTTGGAATAGAGAAATGTTCCAGGCTCTAACAAGACGAATGCAGCTGTATAGAATAAGGAGATATGAAGTTTGAAACCTGACGACTGAACTGCCACTGAAAGAGCACGGCATGCTGCTGCAGCTAAACTGCCACTCTCCATGTGTTCAGACCTAAATAGCTTCTCCAAAATAGGCCAGAAAACAGTCAACAAAGATAGGATTGGACCATCTGCCACGGGGACAGATGACAGAGACGTCGCAAGGTGACTGAATACAGTTCCAATCCTGAATCATGGAATAATTGAAGGGCAAAGTCATCAATATGATAACAAGCTCTGTACACCTTGTAAGAAAATACCAGAGAGTGCAAGCTACTTAAGATTATGGTTCGCAGTTATAATATCTATTAAACGCAGGTTATCAGAAAGAAAAAATATATGTTACGGCAATGTTTTCGTAGATGAATTGAAGTCCTGACACCGTTAACCAATTCACCAAAAGCTCCTAGATTACAACGCAAATAAGCAAGATAGTAGATACACCAGTCACAAGAGCAGACCTGTAAAGAGCTCTTGTAACAGAGCTCAACATTTGCGTGTACGTGGCTGGACTCTGTCTACCAGAAGACTCAACGTCATCATCTACCTAAAACCATCAAAGGTATTAGTCCAAATTCTATCTCAGAGGGCATCATATGTGGACGAATAGCTGGTTCTTTTTCCATTAATGCAGAGAATGAACAAACAGTTACTTGTACAGGAAAAAGTATGATGAAGAACCCTGAAGAATAACTCTTAATAACTGAGCAATATAAACACTTACAAGTTTTGAGAGAACTCCATAACTTGACGAAAGCAATTGAGTTAATAATTTATTTTGTAGCTCTTTGTTGGAAACAGAGCCAAGGATCACAGTGATAGCGCTAATGACTTCTTCTTCATCTTCCAACGCCAAATTCCATTGCTCCAAACACTAAGAAAGGTAAAAGCATAATGATTCAGGAAACAAAATATATGTATCAGTGTAACTTGAAGCTTGTTTTAACAGTTAACAAAAGGGGAGCATGAAGCTGATACCTCTCCTATCCACATTAAGATGTCTAAATTTGATGATTCCTGGATTACAGCTGGAGCATCTTCACAAATTTTACGCAGAGCAGAGGCACAAGCATGTGAGCAAATAGGTTCAGAAATCCCTCCTGCAAGAAATAACCTGAAAGCAGAAAAAACATGCACCATCTAGATTATCAAACCAATTGAAAAATACCAATCATTGTTAAGATTGTAGCTGTACTATGGTGAACGGTCACTGCGGAGAGTAGACTTACAGCAAGGGTCTGGCATTACTTGGAAAAACAGAGATCCATCTTGAATAGGAGCCAACAACTTCTGCCAGTGATCTGTATACCTAAAATTTGATTATTGTCAAATGTTGATTGCATTTACAATAAAAGAAAATTATTGGTAAGCCAAAAGACAAGGCAAGGGTATGAACTGACATACAACACATATAAACCCATTGAGATCGCTGGATGGCCTAACGGAGAATGCAGAAACCAATTGCATGATCAATGAAAAATCAAAAGCCTCTCCCTCTTGCAAGATAATTTCAGAAACCTGACACGGTAGAATCCTTAAGTAAAGACAGGGATAAACAATAGAAATTGCAACTCCTAAAAACTACCAAGCTTGAAGATATCATCGCCAATCTCCAAACAGATATTGACGATGGATGGATAAGTAATAGAGACGAAACAAATAACCAGAAACTTAAAATGAAGCAACTTGATTGGAAGTAAAGAAGTCAAGTGTGCTCACCGCATTAAGAGCAAACAACTTCGCCTCAATCTCCCTCAAAGGCATCGAAACATTTGAAGAAGGCAGGCCACCAAAAAATAACTACATGTATGTCGGCAATAAAAAGTTAAAAATACAATAACAAAAAAAAACTGTATACTTTGTCACAGAACATGAAAGAGCAAAAACTACTTATCAAGCAACCATCTAACCAAAGTAATCCAAGACACCAGAGAAATTTTTTTCTGTTTGAGCAAGTACAGTAATAATCTAAAAGACTCAAGAAGCTGTTTTCAACATGACACAATCCAGAAAATGTAAAATTTAGGAAAATCCTGCCTGATTTATAAGACAAATTAGTTGTGCGGCAAATACTGATTCAATTGAATTGTGAAGTGACGGCACACCTTACTCACAAATGTTGTAGGATGAAGTAGCTGGCATATATCTACCAAGAGCTCAAGAAGATTATTTCTAAAATGCAACAGGCCATCAGGCAGGTCAAGCCCTGGACTCTCATCACTGGAGGTAAACTCATCAACCTGAAGATAGATTGCTAAGGAATTTTAGAAGCACAAAAGAACACCATTAGTACAATAAATAAAACAGCTGTTTAATGATTTGTGGGATTATGAAAATTCAGGAAATGGAAAACTAAACATCCAATATTTTGTTGATACAGAGTGGAATGTGATAAAAGAAGACTAGGATGCAAGAAACTTTGAGTGACAAACCTAAGAAATTCAAGAATACGAAATGGAACAAAATTTTAATAAACCTTAATAATTGACCAATCCTAACAATAAGTACTATATCAATATGAAGGAGACATTTCCAGCTTAACACGAATAAACATAGAAATTTGTTTTTTCCAAGGTATTGCGCAACTGATATGACAGCTTGTATACATATAAAACTGAAAGAGACATTAAACTTAAGAAAGTTTCCAGGATGTAACCTGAGCGCGCAGCACAAGAGCATCAACTAAAGCTGAGATAACTGGAAGAAATATATCTTTCACACGATTTCTGTCATTCTGTCTATTTCCACCTAGGCTAAGTATATATGTCGCAAAAGTTGACCTAAGATAAGAAAGGGAAAAAAAAAAAAAAAAAAAAAAAAAAAAAACAAAAAAAAAAATTAAAAAAAAAAAATTATTAAAGCCCATATGGTTGTAAAGGAACAAAATAAGATAGAAAAAGATAATACCAAAACTGTAGAGTCGAGTCAGCAATCTCCCAGTCATCACTTGGAAATGCCACACAGCTGGAAAAGTAATTGATGGACAGTGAACGAGAGTAACATGCAAGATATTAATGCCAACAGAAAGAACAAGCCATGTTTGGAGAAGAAAAATGCATTGAGGAAGAAGAAACAGAGCAAATCAGCTTAAAGTTGCACCAACTGGGTGAATATTTAGATTGTCAAACGGTTAAGGCCTGGATTGTTTAAAACGTCATTTTTTTTGCGTTAGCGTTTGTGTCTTCACGTGAAAGAAAAAACCTCAAAAAATCCCAATTTTTAAATATAAATCATTTTCAGTTTTTGTTTGGTGCTGGCAACAAACAAAGGAATTTTGGTTAAAATGCCAAAGGTTGTGAGTTTATTTGGTAAAATACAGACTAGATGTAAAAGTAAACGCAAACAATCAAGGCCTAATGTTCACCTCAAAAGGGCATCAGTCAGAATAAGCGCTTCAGAACTTGCTTCAACAATCAAGCATGGTGCCTGGAACATATTGCAAACCGACATGAGCCTCACAAAAGGCAAGAAATAAAGTAGAGTGAAGAGTAATAACAACACAACATCGGATGCACAGTCATGCGAGGATAAAATGGAATTGGTACTCACAGCCTGTCCGATCTCAGACATCAAGCATGCCAGGCCAGAGACAACTTTTGGATCAGCATTTATAAGAGCTGGTTTTAGAAGTGTATCTCTGAGCAACTGAACTTTGTACAATAAAACCTGAGGAAGATCCTGCAAGAAAAAAAAACAAGTCAAAGCTATTGAACTATAAGATAATATGTTGATACCAAACCCTATGCAAGGACATTGAAATTACGTATGAACCAATCAGACAAGAATATACAAAGAAAAAAGATGCCAATACAATGTAGTTCAAACATACCTCATGCCGAGTCACAAGTTCAACAAGCACCTCAATGGCGAGATCAAAAGTAGTACCCTATGGAATGCAAAGAAATCAAAATTTAAGAAAGAAATCGAAAGGCACTTTGTAGAAGGAAAAAAGACAGTAAATTAAACCACAGCATTAAGGAAAGTCACCTGCAGGGCACTGAATACGTAGTTAAGAAGGGGATGTGAAGGCACTGCGCCTTGTGGAATCTCAGAGAAACATCCAGCACGGACCTAAATGATAATGAGGAAAGACATCAAAATAAAATCCGGTGAAAGGCCACTAACGACGCAATTCTACATGAAGTACAAAGCAACATACCCAACTCAGTAAGCAACGGAGTATTTTGCGGTTGTTGTCATGCGGATAAAGAGGGGAGGCGAATTGCTTCTCCGACTGCTGGAGTAAGAAATCAAGAACCATGGAAGTATGCGAGAGCAGCTGTTACAAAACGAGGTAAGCAGTGAGGAACAAAGAAAATAAAAACACAAACTTTGAAAGGAAATGAGAAAGGGGGAAAGAGAAGGAAAAACCTCCTGACGAAGATCAGCGTGATGAGAAAAATGGCGAGTGTCAGATATTTCTTCAGGAAGGACAGTGAGAAGCTCGAGCAAGACGACATTGCCATCATCGTGAGCCTGAAGATTCTGGAGCGCGAACATGAGCTTATCAAAAGGCTTTGAGTAAGGATCCGCGTGGAGAAGAAGCGCCGAGAGAGCTAGACATATCTGTGTCAAGAGCTGCAATTCCCAATTGCACGACCAAAATCACAAACAGATAACCCAAAATCATTCCTATCGCCGGAAAATAAAAAATACCTGAGGAACGCCGGAGCTGTATCTCTTGGCGGCGAGAAGGAGGGCGTTGAGAAGAGCGTCTTTAGCTGTTGACTGGAGATTCGATGCTTCGTTCTGAATCTGAAACCAACACCAAAAGGAGGTGAAAAAGGGTTTTTGGGATGGTCGAAATCGAGAATCTCGAGAGATAGAGAGAGATGAAAGGCGAGACCTTTCGACGGAGAATCTGGGCGGCGAAGAATTGGAGGTCGAATAGAGAGACAATCGGGGAAGTGAGGAGGGAAGTAGAGACGTCCCAAGCCGCCGGAGTCTGCTGGAAATGAACAAGCCATTGATTGGCGGCAACTCTGTTGGAAGATTCAGGATCGTGATTCAAGACATGGATTGCTTCAGCTACTTTCCTCTGCAACTCCATTCACTCAAATTGCATTCCACTCTCCTCTTCCCTCTTCCCTCTTCTTCCACTCTTTTCTACTTTCTTCTTCTTCGATTTTTTTTTTCAAAAAGCTTTGAGAAAGAAGAATAAAACAATTTACTTCAATATTTTTTTCTAGAATCCAATCAGTTTCTGGCTTTCTGCTCTTTTTCTCCCCGGATTGGATTGGATTCGATTCGATTTTTCTGTTAAACTAAAAAGGAAAGGAAAAAACAAAAACACTTTAATTAAGTGTCAAACAAAAATAATTTTATAACTGAAGCTAAAAATACGAATGAATTTGTTTAAAGAAATTTTTAAAGGAGATACTTATTACGAATATGCAAATATACAGTTCGTATGTCTTATATCACTCATGCATCGTCTTAAAATGTGTTATCTTATAATTATGTTTCAAATACCTCAAGATATCGATTGAATAATGTTCAACAAAAAAAAAGATATCGATTAAAGTTAAGGAAAAAAATCATATGAAAAGGTCACTAAAAACGTAAAAGTCTCATCATCTTTTAATAAATTGAAATATAGAATCATTTTTAATCTTATTGCTCTCATAAATTTTGCTTATTTTCTTAAAGTCGCCACTTAATAGAAAGCACCACTGTTGCCATCTCACCAAGCTACCAGGCTTTGAACTTGGTCTATGTTCTCAAGTGAAAGGTAAAATGGCCATTGTGCCAGTGCGGCAGTGCCAAAAACATAAGTTATAAATAACTATTTTAAAAAGGTCTTGTCATCAAAACATCAGTTATAGACTTAAAACTAAAATCATTATTTTCTTTATTAGTCTCATAAAAAAAAAATTCCTTAAAACTCACTATTTACTAAGAGCACAAATAAATCATTTAAGTTAGAGATTCCAAAGACTTCAACTACAATCTTTAGCAAAAAAAAAAAAAAGACTTCAAGTATAATTGGTAGTACGTTCTTAAATATATATCTGAAAAGGAAAATGTACACTTTAAATTTTTTCTAGTATGGTTACAAATAATAATATGGGCGAATATGCAGATTGATGTTGGGCTTTCTATTAAACCATCTAGAACTGCCAACTTTCTGTGTCAAAATATGGGTACTTATAGCCCATTATGTAACTGAGCTTTTAAAGGCCCATTTAAGTACCCTAACCAAGACAGTTTCTCGATATATAACTATACAAGCCGATCAATTTCGCGGATGGTCTAAAGTTAATGTGTCCAAATATCATTGTTTATTTTATAGGAACTTGATTTAAGTATCAGAATGATGTTATAAGCGAAAAAATCATTTAAAAGCTATGCATGCAATTTTAATTTTTGTTTCTCAACCAAAACTATCAGTTATGCACTATATGTTCAATGATTTTACAACCCCGTGAGAATATATCCTATATATTGTTTTAGAAGGAAAAAAATCGCTTACATCATGGCTATCTATTTATCTATACATTTTTAAAAAAAAAATCTATTAATCTATACATACAGAATACTTCCTCCGTTTTAATTTAAGTGTCGTTCTACACTTGTCTTTTTGTTTTCAAATAATTATCGTTTTCGGATTTCAATGCAGATTTATGACAGATTTTCCAGTTTTAACCTTATTTTTTAAACTTATTAATTACTCATATTAAACAAAATAATGTATTAATTAAGAGGTAAAACAGAGAAAGTAGTTATTTTCTTAGTATGTGTAAAACCACTTAAAACAACAATTAAAACAAAACAGAAGGAGTAATTAACATATATTGCTATGTATAAATGCTGGAAACATCCATCCATTTACAGTTTTCTATAATTAATATTGTTTCCATCCATTTACAGTTTTCTATAATTAATATCTCCTACCTAACTCTAACTAATATTCATTGCTATCTATTCTCTAACTAACAATCGTTTTAGCTCACAAATTCACAATACATACAAAAAAATCATATCCTATATCTATCGCTACCCATCTTGAAATCATATAGATACATACAAACTCCAAACACTTATCATGAACTATATGATAAATCTATTGCTACATAACACCTTGAAACGAAATATGATAGTACATACATTCTTGCCTAATTGTTTCATCGAAAACTTTATAAATTTTGTCACCTTTAAAACATTTCACTACTAATAAAAGGTTATATTTAACTCTTTATATTTCAAATTGTCTAATACGTAAATTTGAAGTCATACGAAAAGTATAGTGTGAACTAAAAAGATAAGATAAATTAATGGGTTATAGAAAATTTTGACAAAGCTTTTTTTTTTTTGAACATTTACTTTAATTTTCACAAAGCTTTAAGAGATGATTGACCATGTATAGTTTTCCAGATTTATATGTGAAGTTGGTAAGTCTAAATCAAAGTTTCTATGTATTGATCTATAATGTGCAATAATTTTATAACCAAAGAAAGTCGGCATTAAAAGTCTTCGAACAAACAATTAAACCGGCCTTGCGGGCTCCATCCATATACTAAATGTGTGAAGAACATGTCTTGAAGAAAGTATCTAAAACCAGTGGTAAAGGACCAATCCATGTCGAATAAGAATAGTCCAAAGTTGATTTAACCAATAGAAATCCATGGTTTTATTTGTGTCTATTTCACTTCATTGTCAATCTAATTGTTGTAATACGAGATTATAGAATTTTTTTTTTTTTTTGTTGCTTTTATCTTTTTAGATCAATCGTGCAACCAGGTTTTATTATTGACTTTAATAGCCATTCAATTTGCATATTTTTTGGATAACTTGTTTTTATTCTACTCTCGAGAGATTCAGATGGGTTGATTTGAAAATTAATTTAGACGACTTTTTGGAATATGCAGCTGGGAAATAATATTAATATAATTGATTTGATCCCAAACATCATTAATCATGCAAGATGTATAGTACTAAAAGTCTCAAATCATTTTGAAAGAGTTAAAACTCTTTTCAACATCCCCAGGCCCACTGAAAAGTGCCGTAACATTGAAGGTACGGATTAAAGGAGCTTTGTTTAAAAGAAGACAGTAATTTTCTTGTTTGAAAAAAAAAATATTTACCAGGATTTTTATTACAGTTGACCACTATCGATATTTTACTCATTCCATTACACATTTGATAAGATTAGTATTTTTATTTGGTACGAGGGTCCATGAGTTTATTACGTTTGCCACTTTGCCGGGGTAGATCAGTCTTTTCCAAAAATGTTGAAATGTCAAAGAGATAGAGAGAGAGAGAGAATCTATCTCCGAAGTACTTTCATAGGATTCCAACGAGGTCCAGAGGAGAAGGAGATATGCCAAGTCTTCGCTCCCAAGATTCCATACATATTTAAAAAGTCCGCAATTTTTGGGACCCACAGAATATTCACTAATTTATATTCCAATTTATACTTATTAACGATTCCAGTTTGATTTTTACTAGTCCAATTAAACGGCTTATTTTAAAAATATCTCAATATTCAGATGGTTGTGTTTAAAAACACTCTGGTTATGAACCTTATGAATAAAACTCAAGCAAATAAAACCCATTAATTTAAGGAAATATCTTAAGATACGAATGCTATAGGTTACTAGTAAATTAGCTTTTATAGTTCCAAAAAAAATACTCCCTCTGTTTCATAATAAGTGTCATCTGGAGAAAATGTATATGCAATGTATATGGATGTATTAAACTCAAAACACATCCAGATACATCCAGTTACATTGCAGATACATTTTCTTCAAATGACACTTATTATGAAACGGAGAGAATAGCTTTTATAGCCCTTTTGATAAAAAATAATAATAAAAAATTTCGCTTTTATTTTCTGTTAGTAATATCATGTTATTCTTCTTTCAATGTATCAGACTGTGGAACATTCATTACACACGCAAAGAATTTGGATGGTCGCCTTTTAAATGATAGTTTATGAGAATTTCAACAAGTGCAAATCAAGGCAAAATATATTAACATTACAATCAATTTTTCAATTATTATGAATAATTTGAAAGAAAATTAAATTTATTTACATAATTTGTAGTATTTTTTTTTCAAATACAATAAACTAGTTTAAAAGTTAAAAAATGACAAATCTCATACAAAAATATATCTAAAAAGATTTTAAAATCATTTTTCATTGATCGCATCAATTTTGTTTTTTTCTTCGCAAATGTCATTACGTGCAGTAGATAAGACAGCATTTAAGCTATCGAACTCGGCGGAAGAGATCAATTTGAAGAATAGATTTTTGGTTTTGCATATCTTCAAACTATAGTTTTTTTTTTCTTTGATATATACAATAGATACTTCATAGTTTCAGATTGTTTAATAAACCCCTCAAATCAGATTTGTTTCTATGAAATAATCATTACATACAAGAGGTATAGACAGAAAATTTAAGAAAGAAACAAGTTGAAATTTTTTGTAACACTTTGTTGTACTTAAGACTTTGCCAGAGTTAGTGTGTAGAAAACTTTACCTTTCCCATGGTTAAAGAGCCCAAAAGAAGCTACTATTCCCCGAGTCTCAACCCTCAAGAATTGACTTCGAACATAACTATTAATGTAAAAAAGCATAACAACTAATTGATATTTAAATAGCTGTTATATGATAATAATAAAACGAGTAAAATATTTGGAAAATTATACTACTATTGTTTTGAGTTTCTCTTATTCGATTGATTTAAACATTCAATAACAAAAATAAAAGAACTAAAAGAACTAAAACATTCGAATGAAATGTGTTGCATCTTACGCAACATTGTATGGATGTATATATTAAGAGTATAAGTCAGATTCCATCCCTTTCAAAATAAAAGTTATTATTGTTTTGTTTTAAAATAAATATTATTTAAGATTTCAATTTAGATTTTGATAAACAACATATAGTTTAGTAATTTACCCCTATTTGATATTTAATAAAAACAAGTTCAAGAGTCAATTGTTTTTTTTTGGAATAAATGTCAAATTTATTAATAAAAAAAACCCTTTTCACATTCTGTGCTACATAGTTTGATAGTCGATTGTTTTGTATGGGTTTAGTAGTATGTTTAATTTATCAAAATTCGCATAAAAATGTCAAAACAACATTATTGAAAGAAAAAAATTGCTATTTAACCTGTTGTATATTTGTAGATTGGAATAATCATTTTTGAATTTATGTTAGTTAGCTATTTTTGGAATTTATCGTGAATTTATGATTTTTGCATTCATACACATCAAAAATATCAATTGTATAACACAAACTTTCTTTTTGTCATCTTGTATCTCATTTATTGAGATTATGCAAATGATGATACTGTATATCGTTTATAGATAATCTAACTATTGCAACATATTTCATCGCGATCGATGATGGCTTTATGGACGATTCCAAGTCTCCAAGACATACATCAATTTATGCAACACACATATTCACGACTAGTGGTTTTATCCCCACCAAACTCACAATGGATAGTTTTGGATATAGCACACATAACAGCATACAATTTTATATACTTCACTTTAAAATCTTTAAAACCATCAAAAATGAATTTCTTTATTTTTTATTTTAAAACAAAGGGACTTTAAATAATGGTGGATTTTTCTTTCAATGCTTTCTATTTTAAAAGAAAAAAATAAAGGTCCTTAAAAGTTTTTTCAAATATAGAAGAAAAAATAGTAATATAAAAGTGATTATTGTTGAAAAAAAAAAAAAAAAGTGATTACATGATTACATCACGCTTCACAGGAACATCCATGAAAATGTCAGAGCCTTTTACACCTTTATCTTATATATAAACTCATAACCTCAAACCTTTAGATTCCTCATAAATCTTCTCTCATTCCTTAAACCCCACTAAACCCCTCATCAACCCCAAACTCTCCAAAAAAGCTCACAAAAAAATGGAGGTCGAAGGCAAAGGTGGAGAATCTGGGACCACCACCACTCGGAGATTCGCACTTCCGGTGGATACCGAGAACAAATCGATAACTTTCCGGCTATTCTCCGTCGCTAAGCCTCACATGAGAGCTTTCCATCTCTCATGGTTCCAATTCTTCTGCTGCTTCGTCTCCACTTTCGCAGCTCCGCCTCTCCTCCCAGTCATCCGCGAAAACCTCAATCTCACCGCCACCGACATCGGAAACGCCGGGATCGCCTCCGTCTCCGGGTCGGTCTTCGCTCGTCTCGTCATGGGCACGGCCTGCGACCTCTTCGGCCCGCGTTTAGCCTCCGCCGCGCTGACCCTCTCCACCGCTCCCGCCGTCTATTTCACCTCCGGGATCAAATCGCCGATTGGATTCATCCTCGTACGATTCTTCGCCGGGTTCTCGCTCGCCACTTTCGTATCGACGCAGTTCTGGATGAGCTCCATGTTCTCCGGACCCGTCGTCGGATCGGCCAACGGAATCGCCGCCGGTTGGGGAAACCTCGGAGGAGGAGCGACGCAGCTGATCATGCCGCTCGTGTTCTCGGTGATCCGGCAAATGGGAGCCACCAAATTCACGGCGTGGAGGATCGCTTTCTTCATCCCTGGCCTCTTTCAGACTTTCTCTGCTTTCGCCGTTCTCTTGTTCGGCCAGGTACCGGTTTATTCATTTTATCCGGTTTTTGTGAATTTATGACCCAGTTTTTCGGTTTTGGTTAACTTCAAAAATAAAGAAGACATCAACATTTACTTTCTAATATAACCAAACTAGACCGACCCGACCCGACTTAAACCGAAAATCATCAATCCAATCCGAAACCAAATTTTATAATAACGCCGAACAGTATGAAAATAATTAGTAAATTTTAGGAAATCGAATCGAATTAACCAAAATTCATTAAAATTAAATATAAGAAAATACATCTAAATATACTATTTTTTTTTAAAAAAACTTATTTTGTCCAAAACCTTAAACCAACCCAATTTTTTTTCAAACTGAATCGGAATAAAATTCACCTCTTGCTGGGACCTATTTTTCAAACTCATGTTTTGTCTTAATATTTTAATAACTCATGTGTTATCTATATATTTTATAAAATTTAAAAGGATCTTCCCGATGGAGATTATTGGGCAATGCACAAATCTGGAGAGAAGGAGAAAGATGAGGTAGGGAAAGTGATCACTCATGGCATCACCAACTATAGGGGATGGATCACAGCATTAGCATACGGCTATTGTTTTGGAGTAGAGCTCACTATAGACAACATCATCGCCGAATATTTCTTCGACAGATTCCACTTAAACCTCAACACGGCCGGAATTATAGCAGCGAGTTTTGGGCTGGCCAACTTTTTCGCTAGACCCGGAGGAGGAATCCTCTCGGATCTAATGGCGAGACGGTTTGGGATGAGAGGAAGGTTGTGGTCTTGGTGGATTGTACAAACACTAGGAGGCGTGTTGTGCGCAATCCTTGGCCAAATTGCTTCCTTGACATGGTCTATAGTTGTTATGCTCATCTTCTCTGTATTCGTCCAAGCCTCTTGTGGGCTTACCTTTGGCGTTGTTCCCTTCATTTCTAGAAGGTAAAGTTTTTTCTTTTACCGCAAAGCAAATGCTTGTTGTACACATTTTGCTAACAAAAGGTTTTTTGTTTGGTCATGCAGATCTCTTGGGGTGATTTCGGGAATGACTGGTGCGGGAGGCAATGTAGGCGCGGTGTTAACACAATTGATATTCTTCAAAGGGTCAACATACTCGAGAGAGACTGGTATAACTCTAATGGGAGTAATGTCAATCGCGTGTTCGTTACCAATATGCTTGATATACTTTCCGCAATGGGGAGGTATGTTTTGTGGACCTTCCTCCAAGAATGTAAGTGAAGAAGACTATTATCTCTCCGAGTGGAACTCTAAAGAGAAAGCTAAAAACTTACATCTTGCAAGCAAAAAATTCGCGGAAAACAGCAAGAGCGAACGAGGCCGAGCCACAACTCATCCCCAAACTTGATGAGTTCATGGCTTTTTGTTGTTGTTGTTGTCGTGTGTATCGACTATTTATTATGCCTTCATCTCTTTGCTTTTTCTCAAGAGTTTTTAAGAACTCCATTTCTTGTTTTTCCTTATAATTGTGTGACAAGTAATCAAGTTGTGTATGTAATGTAAAAACCTACCGGTTACCACTGCCTTCTCTTTATCCAGTACTTTTTGTAAAAGTTTGTTCACCATAAAATGAACCAACAATTTTTTCATTTTATACACATATTTATTTTTCGTTGATCGTGATTAATGACATGTCCCAAAAAGTACAAACTTAATTTATATATGGGGAAAAGTAGATTGTTTATACACATTTAACATTGTAAATTTTGACTGCAAGTTTATATATATGCATGTTGGGGGGTCAAATCTTTCTGAGATGGATATGTGATTCTAGCTATTTCTGGTGTCGAGCTTATTGCAATCGTAATGACAGCTTGCTATACGCGATGTATTAATATGAAACGAGCTCTTTAAACTAATGATAAGCTCGTCGCAGAAATGTAATATCAGTCGTCTCATCGTGAGAGCGACAATTCTCGCCTAATGGAGTGTAAGTTTAGAGCAGCTGACAATCAACCTATCGTGAGCATGAAAATGTCTGCGTAAGCGTTATTAGAATTAGTTTCATCTTGTTAGCAATGAACAATTATTTGTAGTGCTGAAATTTTAGGGACCTGAGAAAGTTTAGAGAAACAAGTGACCTTAGAACAATCTCAATGGTAACACACATAAGGGGTATCTTAATAATAAAATAATAATATTTTTGTGCTTTTTGTTTAAGACACTCAAAATAAGTGTCTAATATTAAACACTAGTCTTATGTTTAAGACACTCAAATTAAATTTTTATTCACTTATATTCATAAGACATTTTGCTTTAGATCCTCTAAGTTGTGCATTGGGGTTGATCTTATATATGGTTTTAAAGAATGATGGTCCAATCTCTATTTTGCTACCATACTTCTTTCTACCAGTACTGTGAAGTTATGAAGATGGTGTTGTGTCTCTCCCTCAATTCGAAGCAGCTTGTGAGTTTAAACTTAGCCTCTTGGTTTTCACCCGATGCTAAGTTTGCGGGGGAGTATTAAACCCCAGTACACAATTCACAAACCCCATGTAGTAAGTGGTTCTCATATATATATATGATTGTATTGAACATCTATGAATCTAACTTTGGCTGCCATTTGAGCAGCCTCCCTTTCCCTTTTATGAATATCAATCTCAAATCAATTTGATCTTAGTATTCAACAAATTAGCTTTTCTCTCTCTTTACTTTCTTGCATTTAATAAAGCTCAATAAGTTGTTTCATTTTCTATCTTAATAAATCTTTATGAGTTCCAATCTACACTTGTTTTGAATCTGCTTTCACCCTGGAGTCTTAAAATATTTCTTTAAACATTGTTCAAATGTTCTTTTAACCGTAATTTTGATGTTTAAAAACCGTATTTTTAGGAATTTACAATTGCAAGTCTCGTTGATTGAAGCTTCTCATAACCGATGGTGTAAATGAATAAAATAAACGAAAAACTAACTTTTTAATGTCAAAAAGTCATTGAAAAATGAAATTACGTCGACATCTTACTAACGCAGCACCAATAAAAATTTCATCAATGAAACCTTGCAATCTTGAATCAAGTCTTGAGTGAGTGACAAGGAAAACAAAATATTGCAATCTTCCCGCTCTGCTATTGGGCTAAACCGCCCATTAGAAATTTATATGGGCCTATACACTTTTCATTGTGTCTCTAGTAGTTAGTCTACTTCCTTTTTCATTGTAATTATAGCCAAGACCTTTCCCATTTTCTGGATATCAACATCTACGACATTGATTGCTATGCACGTAGCAAGAAGGCACATGGAGTCCACGAAACAAAGATCTTAATGGTCCAATCAGTTCAGATAAACAAAACAAAAATCTTGTTGTATATTCTTATAACCATTTTATATACTTGCGTTTTGTTTTATTTTATTGTTTAGCCTAGTCGTGCGATGAAATATCAAAATCATTACGCTTTGATTTTTTGTATGACAGTTATACAACACTGGACAGACACACGACATACTGTGGAACACTAAGTCAAAGTATTAACTGGTGTAAAGCTGTCTTTTACTGCTCTTCCAAAATCTCCTACAATACCAAGTCTAGTTCTATATTAATAGACCCACAGATGATTAATAGTATCTAAATTGATGAATTGATACCTAAAGAAAATCCTCGATCTTCTCCTTACCTCTAAGCACTTCCTCTATCTATCTCTTGGTTGAATAATGGAGAAAGATAATAACTTCATGGATCCGTTTCTCTCGTCGACGGAGGAACTTGACCTGACGACCCAAAAAGCATTGATGGATTATCTAGGAGTCGGAAGCAGAGCATCTTCTCTTGTCTCCTTCTCCTCTACCGCCGTCGATATCCCGCCGATCTCCGGCGTCGGAGACTTCGTCAGAGAGTTTAGAATTGAGTCTAAGAAGCTATGGAAACTAGCCGGCCCGGCCATTTTCACTTCGATGGCCCAATTCTCTCTCGGAGCCGTCACTCAGGTTTTCGCCGGACATATTAGCACCATCGCCCTCGCCGCCGTATCCATCGAGAACTCCGTCATCGCCGGTTTCTCCTTCGGTATCATGGTATGCATGTAAATCTTTTGCATATTCAAGAACCAAAACTTGGAAGTTTCCTAAACATTATATACTTAATTTTGCATAACATTATATACGTATTGACTATATTAGTAGTTTGTAATCAAAATTTTAAAAATTCTTACGCCTGTTTTACGTACGGTGGGAATGCAAACGATTAGCTTGGAATGGGAAGTGCGTTGGAAACGCTATGCGGACAAGCGTTTGGAGCTGGAAAAGTATCACTGCTCGGCGTTTACTTACAACGCTCGTGGGTGATCCTAAGCGCAACCGCTCTCATCCTTTCTCTACTCTATATATTCGCGGCTCCAATCTTAACCTTCATAGGCCAAACCGCTGCAATCTCGGCCATGGCCGGGCTTTTCTCCATCTACATGATCCCACAAATCTTCGCCTACGCCATCAATTTCCCGACGGCAAAGTTTTTGCAGTCGCAAAGCAAGATCATGGCCATGGCAGCAATCTCTGGCGTGGCTCTTGTGATCCACACGTTCCTCACGTGGCTAGTCATGTCTAGGTTCCATTGGGGGCTTCCCGGTTTAGCTTTCGTGCTTAACACGTCGTGGTTGTTCATCGTTGTGGCACAACTCCTATATATTTTTGGTGGAACGTGTGGAGAGGCTTGGTCCGGATTCACGTGGGAAGCTTTTCACAATTTGTGGGGTTTTGTCAAATTGTCTTTGGCTTCTGCTGTCATGATTTGGTGAGTTTCAAACCGGTTTTTTCCGGTTATTTTTTTGTCCGACTTGATCCTCCAACCCATTAATTCGTACTAATATTAAAATGATAATTTATTTACTTTTGTAGTTTGGAGGTTTGGTATTTCATGGCACTCGTATTATTTGCTGGATATTTGAAGAATGCTGAAGTCTCCGTAGCTGCACTCTCCATATGGTAAACTTTTTTTACATTTCTGCTAATAAATTAAATCATTTATTCACGACATTTAAGGTTCACATGATTTGTTATTTTACTCATTTATTTAAATTATCATAAAATAAGAGTAGAACCAACGTGCGCAGTAGTCTCTTTGTTTTGTCTTTTGTGGCCTAGTCTAATACTCGATTTAAATATGTCACACATTTGTTAAATCTAGTTTTGCTGGACTGCATAGACTTGCATACATGTATATTCATCATTTCAATTTAAAATATATGGATTTATAATAATAATGAATTAGAGAATTCAAAAGTTCTGTCTCTTATAATTACAAAAACATTTTCTCTAATTATTGTTTATCTTTAATGATGTGTAATTGAAGCATGAACATTTTGGGATGGGCAGCTATGGTTTCATTTGGGATAAACGCAGCAGTAAGGTAAATTCTCAAGTGCAACCCCCACACACACGTTTGAGAACCAACTCTTTCCGAATTCCACACACTTCACACGTGCCAAGCTAATAATACGCTTTTGTTTTGGCAGTGTGAGAGTGTCAAATGAGCTAGGAGCTAGCCACCCAAGAACGGCCAAGTTCTCTCTAGTCGTGGCAGTGATATTATCGACAGCGATAGGGATGCTTATAGCGGCGATCCTACTCTTCTTCCGAAACGAGTACCCGGTCTTGTTTGTGGAAGATGAAGTAGTTAGGAACGTGGTTAGAGAACTCACACCAATGCTTGCCTTTTGCATTGTCATCAACAACGTTCAACCTGTTTTGTCCGGTATCTCTCTATATAAAAAAAGCCCTAATTAATCACGTTTTTTCCCCAGATAGGCTATACGCATTTACTAATATACTACACGGGCTAAGATGTGATTGTGTGTATGGAGTTTTATTGGATGTGGCAATATGGTTAATAAAACTCGGTTGCGCAGGAGTGGCTGTGGGAGCGGGATGGCAAGCGGTTGTTGCGTATGTAAACATAGCTTGCTATTACTTATTCGGAGTCCCATTAGGTCTATTGTTGGGATTCAAGCTTGAATATGGAGTAATGGTAATGATTATTGAAATGTCACATCCTTTATCTAAAGGACGAAAGAGCGGAGTTTTTTTGATGTTATGGAAACTTGTATTTGATCAGGGAATCTGGTGGGGGATGATGACGGGAACATTTGTTCAATCGATAGTCCTGACATGGATGATCTGCAAAACCAATTGGGACAAAGAGGTGAGGAACCAAAACACTAAGACTTAATAAACAACTTCTCACTGATCGAGTTGTTGTTCTAATCTGTTGAGTGATATATTTGCAGGCTGCAATGGCGGAAGAGAGGATAAGAGAATGGGGAGGAATAGCAGAGAAAGAGAATCTTTTGAACTAATAAGAGTTTTACTTTAAGACATGTTAAGAAGATTTGCGAATCACATTTTTGTGTCCGAACCAAAAAGAGTTTTAATTCTCTATTTCTAAAAAACTTTTATATTGTTATGTCACTAAACAATAACAAGATCGTAAGAGTCTTTTATCTATAAACATTTTAACTTCTGAGAATTGGCGTCTTAATGAAAAATTATCATTTCATGTGGAGTACTAATACAGAAGTTCTTGACTATATTACGATACCAATTCAATGTAACAAATCAGAGAAGAATTGAGACGGCCAAAAAAAGAAGAAGCAATATTGGATGTAGAATTCTCATGAGAATTCTCATGAGCCACATAAACATCATGATAAAACTAATTAATTAAAGAACATCGATCGTTAAATCTTGTGAACTTGTTAAAAACAAAAACCTAAGCAGCGAGGACAACAGCACCACCAGCTTCCTTAATCTTCTTTTCAGCTGTCTTCGACACAAGCTTAGCCTTGACGACAACAGGTTGATTCTCAGGCAAGAAACCTTTACCCAAAACCTTAAAATACCCAAATTGAGTAACATCGATCATCGGAACATTGTCTTTGGACGCTTTGTCCTTGATTTCCTGAGGAACCATCGACCAGAGCTTGTCGAGGTTGACGATCGGGCAGTAGAATTTGTTCCTGAGCTTGTGGAAGTACCTCATACCAACTTTACCGAAATATCCAGGATGATACTTGTCGAAGAGGATACGGTGGTGATGCATACCTCCGGCGTTACCACGACCTCCCGGATGCTTACGGTGCTTACCGACACGACCATGACCGGCCGAAACGTGTCCTCGAAGCTTTCTCGTCTTCTTCATGCTTGTCGTCATTTTCACCTCCCTCGCCGATTGAAATTAGGGTTTCAGAACGGCCCAAGAGAACGGGAATGAAAATCGGGAATTAGGGCTTCTTTATATAATAAATCCCCGATTTCGATGTAAAGGTTTTTTTTACGCGGTAAGTAATAATGGGCTTAAAACCCAGTTTTTGGGTCCTAAAAGAAAGCCCAGGTCTAAAACAAATCTATCTTGATTTAGCCTTATTTATGTTTTGGTTAAGGTTTTACAGTTGTTGTATAAAACACTCGTTACTTTGTGAATCAATCAATACAATCAAACTCTTTCATTCTTCGATCTTTCCAAGAAAATGGATCATGATCTCGAGATTTTCCCGTTGCTCTCATACGTCATCCACCATTCCGATCCCGCTTCTCACGCGCCGCCGTCTTTGCCGATTCAGCAAGCCCTGGCGAATCGTTATCCCCTTCTCACCAACCCGCATGTCATCTCCTCGCTGATTGAATCGATTCCCAGTACCATCACGCAGACGCTATTCGTCTTCGGCTCTCTTGGGCCTCGGCCCGATCCTTTAGCTGTCTCTTCTGCTCGGTCTAAGATCGCTCAGATCCGAGAGGCGGATTCTTTGTCGCCGGAGGATGCGGCCAAGGAAGAGCAGGTTTACGCTACGGTTGTTCGGTTGGAGGAAGTTCACGAGGGATACGAGAAGCAGCTGAGGGAATTGGACGAGGAGCTCGCTAAGGTTTATGCTTCGGCGGTTGAATCATTGAACGGTGGCGATGAAGTGAACGAGGAGGTTATTGAAATCCTCAAGGAAGCAGAAGATGGTGGAGTCGTTGAGAGGATCGATCTCTCTGATCGTCAGCTTAAGCTTCTTCCTGCAGCTTTAGGCAACAAAATCGTTGGTTTGGTTTCCCTGAATCTCTCTCGCAACGATCTGAAGGTAAAGCAAACCCGGAGAATTTGAATTATCTCCAAATGAATGTTCATTTGTAGTTTCGTGGATACTGTTTGCTCGAACAATATTGCTTAGTTTTTTTCATGAGATCCCAGTGACATTAGAGCTAGAATCATTCTCAACGAGTTCTCTGATTCGTAGAGGTAATGTTCTGTATAGAAAAATCAAAGCAAGAAACTCTCGAGGCCTTAAGTTTTCGAATTTGGAATTTGACTGGATTTAGCTTATGAATCTTGGTGTTTGTGTGAAGCTTGTTCGTGTTATTATCTATTAGGCATTTGAAACTATTGAATCAACCATCACCTAAAGAATTGCAGATGGACAACTCATAGTTCTGTTGATCCAAGTGTTGTCTTTTAAGAAGTTCAAGAATCTGTGAATCTTTTTCTTTTAGTGATTATAGTGAACAATGAGCTAAACACGACAAGATCTTGATCGGAGTCATTATTTTCTTTTGTGGTCGTCTCTTGTAGTAACTTGCGCTGTTTACCTTTGGCAGTTCCTACCTGATACAATCTCAGGACTTGAGAAACTAGAGGAACTCGATCTATCTTCAAACCTTCTTGGGTCTCTTCCTGACTCTATCGGATTGTTACTTAACCTGAGGATCTTAAATGTGACGGGGAACAAGCTGACTTCACTCCCAGAAAGCATAACGCAGTGCAGGTTTTTGCGCTTATACGTTTGTTCATGTTTCGTTTCATTTAGCCTATCAACCCAATTCTGAAGAGAGTTATGTTCTTGTAATTAGGTCACTAGTCGAGTTAGATGCGAGCTTCAACAACTTGACTTCTTTGCCTGCAAACATCGGATACGGATTACTCAACCTCGAAAGGCTATCAGTCCAGCTGAACAAAATCCGTTTCTTCCCCAATTCCATATGCGAGATGCGTTCTCTAAGGTATCTAGATGCACACATGAACGAAATCCACGGGCTTCCCATCGCTATAGGGAGACTCACGAGCCTCGAAGTCATGAACTTGAGCAGCAAATTCAGCGACTTGACCGAAATCCCTGACACCATATCTGATTTAGCTAACCTAAGGGAGCTAGATCTCAGCAACAACCAGATCAGAGTGTTGCCCGACTCGTTTTTCAGGCTAGAGAAGCTGGAGAAACTGAACTTGGACCAGAACCCATTAGAGTTCCCTCCTCAAGAGATTACTAGCCAAAGCGCTGAAGAGGTCCGAGAGTTCATGAGGAAGAGATGGGAAGAGATGGTCGAGGAGGAGCAAGTGAGGAGTGTGATTGAAGCTGAGAAGCAACAAGGAGGAGCAACAGGTTGGCTCTCATGGGGAAGCTCCATTGTTACTAATCTTTTTTCTGGAGGCACTCATGGTGGTGGAGCTAATAAGCCTAAAGACTCGTTTTTGGATCAACTACTCTGAAATTTCTTTTTGTTGGCTTGAGGTTTCTTTGATAATTATACAATCTGGTTTTACTTTTTGAATTTTTTTTGTAGAAAGAGTTCGTAGTTTAGAGTCGTATGAGAGTTTACTGTCTAAATGGGCCCTAAATAACCCTTTTCAGGCCCAGCTTGTGGTCAATGAGCTATGAGCCTTTTTTTTTCTTTTGCCAACTTCATGTGCTTCTTACTACTGCAGGACTACGCAAGATCGCACAGAGTTTTTTTAGTAGATTTTACAAAGAAAAAGATAAAACATGAGGGAAATATAGTTAGGAGATTGGATAAACTAATAATAGTAAGCATGTGAAATTGATACCCAAAAAAATCATTTGTATAAAGTGCTCACTGTTTGTGTAGAAAGGTTTTCTCATCGAATTTATGTGTTGTAGTCCAGTCAAATTTTGGATGAACTTGTAACAAAAATACTTTTGGAAAAATAAAATTTCAGCTAAAATTCACAATAACTAAATAATCTGAAATTTCTTATACACTTGTAAGTTAGAAACTTAGAACTAAAATATTGTTGATTGTTCTCATTACACCAATCCATCCTTGCTTGTTTAGTGTCTTTGCTCTTTACAAGTTATCTGTTTAAACTTTCGTTTTCTCGTTTGTATTTGCCAACCAACTAATTTTGATAGTTACATTAACTTTCAGAAGAATAATAAAAGCATGTGAGTTAAAAAATAAAAAATAATAATAAGTCCCTTTGTTCCAAAGACACTTGTGGGACAAAAGCTGTTGAAAAACATCTAGTTACAGAAAAAAGGAATGATGGATCTTGGGACTAGGGTTTCTACATTAATACACCAATAATAATATAAAATAAATTAAGAGTAATAATAATAGTAGTATTCATTTATTATCTGCCAGTTTCTTGTTTAACAATGGTTTAAATTTTAATGGTGCGTACATTGTGGAGTATATGCATACATATGAATCTGACCCTAAGATTTTAGAGGTAGAGAGATTAGGAGACAATCTGATCAGAACAAAAAAGTACTGATCTTACTCTGAGTTTGGCAGATCATTCATTATGCTCCTCTCCTCTTTTTCTTATTTTCCTAAACTATAGTAGTATTATTTTCCTCTTTTATATGATGTTTATTTTCCTAAACTTTAGTAGTATTATTTTTCAGTTTATTTTTTTTAAGATTCTTCAAATTTGAATAGTCACAACAGATCAACTAAATGGTTGTTTTTTTCATATAAATATATATATATATATATATTTTTTTGGTCGAAAGTTGTTTTTTTCATATATATTGTTTCGTTTCATATATGTAAAAAAATACAACAGCAACTGGAACAGTCCAATAAAAAATACTTAAAATAATAACTAAGTCAGTAAAATGTTCTAGTAGTGGTAAATAAATCCGTCTCGCTGTGTAGTTCTAACACGACGTCAATCTTTACGTTCAAACTCTGACTACAAAAGAAAACCTTTATATTAATTAGTTATAATCAGCACCATAATCAATGTGTTAGTAATGTATATAGATTAGGGACCCATCTCTAGTGTAATTACTTTCAAACAGTAAGTTTGGTCTATCTTCTGAATAGTCTAAGCAAAACGAGCCACCACTGTTTAATAACAATTATATTTATATATTTCACACTACTAAGTACTAACTGATAAAAGGTGGAACAGAAAAGTTGTTAAGTTACTTCTCAAATTTTTAACAATGAGAAGTTTGGTTAAAAAATGAACCTCTGATTAGTTTAAAAATTTAATCCTATATGTAGATTTGTTGTGACAATTCTCTTAAGTATTTCAATTTTTAAACTGTATATTAGAAAATCATGTCGAATCTGAATTGGTACTAATTTTATTCCAATAATTCAAAAGTTAATTTTAATCAGAAATCACAGCACCAAACAGGTGACAATCTTGTAACTTTTACTTTTAATTTTTTATTGTTGAAACTTAGTTGAATATCTTTCAATTGCTTATACTTACAATAACATATTATTTTGGTGGGATAAGAAATATTAGTTACAAATATTTAAATAAATTATCATTTACAAATCTGTATATGTAAATTTGTTTTGATAAGTTTTTAACTATTTAAACTGCATATAATCAAGAGTATTTGCAATTGATGGTATGTAATAATATCAAAATTAGTTCTCTCACATCTAATACTATTTACTATGGTAAGTTATATATCAAAACCTTATTTTAACCTTATTTTTATAATTTAATTACATTTTCTAACATGATAACTTTGTTTTGACAACAACACAGATAACGGTCGTATTTTAAATGATAACAAAGTTACTTACTTGTTTATTGATATAATTTTGTTAAGTTAACCAAATTAGTTAATAAATAATTTACATTTTCTATAATATAATAATTAGTTAGCATCATAATTTCCATATTATCGTGTTTTTTATATTTATGATCTGATAATTCGATTAACATAATAATTTTATGATATAATAACTCAGTTAACATGATAATTTTATGTCTTTTATAGTATAATGACTGTTTTAACATGCTATTTTCACACGATATGTTAAATGGTTAACACGTTAATTGCATAATAATAATGTTAGCTAGCGAATTAACGTTAAATGAACAGTATTTTCGATAATGACATTTTTCGTAATTAAACAAAACAATAAGGATATTTTTGGATTAAAATTTATTTATTTCTGTTAATTACTTATTTTTAGTTATTCATTACTCTTTACTTAATTAATTAGTCAACCATGTATATATATTAAAACCATCCTATAATCAAGGGAATAAATAGAATTCCATATTCATAGCTCAAATATATTATCTTTAATCTCAAATCAGTCGAACATAAACTTGAAAATCTTTTAAATTATAATATACTTAAAATGAATTATATGGAACAAAACATAATTTATTCTCTTTAAAATATTCACACATAGTCAATGATGGTCGATTTACTTTATTTTTATAATCGTTCAAAATATCGTCGGAAAAAAAAAAAACTTCCAGAATTAGTTGGGTTTTTGATGGTATAATGATTAATCTAGTTTTTGGGTTTACATTTGTGAAATTATAAGAGAATACGCTATGAGTATATCATTTACAATTTGTTTGTTTATTAATGATTTCTTTCCGAAATTTATATTGCGAGTGTGGATGCATTTAATGATGTTTGGCTATATTTTATGAGAAGCTAAAGTAAAGCAATAATATATAAAAAATAAAATTGAGATAGTCAAATCAGAGAGTAAATAATTATGTAACGCATGGGTGCGCAGGGTCCACATCAAAGGGGGCAAAATGATGAGAATGATCTTTTCTGATGTCCCAAAAGGTCACTCACTTTTAACGGGATTTGTTTTCTAACCTATATATATAAATATATCGTACATAAAAGGAATTTGATTTCTCTTTTCCTCTTACAAATGTGGAAGATTGATTGGTACTACTCGTAATTTGGTTTTAGAGTTCTCTTTAACGTTGATAATCGATCCTTTTTTGAAGAACAAACGTGCGTGGAAGATTGATTAGTTTTCTCTTTTTTAGAAGGGGATTATTGTTCTTGGAAGAATGAAAAAATAGGTTGAAGAAGGATCCGTTTTTCAAGGAAAAACAATTGATTGATGGAAATTGGAGTTTTGTTATTTCACACTCTCTCTTTCTTTTGTCGTTACAAAATCTCCTTTTGTCGACCCACACCATTTACTCCCTCTTTCAAAATCTATCAAATCAGAATTTGATTGGTTACACTATACTCTTTGTCATCTATACCCAAAAACTTTAATGGAGTACAAAAAAAACTTCAACACTTTCAAACAAGAAATATGTTATGGTGTTGCCGTGCGGTGTAAATAAGCAGCAATTATATACAGACAAGATACCTACTGTGATCAGTTACATTTCGGTTAATTATAGAAAAATCCAAACAAGATAAAAATATTTTAATTGTGTTATTAAGAAAATAAAATTAGTTAAAGAATTAAAGATGAATTTTGTTTTCTTTGACTTTTTTGTTTAATGTGTTTTGTTGAATTAAATTCATTTTAAGTTTTCTTTCGGCTACGAGATACGTAGATTGATCACGGGTTGATTATAAGCAATTGGTTGGTTTAGCTTAAATAGGTTGGGTTTATTTCACATCTGATATGTCAACTCCTATGCAAAACCTTAAGTATTTTGAAGTTGATACTGTGTTTAAAAAAAAAAAAAAACAGTGTTGGAGAAAAGAAAATAGGTCATATACATAAACGAAATTAACTCCGAACACGAGCCAATGTAGTATAATTGATTTCGTGACATTGGAAATCACAAAAGACATTTGCGTATGAATGAGCTGGAAACCCAAAGTCTTTAGGTTCCCCAAAAATTTAAGAATTTATCAATGATCATTTTTTTTCGATTCCAACTAACTTCCTTTATGGTCTCTACTTACAACAGTGAAATAAATAATAGTATAACAGTTATTGTTATACTATAAATTAATCCAAACCTACAACAGACACAATCTTATGTCATACTGGTACGGTTTAACTAAAAAATTGTAACGTTTTAACATCACACAAGGAAAGTTTTGACCATTGCTATACTTTCAAAAGTAACAAGATTTTAACGCATTCAAAGGTTGGTCGGAGTGTTTTAAGTATATCATGATGCAATTGATCTATGAGACGTTAACATTAAATATCATCAATATAATTAAGAAACGTTAAAATCACTTTCCTATACTTTCAAAAGTGATTTGTCAATGCACTAACATAAGTGATTTGTCAATGCTATACTTTCAAAAGTGTATTGACTAACGTCTTAGCAAAATATCGCGTATTCACTTTTGAAAGTATATCATACGTTAGGGCATTGACTAACGTCTTAGCAAGATATCGCATATATATACACTAACATCTTGTGGATGCTAAACGCATTTGGAGATTTAAAAAGGAAAATTTTGTTTTATCTAACATCGAAACCCGAAGATGATGCAAAATGCTCTATGATACGGTCCTGATAACATCTCTATATTTATTTAAACGATGACAGGATTACAGGAATTGCTATTACCACATTTTCCGTAAATGCAGACGCAGCAGCAACTACAACGCTATTTCAAAAGTTTGATAAAACAATTAACAGAGGATGGCTAAAGCTTTTAAAGATTGTATACTTGTAATTATGCATGGTTCTAATGGATTGTATAAATGTAACGTGAAGTAACGGAAGATATGGTATGATTATATTATATCACGTCAGAAGCAATAAATAAAAAAGCAAGCTTCTTCTGATTCATGAAATACATCTGCCTCATACATTCGTTTAGACAAACCTGAAAAGTCATTTTCGTACAATACTCAGAGTGTTGGATATACATCTGCCTCGTGATACATACACGTGTCAGATATACACTGCAGTGTTTCTACACATATCTTTTGTTCCATACTTTTTCTCTACTTTCAAAAATCATTAACTTTGTTCTCGATATTGCCGATTTTACGTGTTGAAGGATATAATAACATTAAAGCAAAGCATACTCCTACTTTTTGATGACTGTTTTACTTGGTAGTTTTAAATGATGGATTTACCGTTTACATATGTACTAATCATATCAAAAATAATGTAAATGAGTTTAGCACGTGTGAAAAGTGAAAACGTTACTGGTCTGTTAAAATCAATAATAATGTGGATTTATTCTGTCCATTTGCATCACCTAACAAAGCCATTAATTGGAAAGAAAAATACACTAATCTTTAGACAAAAAAATTAAAACTCTTTCTATCTCTTAGTTTTCAATATGTTTATATATCTATATACGAAAGAGATACTAAACCCTGTACGAGTAATTTAAGAAAAAAAAAAATCTCGTTTTACATAAGAATGTCTAAAACATTTTTGAAGATTAAAGATAACGTCAATAAAGGAAGCATTATTAATATTTATTTGTGTACACATGCAATAGATGATGTATAAAATTATATACCCTTTACAAAATTGAACAATTTTATGGACCTATAAATAGACAGAAGAAGCTCCGTCTCTGTTAAAGTACCAACAACCAATTTCACATCTCTCCAATTACGCTCGTCTTTCAAAACACAAAAACCCTAAAAACAAAAACAAAAATGGAAGAAGCTCTAAGAAAGTTCATCGGATCTACACACTCCTCCATACCCGAATACGAAACCGACCCGAACCCTTTTAAGGAAAATTTCACCAACGCAAAGCCCTCGCCGGTTAACCGCAAACCGACTTCAAAAGAGAGCACGCTCACTGTCGCTGGCGTTGGAGGCAGCACGACGAGGTACCGTGGAGTTCGCCGGAGGCCGTGGGGACGATATGCCGCGGAAATACGTGATCCGTCGTCGAAGGAGAGAAGGTGGCTCGGAACATTCGACACGGCGGAGCAAGCAGCTTGTGCTTACGACTGTGCAGCTCGTGCCTTTCGTGGGTCCAAGGCTCGGACAAACTTTTCTTATCCGACGGACATCGTTGTTACCGAGCCTAGATACTCTTTTCTCTCAAAGAAATCTTTGCCGTCCGTTCGTCCTCCTATCCCGCTTGCTGTACCGTTGGATCACTCTACACAGGAGTTTTACGGTACACCGGCACCGCAGAGGAGTAGTACTCAGCATCTCTTCTTACGCGACGGCTCGTGTTCCTCTCGTACAACGTTTAACTCTTTCACCGGTTCATCTTCTTCTTACTCCCAACCTAAAACGACTTGCGTTTCGTCTTCCGCTGACGAAAACTACGCGGAGTTTTTCCCGCAAGAACCTTCCGACACTGGTCTCTTGCAAGAGGTCGTTCAAGAGTTCTTTAGGAAAAATCGCAACCATCCTCCGCCGCCGCCGCCATCACCACCATCGCAGGCTCTGCCACCACCATTCTCCGGTGATTTTTCTGCTCTCTCCATAGTCCCCGATAATTTTTTTCAACAGGCGACGGAGCCTGTAACCTCGAAATTAGATCACTACGGAAATATTCAAGCTGGTGACTCTGGTTATTTCGGCGGCGTGAGCGCTTCCGCAGACGGTGGTTCTTCGTACGGATCAGACGAGTGGGGCTATCAGGACATGTTGATGTACGGTGCTCGGTTAGGATGTACTTGTCGAAGAACGTGGGGCTAGCTAGATATATTCATTATGATTTATTCTATTATCTATAGTTTGAATTTTTGTACCTTTTTTATTATTATTATGTTGGATAGTAACTAAAGAGTTCTTAAGTTAAACTAGCTATAGATTTTATGATAATGTGATTTGGTTTTGAATTGAAGTTTAGGTTTAGGGCTTTAATGTTTTCGTAGCCTTTTGTAAGTTTTTATATCCATGTTCTTCTAATATTTTAGTTATATATGAAAACTTATTTTAAATATTTCAGTTTGATAGATTAATTCTTTTGGTCTTCGTGCATTTTCTTATTTAAAAACATGTGGAACAATCTATACAGTTATAGAGATTGCATGTTTTTGAAAATCAACACTAAAACTGGAGTTTTCACAAAGATAAAATCACTAAAAACTATAGTTAATGAAAAACTAATCGATTTTATGAGTACTTATTTCTGATAAATTTGTTTTCATACAATCCTTCTAAGGCAGTAAAATCTGTTGGAAAACAAAACCATTGAAACCTATAATCAATACAGCGCTAAAATTACTTTCTTCATCTCAATAACAATAATGATGAGAAACTAATAGAATTGAAAGTTTTTATTTGTTTAGCAATGATATCGACCTATTAACTTTACATTGAATTTCAATTTAATTTTTGTAGGCTGAAAAATGGAGTATAATTCGTACAAAAGTCAGAGTTTGTCTCTATCTTCTCCAGCTTTTCGTGCGCTCTCATTCTATTATAGTATCTATATATCACCAAAGGAATTGCTAAAGTACTACAATAAAGGATCAATAATTTAAATCTTGTTTGTTTTTTCTCGGAGTTGCTTTATGTTTGCGTATCGTCACACAAATTTGCAAATTTACGTATTTCGTAGGTATGCGTTAATGCGACATTTACGTAAATGAGAATGAAGTTTTAGATTATATCTGTTTTTAAAAAAAGATAATGTAAATTTAAAACAAAATTAAAGTTTTATCCATATTCTTTAAGTGAAACCATTTATAACTGTAATAATAGAAATCTGAATGTTTTTAAGCATGAGTAGTGAAAAAAATTTAAAACGACATGCTTTTTTAAAGATATACAACTTAACTAAGAATACGTATATAAAAACAACAAAATAGTACACCTTCTGTTTTTTGTATAACTTATTCATAACAAAACATAATACTAATATATATTCACTTCACACTAGATTATCTTAATCTCTGGATTATCGATACATTAACAATATATTATATTGTACTTTAATTTAATGTCACATAGAACTAGACAACTTATATATCATTGTTGGGTGGTAACTTTATAAAAGCTGAACGAATTAAATTGAAATTACATTAAAGTGTAAATGTCAAATTGTCTCAAATAAAGGAGCAGAGTCTATGGTTATAGAGGTATTTATTGGAGAACACTTAAGTTAATATTCGTTAGGCAATTTTCGAACACCACCTCTTTTTTTTTTCTTCTCATCTACATTATACATAGATACCAAGAATCCAACTGTAATTTTTTGTTTGTCTGATCACTAGTATTCAAGCACCAAACGACCATGGTAAGGATGCGCATGTTCGTTTTATTGTTGCTGATGTTATCAATAACCAATAACGACGAATGATATTTGATGTCGTTAGCAACATCCATAAAGTAATACTAACATACATTTTGAAATTTAGTAACCAACGTTTTTAAAACATTACAAAAAAACCACAACTTTTTAAGTTAATTACCAAACGCCGTGGAGTGGAAAGTGTATCATTGAACCAACAATAATAAAATGAAAATGCTTTGGAAATCCAAATGTATTGTTGATAACAACATATCTTGGGTCAACGGCAATAAAACGAGCATAATTTTATTGCTATTACTGACAAGGTTGAAAATAAAATTATATCAACCACTTTCAAAATCACATAAAAATATTAACCAATTTGAACACCAACATCATTTTATAATTTTTTTTTTGTTTTCTTTTGGTTTTTTGCTTTTATTACTACTATTTATCGAGAGATTTAAACTAATTATGTTATATTTAGTAACCATTTGAATTCTATATCAGTTAAACAAGGTCTAACAATTCAAAAGTTCAGTTACAAAAAAAAAAAACAATTCAAAAGTAGTGAAACAACTACAATTGTTCAACTGGTATCTCTTGTAAACTCCAAACTCAGCGAGAAATAACAAAAATTATTTCCACGACAATCGAAGGAGAAATGGGCGCAAAGGTTAAGCCCATTTTGAGCCCAAATTGTAGGCCCATACTGAGCTTCACATCTGAAAAGTCGCATTCTTCGTTTTCAAAACCAGGATTGTTGTCTATTTACTTGAATTGTTGTTTTCTTCAACTCCATGCATATTCGTATTCTATAGGACCTATTATTATCTACGCCGGCTAATGTATGTGAAATATATCATTATTAATCCATTATCATCTATGATTCTGTATAGTTGGCGGTTAAATCATTTACTTGTTAAACTTGATAAAACTGCTTCGATATCTCTACCTGCTAGAGATATATCTAGTTGAACTTACGTTATTTTTATTTTATTTTATTTGTGAATGGAGGATATATCAATACTTTTGTGAAGGATGAGATAGAATTTAGTAAAAAAAAAGAGAACACGGATGATGAGATAGAAGTTTCTTACACCACTCAATCATAAAGTGGACGACGTCTAAGCCATTGATAAAAAAATCTCAAAATTTATTAGTGGGAGACTTGAAAAGTTTTATGTGTCAACGCCGACTAATACAAGTTACAACACAGCGTCAGCGAGACATGTTAATGTATGTCTTTAACAAAAAACAAAAAAAAAACACGTTAATGTATGCAATGCAACTTTATATTCTGATCACGCGTCACTATTTTCTTTATCTTATGATATGATGAAATGTACTTTAAATCGAATTACAAACGTGTAATTTCTTGTTTTTGTTTCTTTCTCCAAAAGCCTCCGTTTCGTTTTCATATATGTAATATACACACACATTTTTCCACTCATTCTCATAGTTTTGATCATATATTAAAATCCCATACATATAAATTTAAGGAAATCGATCATTATTCACCCGGTGGTATTGTACACTTTAGCAATCAAAATTTACCGGGTTTGCTTCGTGATAGTGGTTGTATATACACGACAATGATAATACAAACAATTCAATATTTATTTACATTTTAATTTAGATGTCAGTTTTTTTTTTCCAAAAAAAGTTGTAAACGTAGTATATGATTATGGACAGAAGGGTTTTCTTTATACTCAATTCACCTATCAAGAGTGGAAAAATTCGTCCAAGTAACATCTGATAGATGAGTTTTAGATTAGAAGTCATAAATTATTTCTCAATTATAAGTAAACGGCCTTATAATTTTCTAAGTCAATGTATCACCGACCGAGCCAATACAAGTCACGATCATCCCTATTCCACTAGCTTTGTTAAATATTTACAATCATTGAATCATATTCTTTCAATAAATTAAAAAATTAGTCAAGTATTGTTGTTTCTTGTTAGTTGTTACACATGAAATGATACTCTGTATCCATGATTTTTAAATTATGTAAATCATATCGAAACTGTAAAATATACTTTTTTTATAAAAGAGGATTTAATATTATTTTTCATTGACCTATCAAAAACTGTCTAAATGGGCCATGATTGAAAGCTAAACCCAAATTTAAAGGCCCGGCACATATATAAAAGAGATATTTTTAGGACGCCACGTGTCTGAACCTTACACATGAAGTCATTTACACGACATAAATAAACAGAGGCGTTGAGTCAGGTCGAGAGACTCGTGGTGGGGTCCGAGTAAACCGTTATGCTGCTGCTAATGGCCCATTTACCCCCCAAAAAATGGTCCCAGTGGGTAATGAAGAGAAGGTTAAATTCGTAAACGCGGGAATATGCAGAGAATTTGATATGATTATTCTCTATTTATTTAAAATTATGATTTTGCCCCTTCTCTTTCTTAATCGCGTAGTGCCACCCATTTCCAGAGAGGACACAGCCTTTTTCATCCCCTTCTCTCTTACTCATTCGCGATTTTGAAATTCTTTTTAAATTTTATTTTCGGTTCTGATTCACATTTTCTGATTGTTTTGCTTCTCTCTGAAACTAGGGATTAAGGGTTTTGTGAATTTCTTGATTCAGCTTCTTTGTTTTTTTGTGGGAATTTTCTGGTTTTGTTAACTATCGTCAAGCTGAGATTGGAGAGTGATTTGAATTTTGATTCCCGGGAGAGAAGTGCGTCGAGTGATTTCGCCTGAGATCGTCGGAGGAACTTTCGGGCTTATCGTCGCCAAAGAGGCGAGTTTTGAGTTTGAACGGTGGTTGGCATTTTGGTAAATATCCGGTAATCGGTGGATCTGATTTGGTATGTGGTGGATGATGGGAGAAGCTGGTGGACATTACTGTTCTAAGAAGACTGATGATATCTGTGGCGGTGTTTGTAGTCAGGTTTGATCTCGGATCTGCTTCTTCTTGTTTTGTTTTTCTTTTTTCGAAATTTCTGAAGATTTGTGTGTTGTTCTGTTTCTGAGAAACGGAGAAACCACATTGATGTGGAGAAACGAGATCTTACTTCCCTTTTTTTGGAAACTGCAAAATTTTGACTCGGATTTGATGTTTTAAGATCTATATAAGTCGACCCATCTATTTGATTTTACGCATGGACTTGCATTTGATGTCGCATCACCGTTAAGCAATTCTTGATTCTCTAATTCTACAGCTTCCGTCTCTCTTTTCTTTTAGTATTTGTGAAATTTACTGTACTTGGATCTGAGTTTGGATTGATGGTTGTTCTTGAGTGTAAATCATTTCATTCAGATTTAAGAATGTTTTTCTTGTTTCCCGAGTTTCTTCATGGATATCTGTTTTTGATTTCTCAGTCGAATCCCTCAAAAACGTCTTTTTTTTAATCTCTCTGTGCTCTGCATCTGTTGTGTTATGGTTCTCATGTATATTCTCTGTATTGCAGGAAACTGGTAGATTCTTCAGCTTCTCTAGACTTTGTTGCGCTCTTCGTGGTGTGGATATGAAGACATATATCTTCCTATTAGTGATTGTTCCGACATGTGTGCTCGCTGGCTATGTTCACGGCCAGAAGATTTCCTACTTTCTCCGGCCATTATGGGAGTCACCACCTAAGCCTTTTCATGACATTACTCATTACTACCACGAGAACGCTTCGATGGAGACTCTTTGTAAACTCCATGGATGGGGTGTCCGAGAGTATCCTAGACGAGTTTATGATGCGGTTCTGTTCAGTAACGAGCTTGACATCCTCGCTGTACGATGGAGAGAGCTGTATCCTTACATCACTCAGTTTGTCCTCCTTGAATCAAACTCGACCTTCACTGGATTGCCAAAGCCTCTTGTGTTTGCTGCGCACCGAGATGAGTTCAAGTTTATCGAGCCACGCCTGACTTATGGTGCTCTTGGTGGGAGATTTGTCAAAGGGCAGAATCCGTTTTACGAAGAGGCGTATCAGCGGGTAGCTCTAGATCAGCTTCTGAGAATCGCCGGGATTACCGATGATGACTTGTTGCTAATGTCTGACGTCGATGAGATTCCAAGTAGACACACCCTAAACCTTTTGAGATGGTGCGATGAGATCCCTCGGATCCTTCACCTGCGGCTCAAGAACTATCTCTACTCGTTCGAATTCCTTGTTGATAACAAGAGCTGGAGAGCTTCAGTCCACAGATACGAGACGGGTAAAACACGGTATGCTCATTACCGACAGTCTGATGAGATCTTGGCAGATGCAGGATGGCATTGTAGCTTTTGCTTTCGACGGATCAGCGAGTTTATATTCAAGATGAAAGCTTATAGCCATAAAGATAGAGTGAGGTTAAGTCATTTCTTGAATCCTAAAAGAGTTCAGAGAGTTATATGCAAAGGAGCTGATCTTTTCGATATGCTCCCGGAAGAGTACACCTTCAAGGACATAATAGGGAAAATGGGTCCAATCCCGCATTCTTTCTCAGCGGTTCATCTTCCTTCGTATCTCCTGGAAAACGCGGATAAGTACAGATTCCTCTTGCCAGGAAATTGCATAAGAGAAAGCGAATGATCGGCCGAATCTTCACCACATAGAGTCTTACTTCTCCTTCATCTTCAGACTCTACATTGAGAGGAGACAAAGGTTGGCTTGAATCCTCCTCCAGACGAATAACATTTTTACACAACTGATATGTAATCTCTGCGTATTTGTCTGAGGCGTATTGGTGTCGGTGAATGCTGCAGAGTTTTTTTATCAGGCACTTCCGAGAGGATGGATCATTAAAGGGTGAAGATTTTTTTGTATATAGATAGATCTCTTTGTTTCTTCCGGATTCTGGTTTCGCATTAGGCATGAAAACCTTCATTCTATGTGACTGTGAATCTTCAAACATGAGTTTGAGTTTGTGTTTTCTTCTGAGTTTCCCCGTTTTGGGAAGTTTTGCATCAAGACTCTCTTTACCTGCGCCTTTTTGTACATCTCTCTCTCTCTCTCTCTCGATTTCTTGGGTTTGTTATGTAATACCAGGATTGGTGTTTTGCCATGTCTTCACCATTAAGAGACTTGTTCTCATGGATAAGCTTTCGATCCCTGGATCGAATTCAGAATTCAGATTTTTGTTTTTGAGCACATGTGACAAATTTTCATAAAAATTATCTCTTAATGACATAAACTCAAGACAAAGAACAGTATCTAGCAATATTATTCATCCATCAACAAGATAAGTTCCAAATTTTGATACACATATAGACCCATCATCACCCATATACTGTAGTCTGTTTTTTAAGAAATGATGTAACAGCAGACAAGAAAACCAAAAAGAAGAGTAAAATCAAAACTGATCTCTAATAGTACTTCAAAAATGTGTTCTGTGTATACAGTTGCTTAATCATCATATGAACACTCAATAATCATTTTCTGGACTATACTATATAGTCTTTGTTCAATCCTCACTTGTGTTTCTACGTGTTTAGTTTCTTCTGCTAATGAATCGTTGAGTTTGAAGACCTGGTTGCAATTTCCTTGAGATACTTCTTCTCGGAACTCGCCATTCGGCTTTGGAACATTGTCCATTCCCGTTTACATCTGTCCCTCACCTTTGCACCAAAACCATATATCATTATCAATTAGTTAACAAGAACCACAACTTCTCTGTTAGAAGCCGATGTTTCAACTCATGGATAGAAGCAGTTTACGCGAAAAAACTGTTTTAGAGTTTTCAAAGTTCTTACCCCTTGCCACGCTGCTTTACCGTCTTGTGCCTCTCCCTGAAAAAAAAAGGAAAGGCGAAAAAAATGAATCAGTAGATGAATAAAACAGAGAATTTGTGAAATAAGTTTGAGAGTTTATTATCAAGAAGAACCTGGCTGCCTAAAGAAGGAACAGTTTGATGAATGATCCATTGAGAATCCACAATTCCTATCTTCTCATGTGCAGGCTGTTTGTATTATATGATGAAACCTTTTTAGTAAACACATATTCAATTGTTTAAGAATAGAGAGTGTGTAGGAAAACAATTAACCTCGACGCATTTACGGAGCGCAAAATCAAGACCCCAACCGTGAACCAAGTCGTTCTGAAGCATATGCCACACGCAACGCCACGCATCTCTTGAGAACACTGGAGCCATAATCTCTATAAACCTGTAAAAACACTCACATGGAATCAGAGTATTGTATAGATCTTTGTTGTTTGTAATGAACACTACTAATATTACGTACGCTGCACATGGAGGCAAGTGAGGGTCGTTGCATCGACCCGGTTTCTCCTTGACTTCTCTGGTGATTAGAATTTTCCGAAAGAAAATGATTAGTTAAAGATTTTCGTGTCTTTTAAGGTTCGGAACTTAAAAAAGTTGCTTACTTGTGAACTTCTCCTTTGGTTTTTCTTTTTGTTATCTCCCATGTGATCTTTTTTTTAGACTCCACAGCAGGCTGCGATATCTCTAGACCGTGTTTCTTTATAAGCCTGATGTACCTGCAGAAGAGAGAGAGAGAAGCACAGAATCACATTTTCTGGACAAGGATTCGTGCGGCCATTTAAAACCTTTCGACAAAAATGAGCAAGAAGACGCACTCTTCTGTATTGAAGTTTTCAAGGCCGAGGTCTTCATCCCAGATGAATATGTAGTCATACGGCGCCACGATGTCAGGATGCAGAAACCTTTTAGCATACCACCTTGTGATAAAATAAAAACCAGAGAGATTCAATGGTTAAAAAAAAGGGTAGCTTCAGGGAGATTGGAGTAGTTAGAGCAAAAAAATAATTATGGTTACCATTTGGTCTGCTTTGGCACGCTAACGTGTATTGCGCGCTTGGACCATTCATATTCGTCCCATTCGGTGGTTCGTCCATCGTAATGAAACAGAACAATGGTGAAGTTTTCTTCTGAAAACTGGGGCAAGAAAAGAAGAAAAGCCTCTTTAAGCTGTTTGCAGAAAGAAAGGACAGCCGGCATAAGATTTTTTACCTTCTTGACACAAGCATCAACGTTTACTTTCTGACCAAAACCGACAGTAAAAGCAATGAGATACTTTGGCTTCACAGGCAAATCCTAGAGAAACAAGACATGAGAATAAACCAGCGATCAGACAATTCAATGCTGTTGAAAAGATAAGATTTTTTTTTTATCCAAAAGATGAATGATTCTTATGAGGAGACACTAAAAAGGGTCAAAACATTATATTACCTCCTCAGGTAATCCCCAAAGCCTGCGTAAGTAGTAATCTGATTCAGGTGCAATGATACCAGGAGTCAACATCTCTGCACCTCGGGGATTCGATGGAACCCAAATCTGCAGAATCCTCATCAAGATTAGTTTACAAGATCTTGTCACCTACCACTAAATGATCAAAGAGAAGGAAATTTTGCCTTCCAATTCGTAGAATTAGCCTCATGTAACGGAGTCCTAGACGACCATGTGTGCAAGAGCGTTTCACTCGATGTTTCTGGTGCCTCATCTTCTACGTAAGCAATATCAACAGAAGGAAGAATGCTAGAGGGGAAGTTTAGCTGAAAAAGTTTCAAGTTGGGCACATGAGACACATTAAGCATAAATCCCTGAGAGAAAATATGAACACAAAGCTAAAGATATATGTTAGCTCACTTTTGTTAGTGACAATGTAGGGAAAGATATCCCCAAGAAGAAACCGATAACTATTCCTACGAATGTTGCTATAATGAGTTTCATTCCATCGTTCAGCTTTTTACCATTCGAACTGCAAACAAAGCAAGTAACATACAAAATCCATTTATATTGTGATCAAGTTAAACATGGAATCAAGCAATGAGCTCAGGATTTTGGTGAAACCTGACCAGCGATTCGAGTTGTCTGTTCGGTTAGCCATGTCCTGAATCCGGTTAGGGTCACCAAGAACAATATCATTCAATGGAAACCTCAGTCTCCGGAAATTTGTTATCTGCATCACATGACAACAACGAGACTGAAGAAGAATAAAAATGTCATCTTTAGATTCAGATCTAGTCCACAAATGAATGTAGTAAGCAGAGATTTCAGATTTACAAGTCAGCCAAGTTGAATAGTTTAAAAAAAAAAAAAAAACTTGTGAGATGGTGGTAATATTAAGCTGGAAGCTAAAAAAGAGCAGACGCAATCACATAACCCCAAAAATGGAAATAAACAAATTGAAATCTGTTAATGAACGATTAAAAGTTTAAAACCCAGAATCCAACTGGAAATAAATTGATCATGAATTAGATTAGATATACCTCAATAGAATTGTTACATACCGTCAAGTGAACAAAATCAGAAACGTGAAGCTATTTGAGGGAAGAGGAAAACCTAAAGACGACGAATCAGATTGTGGACATAAAAATGGTAAAAGCTCTGTCTCTCTCTCTCTCTCTCTGTATAGAGGAAAGGAGTAACAGAAGTAGAAAGACTACGTTACTCTTTCGAGATGATGAATAAATGAGACGAAAGAGAAAGCAACGGAAAAATTTTAGTCGGAGAAAAAAAATTCGAGTAACGGAGCAAAGATCGTTGTAGAACGTAAAACGAATCAAATACCAAGGAGAGTGAAAACGAATTAAATCTCAAACGTCTTTGAAAATTTCTGACGAACTTGACTGATAATTTTCCTTTTTAAGCCTGGCGGGTTAAAAATTAAATAAGTGAAAGATAAAAGAGAGGATTAATTAATAAACGGAGATGATATATCTTAGGATTGAAAAAGAGAGAAAGAACAGCGAAGTGTTTTTGAATTGATCCCATGTGATACGACCTACGGGAATATAGGTGAAAAGAAAGCTGACTTTTTTTTAGTTGGCTTGTGAAGATACGTAGCCTTGACTCACTGGAAGTAGTAGGTGGATCTTCAATGTGGCGAGTGAATTGGGCCAAAGATAAGAGTCGTAAGAATGCTATTCTTGGGCTCATGATCCAAAGATGGAAATAAGATTTTCGTCGTGGGCATTATTATTGCATTTCCAAACGCCTTTGTATGCGCACTATTAAGATATAAATTTTTATTTAACCAAAATGTAACAAGAAGACTCCATGGCCCAATGGATAAGGCGCTGGTCTACGAAACCAGAGATTCTGGGTTCGATCCCCAGTGGAGTCGTTTTGATTTTCATATTTTTTTTATAAAAAACATTTTCGTGGCATTTACTCTATTTCCTAGTATAACTTATTTTTAGTTCACACTTTACAACTTTTAAAATAAAAAAAAGCTACAATTGTACAAAGCTGCAGACAAAAAACACTAAAAAAGGATTTATATATTTGTTGTTGTTAGACTCATTATCAAACGGGTTTTGAGATGAAAAGAAGAGCATTATTGTGTAGTTCTTCATCTTTTAATCTAAGCTTTGCAACATGCTGAATATATAGAGAGCTTTTCAAGCTGTGATTGGGACAATCTTTCTTCTCTCTTTTATCTTCTTTTCTACCATGTCTTTAGCTTTCAAGTGTTCTTCTATGCGCAACGTATCCAAAACTGTCAAATCCCAATTCAACATATTAACACTTCACTAGACATGCATTATTTTTTGTAATTAACAATTTTCTATAAATTTAAACTAATAGTAATTCAAAAAATTTAACTAATTCTCTTGAAATTTACAATTTTTTATCATTAACTAAGAAAAAATGCATTGAAATCTTAAAACAACTATCTTTGTGAAACAAAATAAAATCTAGAAATAAATTGCTAATGGCAAAACAAAAAACAAACAAAAGAAAAGACAAAGCTACACAAATTTGGAAGAACAATCAAACAAATGAAGCAGTTTCACTAAAACAGTCTGTCTCAAAAATGTGGAAGAATAATCAAACAAGTAGATAGAATTTTTAAAAACGCATGAGAAGAAGAACATAACAGAGTCTGTCTCCAGAATTCTGAAGACACATTTAATTGTAACAAGTCTTGCGCTCTGCCGTTTCACGAGCAAAAGACCAAACAAATACAAAAACAAAAGAAGAAGAAACCATTAGGCTTCGATTTCCGAAGATGAACCAATAAGAAAAACAAAAAACAAAATCCCCTAAATTAGGTTTTTAACGGAGATGAAATTCTCTTTTATTAATATATTATTGAAGCTTCTCTTATCTTTCTTCTTCAAAATCTGGGAATGGTGTGTAAAACCAAACTCCAATCTCATTCCACAACATTCATTCTTCGCTTCTTTTCTTTTACCATCCATTCTTCGACGATGACCTGTGAAACCCCAAAAGTCAGTTTAGTCGCATCGAAAGATATAAATGCTAGATGCCATAAAGATCGTGATACACAGATGCAAACATCATTAGGAAAGACTCGAGTTTGGATTTCTAAGTTTCTAGAGCTTTCATCAAGATCATCACTTGGACTCACGGGATTGTATCAGAAGTTAAAGACTAACTAACCTGTCGAAGTTCCTGTTGCTGAAGAATCCACGCTCCTTGCTTCCTTGGAAGTTTCTTCGATCATCTACTGGTCTTGACCAAGGATCACCTGTGCCACGTGATCTAGGCCTTTCCATGGATTCCACACTCCTAGACTCGTCAACTGATCCAGCCCGGGAATGAGGTCTCTCAGAATAGTTACCGCTTCTGCCTGCACTGGATCCAGGCCTCTCAACTGCTTTTGGCCTGAACCTGATTTTGTCGTCCAACTCACGGATTAGCAAGTCCAGGCCTTTTTCTTTCTCGCGTATAAGATCCGGGAGATTATAGTTATTACTGTCTGATTCTTGTTGAGTTTCCTTGCCCTCGGGTGTCATGGTTGCTTCCTTCTCGAGTTTCTTCCGTAGTTCTTCGATCTCTTCCTTCAGCATTCTCTCTTCTTCTGTTTCAGGCCTGGGACAAATTTGTTTCACAAAAAAGACATACAAAGTTAGACCAATAGCTAATTGCCAGATCTAGAAAGTCAACATAATCACAGAGAGAAAATCCATATACCAACACAAGACATCATAGAGTTCAGAACAGCAAAAAATGCATTAGCACAAAAAAAACTCAGACGAATATTAGAGTATGCATTAATAAAAGAAAAACTACAGCCTAGTGATGAGATGCCAAACAAAACAGGCAAGTGCTATCTTACAAGTTACGGGCTTATACAAACTTTTGAATAAGAGTCTAGTCTTGTGCCTAAGAGATGCTTAAAAGAACATACATTTATCATGTCATCAAGAGAAAACCACGAATACACTACAACTTAAGTATAAGTCATTATTTAGTTTCCCATTTTGAATTCGAAACACGAAGCAGAAGTGGCAAAACTATCTAAAGTTATAAGTTTGAATACGTTTTCCTTTCCTGTATTGGTTCCAGTTAATATCACTTCAAAATCCCAATTCTGATTCAGTATGCGGAAAAACGGATTATTTAAGAAACAAATAACATTCAAACCGCCGCGACAACATAGATTTGGAACAAATCCACATTCCTCAGAGTAAATAGATAAAGTCCAGATGAATAAGGACCTGTCAACCCTGCGATGCTCGAGTTCAGAATCAATCTTGCGCCAATCTTTCCCTTGTTCCTCCAGCAAAACTTCCCGAGGTTTTGCATCGCCAAAAGGATTCACCTTTGGTCTCGGTTTCACCACATTCTCAGCAATGTTCAATGCTAAGCTCTCTGACATATTAGATTGAGCACTTGATGGCCTGCTCGAATGGGCGCTCGATGGTCTGCTCGTTTGCGAGCTTCCCTTCTTGGCCTCAATATCGGAATCAAGTTTCTTCCAGTCTAATCCTTTCTCCGCCAAAACTTGCTCTCTCGGTCTAGCTGCTCCAAATGGACTCGGCTTACTCGTCTTCACAGCAGTTGGAGTTTCACTCACTCCAGTATCAACCTTTCGTGGTTCCAACACCAAACGACGACGCTCCTCCTGAACACCACCGCCGGAAGAGACTCCTCTTGCCCACCGGTCAGGCTCCGGTCCGGAATCACCGTAACCGGAGCCAAATGTAGAAGATTTTGCGAGAGACGGTTGGCTTTTACCCGCTGCCCAATTATCAACCCCGTCAGCTTTGGAGAAGCCACCTACACCGCCACCAGCACCTCCTCCTCCGCCGCCATAACCGCCACCACCACCGCCGCCAAAACTGCCACCACCACCGCCACCGCCACCGCCTCCGAGCCCTCCGTAACGACTTTGGCGTCCTTGATCGAACGATGGAAGCGACTTCTTCGCTTTTCCCCAGTCATCATCCTCGTCAGCCCTAGACTGCTGTGGGAAATCGGAAACCCTAGAGGAACCCCTCTGATCATCGTCGAACCCGCCATAACCTCTCCTACCACCACCACCTCCACCGCCCCATGACCCATCAGAATCATCTCGATCCCTCGACATTCGTCCAGGAGGCCCACTAGACCTTCCGCCGTAAGAAGAAAATCCTCCGCCGAGACGGCCAGGTTGCATTTCGTCCTCAGAGCGTTGTCTTGGACCAGTAGGAAGCTGAAGCATCTGTTCCCTCGTCAATCCAACAGAGCCCCCAGCGCCTGGTGCGGCGTAAGCTCCCTTGGTGAACTCCGACAAAGTCATCTTCTTCTTCTTCTTAGACTTGGAAGTCGCAGCTTCCTTCAGACTCGGGAAACTCTGCGCATCCGCCGCCGTGGCTGTAGCTTCAGCAGCCTGCTCTTCATCGGCACGCTCCGCCTCATCGGCCCACGCTCCGATTCCACCCCAAGGTTTCGACATCTGTGATTTCAATTCCAAAATCGGAGATTTCCCAGATCTGGAAAAAAGTGGAGAAGAACAAAAACGGAGAGTAAGGAATCGATGACTCCGATCAGAGTAATCCGGAGCTCCGAGTGAGAAATCGAGAGGGGATTACTGCCGGAAAGCGAATCAATCTCAGATTCTCTCGTCGTCGCTATTTTCGCCTAAAGATGAAAAATCAATTTAAAAGTTGGGAATTTTATTCCTTTTGAAGCTGTTTGTATGTAGGTTTCGTAACGGAGGAGCAATGGACGGAGAAAGAGATAAGCAAACGCGCCAGATAAGGACGTGTAGTTCACGAACGTTGTGGTTCACGCGACGTGAAAGCAAGCGACGGTTGACTTGAAGAGGAAACGAACGGTCATGAGTCATTGTTTTTTATATAAAGCTAAAATCTTTTTTTCCCACCAACTTTTATGTTTATGCCTTTATGGTGGTGACACATCTTTACTTTAGGTGCTCATATTATTTCCACGTTGTAATAAGATACCAATATGTAAACCATTTTATATTCATCACTACTAATTACTGTATTATGATTTATACCGTTAGTATGATCGAAATTTTTTTTTTTAATCTTATGATTGGATCTTACTTGCAGATGTTTTTTTCTCTGTAATCTTTAACGGGGTTTCTCATTTTTGTTAATCGCAGAGAGTTTTACGAGACTAGATCAGAAATAGCATGGAATTTAAAGATGGATATAATGTTTCAAAGATAAACACATTCATGTTTCAGATTATTGAATGGATTCTACTAAAAATTCAAAAAAGATCTTGGAGAAGTACATATTCATCGTTTTTTTCTCTATACATTAGACCTTTACCCGAACAAAAACTCAGCAATGCCTTCACAGCATCAAAACAAAATGGTTTCTCTTCTTTTGTCTGAGTTTCATATTCAAAATAAAGAAAAAGAAAAGCATGAAAGATTCCAAAGATGGTGTGTCCTACTTTCTCAGATCTCTTTCTGGGATCTTAGATAATTCACTACCGGACCCATTGCGCTGCCTCGCAGTGCCTTGTAAGACCATGAGCCTCCACTCGAACTCCCTTTCTTGTTCCATCCACCGTTGGCCTGAGATAACTCTGCTTTTTTTGCACTTAAAGCGTCACTTAGTTCTTCCCACGGATTCACATTTCCATTTTCTGCAATTTACATAGGTCCAATCAGTTTCCATGTCAATACAACATCGCGCCGGGATAGTTGGAAAATTACCTTTTACAGGGGTTTGCAAACCGTTGTTTGTGCTCAGCTTTAGATTTGTAGCTGTTTGGTCACGTTTTGGCGGTGCTGACTTCGTGACTTCTGCGGCATCTGAGCTGCCAGTTTTGATGCAGCGGACATCGATCAGTGCAGAAAATTCTATCTGCAGAAGCAAAGTCCGTCTTATATCAGAATTGTGATGCTTAGCAAGCAAACTACTACAAGAACCATATCTGTGTTCTTGTTTCGTTAGATTACAATGACATAGTGTAAACCATTAAGCATACCTCCAAGGATCCGTCTTCTTTATAAAGAGATGTATCAGGCTGCATTGAGGAGTCGTCGTCCTCTTCTGTCTTCTTTTCGATTGGATATTCTTGAACAGGCATCAAAGTCACCTTCTTGGAGTCCGGATCATAGTAGCTTATCTTTCCAACCTACCAGGAGAAATATATTGTAAAGGCCTTAGGTTCGTCAAAGAAAATAGTTGATTGATTGATTCGCTCAAAAGAAGGAGAGTTAGAAATTTTACACGAAAGGAAGAAACTTCGGGCGTCCAAGATGATGTTAGCTCAATGAGACGGTAAGCAATAATATCTCCTTTCTGAAACATTAACAAATCAGGAGTGAGGAGTTTAAAAATGCTGAATCTATAGACAACTGCAGGTAGTAAATACTATAGGCAAACCTTTGCTGAGCAAGTGTAAGCCACAAGCTTTTCATAGTCGATCTGACCATTAGCAAGTGTCTCTGCTTCAGGGGGCTGTGTCTGATAAGTATCTTCATCCAAATCCTGAGCATATCGTTTGGAAAATCCTATCTTCTCTGTGCCCCATTTTTGGCCTTTCTTCTTCGTCATGTTTCCATTCCACGAGAAATTTTCCTAACATTATGAAGTCATGACCATTACAGACTCAGATCAGGTAAAGCTTTAAGGATACAAAGATAGGGGTAAGTCATACCGCAGGAGGTTCACTTTCAGGGGAAGATTGATCTGCTTCAGCTGAAAAGTAAGAATATAAGAGAAACTGTGAGGAGCCTTACAAAGGCTAAAAAAAACTATACACAGAGAAATTTACGTAATAATTTACCGAGCGGCTTGAAGCGAATATGGCCTGGCCTCACTTCCACAGGGACCACTTCATCCCCGACACCATCATCATGTTCATCTGGCTGTTGATTTTCAAGAGCTTCACAGTGGTTTTCCTCGGTTACTTGGAAATCTATAGTGATCGCTAGTTTTTGGCTGGGTGCTACAACCAACTGCTTCTGTTGAAGCTGCAAATCATGTAGCAAGAAAGAAGATATCAGTGTTGAAGTGCAGGCTGTACATCATTCATACACATAATATATACATTAGTCTTATCATTTTAAGTTTTGAAGTATATGAATACGAACATCTTCCTTCTCTAGTTTTGTCTTTTCTCTCAACCATTGCCGTTTAGCTTTTTTACGCCGAGCACTTCTGCTAGGTGTCTAAAATATAAATAAGAAAGAGTTAGCTTCACATTCCTTGTTGCAATGAAGGACAAGATAGGAAGCTAATGAAGCATATGAAACAACAAGCAAATCCCTGCATATACATCAGGGAATTCACTACTACTAATTCGGTATATACACATTGTTCCTTGAGAAAATGAAGGAAACTCGAACCTTTTTAGTTTCAGCAGACAGTTCGTTACGCTCTTTGCTCTCTTCTTGTTGCGAGGACCTGCAACTCGAAAGTACGGCAATGAAGAAACGAACAGTGAGAGATAATTCAAGAGTTGCTAGCGAGTTTTGGCACAGAAAGAATACACCTACCTCTTTGATTTGGTCATAGACTTGGCATTAGCATCATCTTGTTCATCATTTTCAGGTTTCTGTACATCCAATAGTTTCCTCTTCTTTATAACTTTGCTTTTGCTAACAACATCTGCGTCTTCTCTTTCCACGGGGATTTCTTCAGTAGTAGCTAACTTACACTTCTTCCTCCTACATCATCGTTAAAAGTGAATAACAACGAATACAAATAAAAGTGAGTAAAAACCCTTCTGGTAGAGATCCTACTTGGAGCTTAGGCTTTTGCTCGGAGCTTTACGCTTCTTCGAAGTCTTCTTCTCCGGCACAATCTCTTCCACTTTCTCTTCAAGCTCATCTTCCTCAGACTCACTTTCATATCCTCCAGTTTCTTTCTGGAACTCCTCATTAGCAAGAAGCATTGCAGCAGGAAGAATCCAAGCCCTCTCCTCAACCTCAATCGCAGCACAAACATTCTCATCACTGTCTTCCTCCACAATCTCCAGCAAAGGTTCCTTCTTCTTCTTAAGACTACGAAACAAAACGAAAACTTTAACACTAGTACTTAATAGAGCACAAATGAACATGCTTTACAAGACATTACATGAAAAAAAACAGAAGATGAAGAAGCAAATGATGAAACTAACCAAATGATATCTTTATCCTTCAATACACAGCTCGACTCGAATGGCGGCAAAACGAACCCGTCCATCTGGAATCAAAGATTAACATCCCAAAAGTTTAAATCCAAAACACAGAAAGGCCCGGAAAAAGGTGAATGTAACCATAAATGGTGTCAACATTGAAATTAGGGCAAAAGCGAAGTAGGCGTACAGATAGAGAGAGGCCATGAGGACAAGCTTCAAAGAGGCCGAACGTGCAAAGGAGATGATCAGAAAACTCTGAAACAGTTCGATGACATTTAGGATTCAGAACAACCCAGCTCCGTTTTAGACCTTGCTTCTTCTGGTACTTACTCAGAATCCGTTGATCCTCAAATACCAGACGAATCCTCAACTTCTCTTCCGCCATTGTAGACGAACCTCAGAGAGGAATAGGATGATCCAAAAGAAGAAATGGGGTTTCCGCTGAAGTTTTGAGCTTTTGGAATCCTTAAACCCTTCAAAGACAGTGAAGAAGGAGAGAGCGAGAAAAGATCAAGCCAAACTAACAACACTCTAGCTCACAAAGAGGTTTCGATCAAAGGTTATTCGTTTAGATATGAGTGGGCCTTATTAGAAGCCCAATTAAGCCCAGTTTAAGTAAAGCCTGGGACTAGAGTTGTGAAGCCTTCGTCTTCCTGTTTTTCCCTCTCGCTTAAGCTCAACATCAGCCGTCGTCGTCGATCTGATGTCGCCGCGTTGAAAACTAAGAAGTGCAGCCTGATATGATCATATGCGTCGAGCTCTGATATGCATCAGACGCTGGGCGCAGTACGCCTTGCATACCGCTCGCGCATCGCACACCTCGTGAAATCAGGAATGATCGACAACGCTGTTCAGGTGTTCGATGAAATGCGCCACTCAAGCTCCCGCGTTTTCTCCTCCGATTACAACCGTTTCATCGGGGTTCTGGTCAAAGAGTCGAGATTTGAGCTTGCTGAGGCATTATATCGGGATATGACGCCAATGGGTTTCTCACTCATCCCCTTCACTTACTCGAGGTTTATCTCGGGTTTATGTAAAGTTAAAAAATTTGATCTCATTGACGCTCTTCTGAGGGACATGGAAACCCTCGGATACATACCAGATATCTGGGCGTTCAACATTTATTTGGATCTGTTGTGTCGAGAGAGAAAAGTAGGTTTTGCTGTACAAACGTTCATTTGTATGGTTCGGAGAGGTAGGGAACCAGATGTTGTATCTTATACTATACTAATTAATGGGTTATTTAGAGCTGGTAAGGTCAATGACGCAGTTGAGATTTGGAATGAAATGATTCGTAGTGGGATTAATCCGGATAATAAAGCATGTGCAGCACTTGTTGTTGGGTTATGTCACGCTCGAAAAGTTGATATGGCTTATGAGATGGTGGCTGAAGAGATCAAGAGTACAAGAGTAAAGCTTAGTACAGTGGTTTATAATGCATTGATTAGCGGGTTTTGTAGAGCGGGTAGAATAGAGAAGGCAGAAGCTTTAAAATCATTTATGAGTAAGAGTGGGTGTAGGCCGGATCTTGTTACATACAATGTGTTGTTGAATTATTACTATGATAACAATATGTTGAAGAAAGCTGAAGGGGTTATGAGCGAGATGGTAAGAAGTGGGATACAGCCTGATGCTTATAGTTATAACCAGTTGCTTAAGCGGCATTGCAGGGTTGGACATCCCGATAAATGCTAATCCTTCATGGTAAAGGAGATGGAGCCAAGAGGTTTCTGCGATGTGGTCTCCTACAGTACTCTGATTGAAACATTTTGTAGGGCGTCAGATACTAGGAAAGCTTACAAGCTCTTTGAGGAAATGAGACAGAAGGGGATAGTAACGAATGTGGTCACGTACACGAGTCTTATCAAGGATTTTCTTAGGGAAGGTAACTCTAGTGTTGCAAAGAAGCTTCTCGATCAGATGACAGAGTTAGGACTGTCACCAGATCGCATATTTTACACAACAATTCTGGACCATTTGTGTAAATCCGGAAATCTCGACAAGGCTTATGGTGTTTTCAATGACATGATAGAGCACAGAATTACACCGGATGCAATTTCATACAACGCCCTTATTAGTGGCCTCTGCAGGTCTTGTAGAGTAACTGAAGCAATAGCATTGTTTAAGGACATGCAGAGTAAAGAGTGTTGTCCTGATGAGTTAACTTTCAAGTTCATTATTGGAGGACTCATACGGGAAAATAAACTATCAGCAGCCTACAAGGTTTGGGATCAGATGATGGATAAAGGATTCACCCTTGATAGAGATGTGTCTGATACACTCATCAAGGCTAGCTGTTCACTGAGTGCTGATGCGTAGGCATAATAAGGGTATACACCTTTAAAATTGTCAACACTGTCGTCTCCTGTGCAAAAATGTCATCTTAGTCAAAGTATGGCGGCATGGAGATGCTGATACAGAGCCATTTAAGACTCTACTGATGCCTGCTGCTGCTTGGAGAGAAATAAGAAACTTATTAGGTTTGAGCTAATTTCATTCCTTTTCTACATAAGTGAATCCGTGGTTGAGTTTTACATTGACCAACTAAATCTTTACCTTTTTTTTGCAGCTGACTTAACATCAATACTCCTGAAGGATCATCATTTGTGGTCAGACTATGGAACAAGACAGCCAGCTCTCTATCGTTAGAGATGAGACAATTTCTCCCAACTCAGTTTAAACCCATTCCTCAGAAATATTACACTGAGGACTGATCATATTGAGCTGAGAAAAGGAGTTACCTTTTTTATTTATCGGCACATCAAGCTTGTGGTTTCTTGGTTGGAGAAGCATGGAATTCCTCCTTCAATGGTACGCTTGTAGAACAATTTTTTTAGCACGCTTGTAGAACATACTTCCATTGTCAAGTGCAGTCTCTATTAGCTGCGTTGTTAGAATGTGTATTACCAATGAGGTTTTAGATCTTGATATGTTAAGATCTTTAGACGCAATCGATCTATTCTGCTTTGAGCAGCTGCATCTTAAAGGCTGAAAGCCAAAAGGTTAGCTCAGACTTTATCTCATTAGTTTTTTTTTTTGTTTTTTTTTAAGTTTCTTAGGACTTTGTTTCAAAGTGGGTCAAATCTTTTCTTTTTCTTATCATAATTCTGCATATTTTCATACACTGACATATTCTATAACAAAATCAAGCCTTTTCTGGAACCTATCGATGGCACAAAATTCTCAATTTTATTGTATCTGTGTGACAGTTTTATCAGCGACTCCTAACTCTATGCTTCAGTCATATCGTTTTATGTTTTATCATGTGTACTGATGCAGAACTATATCTGTTATAAGCGCAGAACGGGAAGAGGAAGGATACGTTAACAGTCTAAAACAGAATGGCGATTAATCTTTACCATAATCGGGAACTTGTAAGCTCTTACCTCTCTCTATCTCTTTCTCCAAGAACCAACTGAATATTTTGGTACGGTAACAAAAAAAAAAAGTGAATCGGACCTGGAATTTTCATTTCCTTTTCAAAAGTTTTAGATGACAAAAAAGAGATGATGTTTATAGTTTCGTTTGTTTGATTTTATATTAGAGCGAAAAATATGTAAAAAAGATTACTTGCTTCCTTGTATTAGTTTCCTTTAACTCAAGAATCCCACTTGAACTTCTCATCAAGTTATCGTATCTCTCTCTCATTTAGAAACACTCAAGATTTCTCTTTTCTTGCTATCACCCACTCTCTTCTCATCTAATTGATGCTTCAATGTCTCACCACCACTATGAAACCAATCCTCATTTCGTTCAGTTTTCCCAGGATCAATATCCAGGTGGTCCCTCTAGCTCATGGACATCCCCGCACCACCACCAGACCCCCCAGACTCACTCAGTTGCTCCACCCGGGCCCTGTCTCTTATACACATCTAGATGTGTTCCCCGCACCACCACCAGACCCCCCAGACTCACTCAGTTGCTCCACCCGGGCCAAAAATAAAGACCCGAGGACGCAGCCAGACTGAACCAATCCATGAACCGCCTTCCTCAAGACCCTTGCCACTGAGGCCAGAAGAACCGTTACCACCACGCCATAATCCAAACTCTGCCAGGCCATTGCTATAGAGCCCTGAAGATCAACAACGACCTAAACACCATGGTGGCTATGGACCTGAACCAACTCCATGGAGGACCGCTCCAACACGACCAGCGCATCAACCAGGTCCAAAGAGGACCAAACCCATGAAATTGTCGGCTACAGTCTGCTGTGCAATTCTCTTGATCATCCTGATTCTCTCCGGCCTCCTCCTCCTCATCGTCTACCTCAGCAACCGTCCACGCTCACCATACTTTGACATCTCAGCAGCAAACCTAAACACCGCGAATCTCGAAATGGGTTACGTTCTAAACGGAGATCTCACCGTAGTGGTAAACTTCACAAACCCAAGCAAGAAAAGGAGCGTCGAGTTCAGCTACGTGATGTTCGAGCTCTACTTCTACAACACACTCATAGCTGTCTCTTATACACATCTCAAGAAAAGGAGCGTCGAGTTCAGCTACGTGATGTTCGAGCTCTACTTCTACAACACACTCATAGCAACCGAGAACATCGAGCCATTCATTGTTCCTAAGGGAATGTCGATGTTCACGAGCTTCCATCTCGTGAGCAGTCAGGTACCGATTCAGATGATTCAGAGCCGGGAGTTGCAGCTTCAGCTCGGAACCGGTCCTGTGTTGTTGAACCTGAGAGGAACGTTTCACGCTCGCTCGAACCTCGGGTCGTTAATGAGATACTCTTATTGGTTGCACACGAGTTGCAGCATCTCGTTGAACAGCCCTCCTTCAGGGTCCATGCGAGCAAGAAGATGCAATACGAAACGCTAGCGATTTGCAGCGTTCTGCGACTGGTTATATTACTTTGTTATTATTATTTTTGATGTATTTGATGATAATATAGGCCAATAGATAGTTCTGTGATATTTTGTATGTTCTTTTATTCTTATGCTACATTTAGAAATAAACAAAATGGCAAAGGATATGCATTTGATTTTGTATTTTGAACAATAGGATTGATCCAAAATTGTATTAAATTTGTAAATATTTCGAGAAATGTATATCACTCATTTTGCATTTAAATGATGCAGCATTGTAATACCTTTTGTAAAAGTGATACATGTTCGAATAAAGTCTTTAACTTTATAAATGTCACACGAGAAGAAAAGGATCTAGCCCCTAAGATATTCATTAATGAGTTTGTTAAAAGATCATAATTTGTCACTCGCTTGAACTTAGCTAACTTTCTAGTAAGTTTTTGACACACACACAAAGGCAAAAAAAAAAATGATCGTCATTTTAGAGGCGATGAAAATTTGAATTTTTAAAGAAAAAGTGATCGGCCCAATTATATAACAACCCGTTAAATTGATGGCCCAGTGTGGCCCATATTTGCTCCCCTGTGGTTTGCCCGGAGCTCAAGAAACGATCTATTCCTTTTTCTCGTCCTCGTTTGTCACTTAGAGCAACTTCTTCGTCTTCTTCTCTCTGAACACTCTCTCTCGATTTGATTACTTTTCCTCAGTAAGGTAAGGTACGTTTCCGATCCTTAATCGAGCTCTCGTATCGTTGATTTGGCTTGTAAAATAACGAAGAGGGCTTAGGGTTTGTACATACACACATGTATCTCGTGCTAGATCTGATTTGGATTTTTGAGAGAATAGCTCTTTGCTTGACATCTGCTTTTGGTTTATATCATGCTAGATTAGTTTAATTTTTACATAGCTTCTCGGATATTCGAGCGGATACTTGGAATTTTTCAATTGGGGGTTTTCCTTGATTCTGTAGGGTTTTACAATGAAGCTTGATACTAGTGGGTTCGAGACTTCCATGCCTATGATTGGCTTCGGCTCGAGCAGTGATATGCTTGATGGGTTTTCTTCTGTGCCCTCGTTTGATCTTCCCCGGACTACAGATGTGAGTTTTTTTTGTTTGTTTATTGATTCCAAATAGTGTGGGTGAATTTTCAATGTTTCTGTCAGTTGATTGCAAACTGATTTTTTTTTTGTGGGTTTCAGTTTGATGAATTTCAGAAAGAAGCTGTACAGATGGTGAAGCCTGCGAAAGGAACAACCACACTCGCTTTTATCTTCAAAGAAGGTGTCATGGTCGCTGCTGATTCTCGGGCTAGCATGGGAGGATATATCTGTATGTTCTCTTTCATCATTTTACTTTTTAGTTTTTTGCTTCATAGTGCAGAATTTGATTGTATTTAGCTGTGAAATCTCCGAGGAATTCCTCATAATTATGGATCCTTTGGATATAGTTGACTGTGGCAGAAACACAACTAGGATAGAGATTAAGTTAGCTTAGTGTTGGGTTAAAATCATGTATAGACTCCATTCTGTTGGCCAATGATTGTGAACCAGTAGAGAAAAGGAACCATTTATGTGATTTATGCTGATGTTTTATATCGGTTTTCTTCATTCAGCCTCGCAATCTGTGAAGAAGATTATTGAAATCAATCCTTACATGCTTGGTACAATGGCTGGAGGAGCTGCTGACTGCCAATTCTGGCACAGAAATCTTGGAATTAAGGTACTTGGCTCGATTTTTTTTGTTTTGTTTCTGTCTGAACTCGTGCTTAGATCTTGGAATTAAGGTTTTTGTTGTGTTTTGGTGATCCTAAAATCATATGAGTCTCTTTGGGTTAATGCATGCATTTTCTGCCGCATAGTTTGTGGCTTTAGCATCCTTGTTCTGTGAACCAAACATTTGTTTACCTTTGTACTAAGATACTGAATAACAAAATAACTTAAATTGATGAACTAGAAAATCTTAGTAATGTTAAATCTTCATTTGAGTGGGTCTATGCACTTTTTGTCTCTAATATTTTGGCATGTTAAATATTGTTGTGTACGCTGATTTTCTTCAACTTACTACCAAATTTGCATCTGGTGAAACTATGGCTGATCTCTTGATTTATTTGTCTGTCCAAGTGCCGTTTACATGAGCTGGCAAACAAGAGGAGAATCTCTGTTTCCGGAGCTTCAAAACTTCTAGCAAACATGCTCTATTCTTACCGTGGAATGGGGCTTTCCGTCGGCACGATGATTGCTGGATGGGACGAAACTGTCAGTGAAACCAACTTCATATCTTCAATACTTCTCTTTTTTTTCCTCACCCAAATGGAAACCTTGAGATTCTAAATCGTTCTTGGATATAGGGTCCTGGACTATACTATGTTGACAACGAAGGAGGGAGGCTCAAGGGAGACAGGTTTTCAGTCGGTTCTGGTTCACCATACGCTTACGGTGTGCTAGACAGCGGGTAAATCATTGCCCCAAAAACATGTTCATCTCTTTATTTCCCAGTCCCAAATGCTAAAACCATAGTATAATCTTGCTTCTATCATTAGGTACAAATTCGATATGTCAGTCGAGGAAGCTTCCGAGTTAGCAAGGAGATCAATCTACCATGCGACATTCCGTGATGGAGCCAGTGGTGGAGTTGCTAGCGGTTAGTACCAAATGGATTTGTAGTCCCTGTGATACCAAGCTATCAAGATTCTGAATTTAGCTCACGTAATAATATTTGTCTCTTCTCAAATGATCAGTGTACCACGTCGGTCCTAATGGATGGAAGAAACTGTCAGGAGATGATGTTGGGGAGCTACACTATCACTACTACCCCGTGGCACCAGCCACCGCGGAACAAGTCATGGAGGAAGCAGCCGCCGAGTAAGGAGACTCGTTTGCTTTCAAATCATTCACTCTTTTTCTGTTTTTTTTTTGTTTTGCTTTAGTAAATACTGAGTCTTCTCTAGCTTAAGCTTTGGTATTCACTCTGCAAGATTCTCGTTTTTTCTGCAAATACATATTCTTCTTTACTTTGTTCAAGCAGCTCTTTTTTTACTCTTCGCCCTATTACGTTAGTTAACCGTAAGTTGAAAATTAAAAAAAAAATTTGTTAGGTATCACATAAACTTCACATCTAAATACAACTTTAATTCTTTACATCCAAATGATTTCATGTGCAACCCGAATAAACAAAACCTTTAAAACCAAACTGAACTATTTCATATTGTCTGTTCTGTATCCTTCGACTGGAAAATCAAACGGAAACTAGATAATCTACGAAAGAACGAATTCAACAACTCTTGGGATACTTCGTAATAACTTATCTAGTTTGTCGACGTGGAAGGGTCTCGATGATCCACAATGACATAGTCCTGGACTCTTTATCTTACACGAATCACTTTTTATCGAACGCATCGCTCTATTAGCAACAGAAAAATCCATGGCTCGTTTGTCGTCTCCAATGTTATAATCAATCCCCACACAAACATACATAACAAAGTCACAAGAGGTCATGTTTGGACCAAAAGAGTTTATTATGCTTTCGTCACATTCATGATTCCAAAGAAAGATAATTTCCGCAAATGTAGAAACTTCCGTTACGACTTACAACAACATGACGTCATAACGTCCTTTATAGACAAGACTCTTCAAATACTAAGTTCATCTCTTCAAGAAACAGAGGAAGAAAAGACGAGAGTAAGAGAAAAATATGGCGATGTTGCTCTGTTTCTTCTTGGTTTCGCTTCTTACTCTCGTATCATCAGTATTTCTTAAAAAGATTAAAAACTCAAAATTCAATCTTCCTCCGAGCCCTTCAAGTCTTCCGATCATTGGAAACATACATCATCTTGCAGGTTTGCCTCACAGATGTTTTCATAAGCTCTCCATCAAATACGGACCAGTGATACTTCTCCGTCTCGGGTTTGTTCCAGTGGTTGTGATCTCATCGAGCGAAGCAGCTGAAGCAGTTCTCAAAACCCATGACCTGGAATGTTGCAGCCGACCAAAGACGCTCGGGGCCGGAAAACTCTCTTACGGTTGTAAAGACATCAGTTATGCGCCGTATGGTGAGTATTGGCGGGAAATGCGAAAACTCGCGGTCATGGAGCTTTTTAGCCTTAAAAAGGTTCAATCTTTCAGGTATGTAAGGGAAGAAGAGATCGAATTCATGGTGAAGGAAGTGTCGGAATCGGCTTTGAAACAATCTCCTGTGGATTTAAGCAAAACTTTTTTCTCACTCACCGCAAGCATCATTTGTAGAGTAGCTTTAGGACAAAACTTCCACGAGAGCGGCTTCGTTATCGATCAAGAAAGGATCGAAGAACTTGTTACCGAATCTGCGGAAGCTCTGGGGACTTTCACTTTCTCTGATTTTTTCCCTGGTGGACTTGGAAGATTCGTAGACTGGTTGTTTCAACGACACAAGAGCATCAACAAAGTCTTTGAAGAGCTTGATGCTTTTTACCAGCATGTGATTGATGATCACTTGAAGCCAGAAGGAAGGAAAAATCCTGATATTGTTTCCTTGTTGTTGGATATGATCGATAAACACAATAACGCAGATTCTTTCAAACTCAATATGGATAATCTCAAGGCAATCCTCATGGTAAAAGCTCAAATCTTGGTTTTCTTCATATCTCACATTAAAAACCACTTGATTAGTTTAACATACTTTATATACTGTATATGTTTATTATGTGATGTTCAGGATATATTCCTCGCGGGGATAGATACAGGGGGCATAACTATGATTTGGGCGATGACCGAGCTCGTTAGGAACCCCATTGTGATGAATAAAGCTCAAGAAAATATCCGAGCCACCCTCGGACTCAAAAGGGAGAGAATCACTGAAGAAAACCTAGGAAGAGTTGATTACTTGATGCTTGTAATCAAGGAAACATTCAGATTACACCCACCAGTTCCATTTTTGCTACCAAGAGAAACAATGTCCCACGTCAAGATCCAAGGCTACGACATTCCTCCGAAAACGCAAATCCAAGTTAACGTGTGGACGATCGGACGTGACCCCAAGCTTTGGACCGACCCCGAAGATTTCATCCCTGAGCGGTTCGCAAATAGTTCTGTAGATTTTAGAGGACAACACTTTGAGCTGTTACCGTTTGGCTCTGGTCGAAGGATGTGTCCCGCAATGCCAATGGGGATTGCTACCGTGGAGCTTGGACTGATGAATTTGCTTTACTTTTTCGATTGGAGATTGCCTGATGGGATTAACATTGGAGACATTGATATGGAAGAAGCTGGTAGTCTCACCATTGTCAAGAAACTGCCTCTTCAACTTGTGCCCCTTCAACGCCTATGATTATCTAGAAATATTGCACTAGATTCTGCATCGAAACTACATTACATTATGTATATTAGTCATGTCCCAACTCCCAAGCATTAGTTAATGTATGATGAACAATTTATCAAAAAAAGTAATGAAGTTTGATAAGTTACACAAGGTTTACTCTTCATATTATTACTTTTAACTATTTTGTATGAATCCATTTTTGGGGATTGTAATATTTCTTTTATTATTTATTTTTATTCTTTTCACAAATCTATACTTACTTTCATCTTCAGAGTTACAAAATTATAATCCCAAATGTTCTAAACTAAATATTGATAAGATTTAGGTGAGTAATCGTAAATCATATAAATTGTGGAATGATGGGAATATCATAATATTTAAATAGCGAAGTATACCATAGAAGCATATACTTACAGCATTGAAAAAGTTAATTTATTTTAACGGCTCTCTTATTCACTCGATATTAGACCATTTGCATTGCTAAGAGACTCTCTTTAGTCTCTCATCAAATTTAATATTAATATTTTAACTATAATTTTATTTTATAATTAATTTATAAGCTATTAAAAAAACTAACTCAATCATATAAATACAAGTGTGTAACGAGTCTTGAGTCTCACCTTCTCTCTTGTTTTTATTAATGAGAGACTCTTTAGAACATTTGCAAAGTCTTTTCATGTTTTTAATATATTAACATATATTGGGCCAAATTTTTCTATCATTGCTTGTAGCTCTATATAAGTCCGGACCGGTGCTGCCATTTATCATCTATAAAGAATAAGTATTATTATCTCAACAGTCTAAATGTTTTGTACTCCATCTGTTTCACAAAAAATGTTGTTTTAAGGGTTTAATTTTGTTTTACGAATAGGATTGTTTTAGATTTCCAATGCATAATTATGAACAATAATCCAGTTTTAACCATATTGTTTTAATATGTTTATTAGAGAGAACTTTATTTAATGTATTAATAAAGGATACAATATAGTTTTTTTTATAGTTTTGTGTGAAAATCTTTAAAATGATATTCTTTGTGAAATAGATGGAATATATGTTTTCTTATTATTTTTTATGTTTTATATTATTAGATGTGTTCCACGCCAGAATTGAAATCATTTTCCAAATTTGTCTATGCGGTTTCTTGTTATTTTAGCATTGATTATATAAATCAGGGCTAGTTCAATTATTTTGCTCTCTTTTTAATCTATGCGTATTTAACAAAAACGAACTGAGACTTGCACGTCCGTCGGCGTGGAAAAGTCTCGATGGTTGATAAAATGGCAAAGTTTTTGTCTCAAACTCTTAAATGGTTCGAATTTTTTAATCGAACGCGTCCCGACTAGCAACAGAAGAAGCCATGACTCGTCTTCAACGATCCAATCAAGCCGTGGCACGTTATCCATGATTGTTGTTGAGTGTTGGACCAAAAGACTTGATTTATGCTTTAGTCACATTCATGATTCCAATGTAGATAATCTCCACAAATCTAGCAACTTTGTTACAGTTTTCAACCACTTTGATTTTGGAGAGTTAACGTGACGATCAGGTCATCTAGTTATATACAAGTCTCTTCGAATTGTACACTCATATCTCCAAGAAACAGAGCTTCAGAAAACAAGAAAGAAAACAGAGGAAGTTAGGAAAAAATGGCGATCTTGCTCTGTTTCCTCTTGGTTTCGCTTCTTACCCTTGTATCATCAATATTTCTTAAAAAGATTAAAAACTCAAAATTCAATCTTCCTCCGAGTCCTTCAAGTCTTCCGATCATTGGAAACATACATCATCTTGCAGGATTGCCTCACAGATGTTTTCATAAACTCTCCATCAAATACGGACCAGTGATGCTTCTTCGACTCGGGTTTGTTCCAGTGGTTGTGATCTCATCGAGCGAAGCAGCTGAAGCAGTGCTCAAAACTCACGACTTGGAATGTTGCAGCCGACCACAGATGCTCGGGACCGGAAAACTCTCTTACGGTTTTAAAGACATCAATTTCGCGCCATACGGTGAGTATTGGCGGGAAATGCGAAAACTCGTGGTCATGGAGCTTTTTAGTCTTAGAAAGGTTCAATCGTTCAGGTATATAAGAGAAGAAGAGATCGAATTCATGGTGAAGAAAGTGTCGGAATCGGCTTTGAAACAATCTCCTGTGGATCTAAGCAAAACCTTCTTCTCACTCACCGCAAGCATCATATGTAGAGTAGCTTTAGGACAAAACTTCCACGAGAGCGGCTTCGTTATCGATCAAGAAAGGATCGAAGAACTTGTTACCGAATCTGCGGAAGCTCTGGGGACTTTCACTTTCTCTGATTTTTTCCCTGGTGGACTTGGAAGATTCGTAGACTGGTTATTTCAACGACACAAGAGGATCAACAAAGTCTTTGAAGAGCTTGATGCGTTTTACCAGCATGTGATCGATGATCACTTGAAACCAGGAGGAAGGAAAAATCCAGATATTGTTTCCTTGATGTTGGATATGATCGATGAACACGGAGATGCAGATTCTTTCAAACTCAATACGGACAATGTCAAGGCAATCCTCATGGTAAAACCTCAAATCTTGGTGTTGATATCTCATGCTAAACCACTTTGATTAGTTTAACAGACTTTATATATATATGTTTATTATGTGATGTTCAGGATATATTTCTCGCGGGGATAGATACAGGCGCCATAGCTTTGATTTGGGCGATGACCGAGCTCGTTAGGAACCCCATTGTGATGAAGAAAGCTCAAGAAAATATCCGAGCTACCCTCGGGCTCAAAAGGGAGAGAATCACTGAAGAAGACCTAGGAAAAGTTGATTACTTGATGCTTGTAATCAAGGAAACATTCAGATTACACCCACCAGTTCCATTTTTGCTACCAAGGGAAACAATGTCTCACGTCAACATCCAAGGCTACGATATTCCTCCGAAAACGCAGATCCAAGTTAACGTGTGGACGATCGGACGTGACCCAAAGCGTTGGACCGACCCCAAAGATTTCATCCCTGAGCGGTTTACAAATAGTTCTGTAGATTTTAGAGGACAACACTTTGAGCTGTTACCGTTTGGCTCTGGTCGAAGGATTTGTCCCGCGATCCCAATGGGGATTGCTACCGTGGAGCTTGGACTGTTGAATTTGCTTTACTTTTTCGATTGGAGATTGCCTGATGGGATTAACATTGATATGGAAGAAGCTGCCAGTCTCACCATTGTCAAGAAACTACCTCTTCGACTTGTGCCCCTTCAACGCCAATATTGAGCAGTCCAAAAAGATCCACAACATGAATACAGCACGAGCAGAAAACCTATAATTATCTAGAAACTATTACAAAATGTAAGCATTAGTTAATGTATGATCATCAAATAAAGTAATTAAGTTTGATAAGTTACACAAGTTTCAAATTCAATACCAATGGGCAGCACTATATGAATTTAGATTATGACTCTGCTAATCATTCATCTCGAAAGCATCCTATTACAGTATTTCGTGATTTAATAATGCATATAATTTTATTTTCTAGTTTTACTCTTTATATTATTTTACTTTTAACTATTTTTTATGAATCCTTTTTGGGGATTGTAATATCTCTTTTATTATTTATTTTTATTCTCTTCACAATGTATACGTATTTTCATCTTTAGAGTTACAAAATGTTAAATCCCAAATGTTTATAAACTAAATATTGATAAGATTTAGGTGAGTAATCGTAAATCATATGAATTGTGGAATGATGGGAATATCATAACGTTTAAATAGCCAAGTATACCAGTAACCAGAGAAGCAATAGAAGCAATAGAAGCTATGCTTCCAAGTTCCAGCATTGAAAAAAGTTTATTTATTTTAGCGGCTCTTATTCAGTTTATTTGTTGACATCATAACCTACTCGATGTTACAATTTCAAGTCACCACAAACTGAGATTTTTTTTATTTTTCATGTTTATATATATTAACATATATTGGGCCATATTTTCTCTCTCAATGCTCTATATGTAAGTCAGGACCGGCGCTGCCATTTATCACCTATAAGAATAAGTAGTATTATTATCCCAAAAGTCAACTGTTTTGGTTGCATATATTTTACTAATTTTTATGTTTTATATTATTTGATGTGTTCCATGCGAGAGTTGTTTTATTATCGGTTTCTTGGTATTTTAGTATTATATATAAATATATATATAGAGAAATGGTAAAATCTGGTAACAAAAAATTGCTAAATTAACTGATAGCTTTTCCTCTCTTTCTTTGTTACTGTTCATCCCAAAAAGACATAAATACCCCTAATTTTTATTAAAATTTTCGATTTGCAGATGGGTGTAACACGTAACTCGTCAACATTATTATTATCGGTTCATTCTGTATAACTTGTTATTTTAAATTTTATCAAGTTAACTTGGTGAATATTTAGTGTAAATTATACGTTAACAGAAATATTAGTTTTATATTCACCATATTTTCACGTTAATATAATTATTATTCAGATATTTAATATCTTAACTCGTTATAAGTACTATTATCATTTTATTTTGTTCAGCTTGTCATTATTATTAGTTAATGATATGTATAAATTATATAATTATGTATAAATTTACTATCTTATCACATTAATATAATTATTATGAAGATATGTAATAAATTATCACGATATATTGTTACTTTTCCATTATAACGTTATAACACGTTATCACGTTAATGTGTATGAAAGATAAAATCGATATTACGCAAGAAAAAACTAATTTTAAACTTATCATTACCATTTTATTAATTTTTCATTCTATCTTTGCCTATTACCAAACTTACCCATATATATATATATCAGGGCTAATTCAATTATTTTGCAGTTTTTTAATCTATGCGTATGTAACAAAAACATCATATAAAATTAAACGAATTGAGACATGCACGTCGGTCGGCGTGGAAAAGTCTCGATGGTCGATAAAATGGGATAGTTTTGTCTTAAATGGTTCGAATTTTTTAATCGAACGCGTCCCTACTAGCAACAGAAGATGCCATGACTCGTCTTCAACTATCCAATCAATCCGTGTCACGTTATCTAACTAAAGTCTAACATGAACACGTGAGTGTTGTTGAGTGTTGGACCACAAGACTTGAAATAACACATTCATGATTCCAATGAAAGATAATCTCCACAAATCTAGCAACTTTGTTACAGTTTTCAACAACTTGATTTTGGAGAGTTAACGTAACGATCAGGTCTTCTAACCTTATTATATACAAGAAAGACTCTTCGGAGTTGTACACTCATCATATTCATATCTCCAAGAAACAGAGCTTCAGAAAACAAGAAAGAATACAGAAGAAGTGAAAAAAAAAAAATGGCGATCTTGCTCTGTTTCCTCTTGGTTTCGCTTCTTACCCTCGTATCATCAATCTTTCTTAGAAAGGTTAAAAACTCAAAATTCAATCTTCCTCCGAGCCCTTCAAGTCTTCCGATCATTGGAAACTTACATCATCTTGCAGGATTGCCTCACAGATGCTTTCACAAGCTCTCAATCAAATACGGACCCGTGGTTCTTCTTAGACTCGGGTTTGTTCCAGTGGTTGTGATCTCATCGAGCGAAGCTGCTGAAGCAGTTCTCAAAACCCACGACCTGGAATGTTGCAGCCGACCAAAGACGGTCGGGACCGGGAAACTCTCTTACGGCTTTAAAGACATCACCTTCTCGCCATACGGTGCGTATTGGCGGGAAATGCGAAAACTCGCTGTTATCGAGCTTTTTAGCCTTAGAAAGGTTCAATCTTTCAGGTATATTAGAGAGGAAGAGGTCGATTTTGTGGTGAAGAAAGTGTCGGAATCGGCTTTGAAACAATCTCCTGTCGATCTAAGCAAAACCTTCTTCTCACTCACCGCAAGCATCATTTGTAGAGTAGCTTTAGGACAGAACTTCCACGAGAGCGGCTTCGTTATCGATCAAGAAAGGATCGAAGAACTTGTTACCGAATCTGTGGAAGCTCTGGGTACTTTCACTTTCTCTGACTTCTTCCCTGGTGGGCTTGGAAGATTCGCTAACTGGTTGTTTCGAAGACACAAGAGGATCAACAAAGTCTTTGAAGAGCTTGATGCGTTTTACCAGCATGTCATTGATGATCACATGAAGCCAGAAGGAAGGAAAGATCCGGATATTGTTTCCTTGATGTTGGATATGATCGATAAACACGGAGATGCAGATTCTTTCAAACTTAATATGGATAATCTCAAGGCAATCCTCATGGTAAAAGCTCAAATCTTGGTTTTCTTCATATCTCACATTAAACCACTCGATTAGTTTAACAACAATATTTAATTATATTAGATATTATACGTTTGTTATTATATGTGATCTTCAGGATGTGTTTCTCGCGGGGATAGATACAAGCTCTGTAACAATGATTTGGGCGATGACGGAACTCGTTAGAAACCCAAGAGTGATGAAGAAAGCTCAAGAAAGCATTCGAACCACCCTCGGTCTCAAAAGAGAAAGAATCACTGAAAAAGACCTAGACAAAGTTGATTACTTAAAGCTCATAATCAAGGAAACATTCAGATTACATCCAGCACTTCCATTTATAATCCCAAGAGAAACAATGTCTCACATCAAGATCCAAGGCTACGATATTCCCCCGAAAACGCAAATCCAAGTTAACGTATGGACGATCGGGCGTGACCCAAAGCGTTGGACCGACCCCGATGATTTCATCCCTGAACGGTTTACCAATAGTTCTGTAGATTTTAGAGGACAACACTTTGAGCTGTTACCGTTTGGCTCTGGTCGAAGGATGTGTCCTGCGATGCCAATGGGGGTTGCTACCGTGGAGCTTGCACTGATGAATTTGCTTTACTTTTTCGATTGGAGATTGCCTGATGGGATGAACATTGGAGACATTGATATGGAAGAAGCTGGTAACATCTCCATTGTCAAGAAACTACCTCTTCAACTTGTGCCCGTTCTATACGAGCAGCAATAGAAGCTTGATATAACATGGAAAAAGTGTGAAGCAAACAACATTCTTTTTATATTGTTGCCTTATATAAGAAGAAATGTTTGAACAATAATAAATGTTGGAATAATAAGAAAGGTTATAAAAAAAAACAATAATATATCAAGAAACCATAAGGTTTGTTCATTTGCTTAAAAAAATTTCAGTCATAGGTAATCTGAAACCCAAAACTTTCTAACATTTTTTTTCCAATACTTTTAAAAATATTGTCGAGTTATTTACTAGTTAAATAATGTTTTAACAATAGATCAAGACATCATAGGTTTTGTTCATTGCCTTGACGATGGTAAAAGTTCTTTTATTATATGTTTTTCTCTTCAAATTAAAATGCATATGTTTCTGTTTACATTTTTAGAATTGTAATATTATTAAGAATTAAGAAAGAAATAACCAAAACAAAAAAAAATTTAAGAAAGTAACCAAAATTTTAGAGAGAAATAGGAAGAGGTAGATAGAGAAAATGTGTAAATTGTAGATTTTTTGTTATTGAGCAAAAAATCCCAATCCCTAAATTCAAATGTCTGTAAAATTACTGATAGTCTTAAATTAGTAGGAATGCGTTCTTATCTCATGTAGCTCATTAGTCATTAGGGGGTTGTATCCCAGCAAATATATAGAAAATGGGTATCACTACAGAAAAAGTCTTATTGGTTTTTTTGGATAAGAGAATTAAGGTTTAGTTGGGATGTCTGGATTCATACTGTAGAATGGGTATCATTAAGGCCGATCTGGATCCAAAGGTAATGGCCAAATTTTTAATGCTAAGGTTTACGAATTTTTAATTATCATGCACTTACGATTATTAGAAAATTTTATTCTATTAGGGTTTTTTAAGTTATAACAGTTTTTTTATATAGATTTCTTATGTTGAGGGTTTGAGGACATTAATGTTATTAGTTTTGAGAGTTCACAAATCTGTTTGGGAATATTTTTGTTTTTTGGTATTCCTTGTCGTTTGACATACTTCATATAAACTGAATTAAGAGAAACAAGAAAGAGGTTCGCACCAAATATTCGCAAAATCAATTGTTGGAGTCTATTTTTCCAGCTTCATTTCTACTATTAACTCTTTCAACTCTAGTTAGAAAAAAAAAGTAATAATACTTTTTGTATGAAACAAATCAATTAGCTTTTGTGTTTTAAGATTTTTAAATCACAAAAAATGTTTAATTGTAGTCCACCCTTTATTTGTTGATAACTAAATGTTATCGGTGCATGCATGCACCTTACTTGTCCTGTCTTAAATCAACAAAACAAAAATTGTCGTCTTCTCTTAGGCTTTTTTGTTTTGTTTTACGAGTAAAATGTGAAGACTTGATTTGGTTGCGCAAAAAAAAAAAATTATTTGAAGAGACTCGGATATAATTCATAGACCAAAAAGAAAAGATTCGAAGATAGATAATCTTCAAAATTGTAAAAAAAAAACATATATATATATATATAGGTGGGAAATTCGTTCGGGTTCGAATCGATTCTTCAAATAAAAAGAATTTAACTGCAACAACTTAAATATATCATGTGTTCGGGTCGGACTCCCACCATCAAATGAAAGTTTAGAGAATGAGAATGAAGTTTCTTTGTCCAATGAACTAAATTGGTAAAAAACTGTTTTGGATGGTTTCTTTCATTTAATTATTATAGGGTGCACGAATTTTTTTTTCTGTAGTATGTTATTTTTCAAGGTAGACATCTAATTCATTAATTAGAAGTCATAAATGATTTAATTTTGTCATTTAACTGTTGTAACTTGTAAGACACATAATTTTTTCTATAAAATATTTAAATATCTAATTTATCAAATGAATTTCTATTTCCAAGTCATATAAACGTGCGATATGTTATGTAAATGTCATTAGTGATCACGTTTATCATCGGTGATACACATCTTTAATTATTTCTTATTTAAATGTAAAGCCTAATTACATTTTAACACTGAAGAGCTAACGTCTAACTCAAGTAACGCCAGAGAAACATAAAACAAGATGGGCGCTACACCTCTATTCACAATTTGGTTTAGAATTTTCCAGTCGTCGTCACAAGTAATTGATTATTTCTATTTTTTTTTTTTTTTAATTTAGCTTCTTCACAGTAAATCAAAATGTAAATCTTTTAAAATCAAACAACGTTTTACTACGAAAATGAATTTCGTAGAAACATTATCCAAATTATCTTCGGAGGCTCATTAGCCTAGTCATGCATCAATCTAACCACAACAACAAGTAAAGAGTGTTTTATCCAAACAAGTAAAGGTGTAGGTTATTTATTTTAATTGGACACTTTGGGTTACTGACTGTCGATAGCGACCCATGAGCTGAATCCAATAATTTCCCTTGTAAAACGTTGTTTGGGAATGGGGTCGACCCCGTTACATATGCAACAGTAGCGCAGCAGAGGTGGTGGGAACCACTTGCCCATGGTGCTTGTGACAGGTTCGTTTATATTTATGTATTCAAATAAAGAACCAAAAAAACAGAGCCACGAAAATGTCAATTTTCCTCTGTTTTCTGTTCCTCTTACCCGTTATCTTAATCCTCTCGAGAAAGCTCCAACCCTCGAAATGGAATCTTCCTCCGGGGCCACCGAAGCTTCCGATCATCGGAAACTTACACCAACGCCGAGAACTACATCCCAGGAATCGTCGGAATCTCTCCCAGAAGTACGGACCGGTGGTGCTTCTCCGCTTCGGATTTGTCCCCGTGGTGGTGATCTCGTCGAGAGACGCAGCAGAGGAAGTGCTCAAGATCCACGATCTTGAGTGTTGTAGCCGACCAGGGACAGTCGGGACCAGAAAGATCTCTTACAACTGCAAAGGCATCGGATTCGCGCCTTACGGTGAGGAATGGAAGGCGATGCGAAAGCTCTCGGTGGTCGAGCTCTTCAGCACGAAAAAGATTCAGTCTTTCAAGTATATCAGAGAGGAAGAGAATGACTTGTTGGTCAAGAAACTGTCTGAATCTGCTTCGAGGCGATCTCCGGTGAATCTGAAGAAAACCCTTTTCACCTTAGTCGCGAGTATAGTATGTAGGATAGGGTTCGGGCAGAATCTCCACAAGTGCGAGTTCATCGATGAAGATAGCATCGCGGATTTTGTGCACAAGTCTGAATCGGTCACGAGGACTTCTATGTTCTCCGATTTCTTTCCCGGAAGAATCGGTAGGCTCGTCGATTGGATCTCCGGTCAGAACAAGAGATTGGAGAATANATTTTGTGCACAAGTCTGAATCGGTCACGAGGACTTCTATGTTCTCCGATTTCTTTCCCGGAAGAATCGGTAGGCTCGTCGATTGGATCTCCGGTCAGAACAAGAGACTAGAGAATATTTTCTCGGAGGTTGACATTTTCCTTCAGAATATTCTGGATGATCATCTTAAACCTGGAAGAAGAGCACAAGAGAGCTCTGATATTATTGACGTGATGATCGAAATGATGAGGAGGGATGACAACGATGGAGACTCTTTCAAGCCCACCACAGATAATCTCAAAGGAATGATATCGGTAATGTTTTTGACCCTTCTTGTTATATTTTGAGTCTATAGCAGCTCTATTCTCCATTGTATATAAATTTGTGTGAATTGTAACACAAGCTATGTTATACCAGGACATATTTATAGCAGGAGTTAACACAAGCGCCTACACAATGATATGGGCAATGACCGAACTGATAAGAAACCCGAGAGTGATGAAGAAAGTCCAAGACGAGATTCGAACAACACTTGGGGACAAGAAAGAGAGAATCACAGAAGAAGATGTCACCGAACTTCATTACTTCAAGCTAATGGTTAAGGAGACGTTAAGGTTACACCCTGCAGCTCCACTTTTGCTCCCAAGAGAGACATTGTCTCACATCAAGATCCAAGGCTACGATATTCCTGCAAAAACTAAGATCTTGATCAACGCTTACGCGATTGCACGTGACCCGGAACTATGGACAAACTCTGATGAGTTTAATCCTGACAGGTTTCTTGACAGTTCCGTAGATTACAAGGGATTGAACTTCGAGCTTTTACCGTTTGGGTCTGGTAGGAGAATTTGTCCAGGAATGGCTTTGGGGATCGCCATTGTTGAATTAGGATTGTTGAACTTGCTTTACTTCTTTGATTGGGGATTGCCAGAGAAGGAGGAAGAAGCCGACAAGATCATCATCGGAAATGAAGCTGCTCTTGACCTCTTTCAAGTTCTTCACCACTGACATCTGATTTGTTTGTTACAACTTCTTAATTTTGGGCATCGAATGTTTATATTAAGAATTAAGAATCATAGTGTTTACTGTTCAACTTCTTAGTTTTGGTTATTCAATGTTTGTGCTAGTCGTCAAAACGAATATTGGACTAGTTCTCAAAATAAGAAATTGGGCCCCAATTCTAACTATAGTTGAACGTGGGCTAGTCGTCACTTCACTGGAATTGGTTTTTGATATATCATGGTTTTTACCCATTTTTATACCATGATATAAGTGTTTTTATAGAGTCTTTTGGCTATTTTCGAGTCTATATAGAGTTTTTACAAGTTCAGGTACAATTGGAGACAAATTGGAGATTTGGATGCATTTTGGAGCTTAATGGAATGAAGTCACGAAGTGATGAAGTCAAGACTGGAATTACACGCAAGGTGTCGATCGACACCATGTAGTGTCGATCGACACCAGGTTTTCCAATTTCCAGAATCGAGAAGTTTCCAGTTTTTAAAGAAAAGGAAATCTCCAAGATTTTTCCTAATCCTTTTGGGAATTGAAGATTTGAACCTAGGCCTATAAATATAGTTTTTCAGCCATTGTTTAGGCTACAATTTATTATAGAATCTCATACTTTAAGAATCATAGAAGTTTAGGTTTTTGGAGAGAAGAATTTGTCTTCTTAGAGCAAATTTGGAACTCCCTTTATTTATTCTATTGATTTCTTTTATGCTTTCTATTCAAGTTATGATTTCTGTTTCATTGATCATGTCTGAGTAGTTTGCTTGTTAGGTTTAGGGTTTTT